>JAWQEG010001276.1:0-600000 GCA_033782935.1 Petrolisthes cinctipes
GGTGTGTGTGTGTGTGTGAAGGAGACGTGGGTGGGTATGTGGGTGTGAAGGAGACGTGAGTGGGTGAGAAGGAGACGTGGGTGGATGGGTGGGTGTGAAGGAGACGTGGGTGGGTGTGTGGGTGTGAAGGAGACGTTGGTGGGTGTGTGGGTGTGAAGGAGACGTGGGTGGGTGGGTGTGAAGGAGACGTGGGTGTGTGGGTGTGAAGGAGACGTGGGTGGGTGTGTGTGTGTGAAGGAGACGTGGGTGGGTGTGTGTGTGAAGGAGACGTGGGTGTGTGTGTGTGTGTGTAAAGGAGACGTGGGTGGGTGGGTGGGTGTGAAGGAGACGTGGGTGTGTGTGTGTGTGTGAAGGAGACGTGGGTGGGTGGGTGGGTGTGAAGGAGACGTGGGTGTGTGTGTGTGTGTGAAGGAGACGTGGGTGGGTATGTGGGTGTGAAGGAGACGTGAGTGGGTGAGAAGGAGACGTGGGTGGATGGGTGGGTGTGAAGGAGACGTGGGTGGGTGTGTGGGTGTGAAGGAGACGTTGGTGGGTGTGTGGGTGTGAAGGAGACGTGGGTGGGTGAGTGGGTGTGAAGGAGACGTGGGTGGTTGGGTGTGTGTGAAGGAGACGTGGGTGGGTGTGAAGGAGATGTGGGTGGGTGGGTGGGTGTGAAAGAGACGTGGGTGGGTGGGTGGGTGGGTGGGAAACTAACAAACCAATACCACTGTGGAATCGACTCCTAACTTTATGGGTTGATTCCACAGTGGTATTGGTTTGTTAGCTTCCCAACCAACCAACCAACCACACTTGTAAGCCTTCATTATTTTCCAAAAGCTGAGTATCCATATTCACAAACTCTATTAAGGGGGTGCGGGAGTAGGGAACAGGCTTGGGGGGTGCAGGAATAGGGGGACAGGCTTCGGGTGGGTAGAAAGCTTGTCCCCTATTCCCACAACCCCCTAACCCCCGCCCCCCAATCCTGTCCCCATACTCCTGCACCCCCCAAGCCTGTCCCCTACTCCCGCACCCACCCTAAACCCCCCCCAGCTTGTCCCCCTATTCCCGCACCCCCTTAAATACTTCAGCCATAAGTCATTTACACGGCTAATGAAGGTCGTATGTATTATGCAAGAACATCATCTGTGGTGGTGTATACGATGGTGTGGTAGTCTACTGATACGATGGTCCCACACACACACACACAGTCATGAGAATATACACACACACACACACACACACACACACACACACACACACACACACACACACAGTTGAGTGACATTAATTTTGTTGTTTGTTGTGGGCACCTAAAATAAGCCCCCCAAGCCTGTCCCTCTACTCCCGAACCCCTCAAAACACCCCGCACCCACCTAAACCCCCCAATGCTGTCCCCCTATTCCTGCACCCCCTTAATTAATAATTGAACATTATTTTTGTTTAATTTGGTCCGTTTTTTGAGACACGAAAATTGACATAACTTTTGAACAGAGGGTCTTAGAGACAAAATGAAAAAATCGTCTCGCCCAATTTACCAACTGTATTTCCATTCCAAATATCATCCAAATCCATTTAGATCTTCATGATCAAATTTCGGTTCAAAATTAAAAAAAAAAAAGTGGCCATAACTAAAAAACAGTGCATCGTAGAGGAAAACGGAGAAAATTTAGAAACCCCTTCTGGCAACCCCCACCTATATGACCTATTCTTACATACCCATAGGTCAAATGTGGGATTCTCAAAACTCACATTTTTGGATGTGGTGTGTGGATGGAACGTGGTGAAAAAGATGAAATAAGTCTACGGAAATTACATGATGTTATTCCAAAGACAGAGAGAGAGGGTGAGGTGTTTTTTCTTAGTATGCCTGCTGCCTTTTACAACACACACACACACACACACACAGACACACACATGGAACAAATTACCATCTATAAGAAGTGGTGTGTGTCAAACCATGCATAACTTCAAAGAAAAATATGATAATAGGATTTTAATATACGGGACATTAGGAGCTTGACTCAATCCTGTAAAGATACAAATAGGTAAGAACACACACACACACACACACACACACACACACGTATCTTTATAATAAACATACACGCACATCAATATAAATAATTATATTCTTGTTTTGAGAAAGAGGAGAACGAAACATAAGAAGAAGAATAATGTAAGAAAGTCAGGAAATTATAGAAACGAAATACAGTAATAAGGATGGGTTCAGTAATCATGTCTTATTTCGTTCGAGATGTCTCGACACATAATTTAAAAAAGGGGGCATAACTTGTAGACAGGGGGGGGCATAACTTGTAAACAGGGGTGGGGGGCATAACTTGTAGACAGGGGGGAAGGAGGGTGGCATAACTTGTAGACAGGGGGGATGGAGGGGGGCATAACTTGTAGACAGACAGGGGGGATGGAGGGGGGCATAACTTGTAGACAGACAGGGGAGATGGAGGGGGGGCATAACTTGTAGACAGACTGGGGGGATGGAGGGGGGCATAACTTGTAGACAGACAGGGGGGATGGAGGGGGGCATAACTTGTAGACAGGGGGGTTGGAGGGGGGCATAACTTGTAGACAGACAGGGGGGGAGGGGGTGCGTTTAAGGACCCTGTGATCGTGTATGGAAATTGAAGACTTTTGATTCCTCCTGACTATGCCACCAAACAAACAACCTCCTTCCATATAGGTGTGTGTGTGTGTGTGTGTGTGTGTGTGTGTTTCGTGGCAATATTTGAAGGACTCATTTACTTCCAATTTTCTGACTACATCACACACAGGGTTCCTTAAGGGGGTGCGGGAATAGAGGGACGGGCTTAGGGGGGCTTAGGGGGGTGCGGGAGTAGGGTACAGTTTTTTTTTTTTTGGGGGGGGGTGCGGGAGTAAGGGGACAGGCTTTGGGGGTGCGGAAATAGGGGACAAGCTTTCTTCCCACCTCAAGCCTGTCCCCCTATTTCAGCACCCCCAAACCCCCCCAAGCCAGTCCCCTACTCCCGCACCCCCTTAATTAACTCTTGCACAGGAAATGGGTAAGATTAATTAATTAGCCTGGAGAGAGTTGCATATATTTTTTATTAAGGGGGTGCGCGAGTAGGGGACAGGCTTGGGGGGGGGACTGGGGGGGTGCGGGAATAGGGGGACAAGCTTGAGGTGAGTAGTCTCATATTCCCGTACCCCCCTTACCCCCCCTCAAGCCTGTCCCCCTACATCCGCGCCCCCCCAAAAAACCCCGACCCCCTCCCCCCAGCCTGTCCCCCTATTCCCGCACCCCCTTAAGGGATTACTGTAGTTTGCTTTTGATATTTTGGAATGCAATTAATTCACTCAGAGTATGTCAGGAAAAAAAAAAAAAATTGTGGTCTCTCTCTAACGAAAAAAAAGGATAGTATTTTATGTTCTCTCTCTCTCTCTCTCTCTCTCTCTCTCTCTCTCTCTCTCTCTCTCTCTCTCTCTCTCTCTCTCTCTCTCTCTCTCTCTCTCTCTCTCTCTCTCTCTCTCTCTCTCTCTCTCTCTCTCTCTGAATTAACAGAGAAAAAATAATCAGAAATATGTTGATTTGTCATGAAAATAAAACTCACTTCTTATACTGGTGATACAACTTTATTATTTTCATTATTATTATTATTATTATTATTATTATTATTATTTACTCCCTTGTCTTCTTCATCAGTTATTTATGTTAACCATGATGTAGTAAGAAAATTGGAGGTAAATGTGTCCTTCAAACATTGCCACAAAACACACACACACACACACACACACACACACATATATGGAAGGAGCTTGTTTGGTTCGTGGCATAGTCAGGAGGAATCAGAACCCTCCAATTCTCATACACGATCACAGGGTCCTTAAGGGGGTGCGGGAGTAGGGGACAGGCTTGGGAGGGACTGGGGGGTGCAGGAATAAGGGGACAGGCTTGGGTGGGGACTGGGGGAGTGCGGGAATAGGGGGACAGGCTTGGGGTGGGTAGAAAGCCTGTCCCATATTCCCGCACCCCCCTAACCCCCCTCCCCAAGCCTGTACCCCTATTCCCACACTCCCCCAGTCCCCACCCAAGCCTGTCCCCTTATTCCTGCACCCCCCAGTCACGTACCCCCTTAAGGGATTACTTTAGTATGCTTTTGATATGTTTAAATGCAATTAAAACATCCTAAAAATCGATATTTTAGGTGTCCAAAGTCGATATGTGCATGCATCTTTTGTACCCGTTTATATCTCAAATTCAGGCTCAAAACACCCGAAAATTCAATATTTTTGGATTCCAGATGCGATCTGTACATGCCTACTCCGTGTTAGAGTACTTTCAAAATACAGGACCAAAACATGCTGAAAATCGACATATTGGGTGCCCAAAGTCAATATGTGTATGAATCTTCTGTACCCGTTTATATCTCAAATTAAAGCTCAAAACACCCGAAAATTCGATATTTTTGGGTCCCAGAAGCGATCTTTACATGCCTAATCCGTGTTAAAGTATTTTTAAAATACAGGCCCAAAACATGCTATGAATCGATATTTTATTTGCCCAAAGTCAATATGATTATGTATCTTCTGTACCCGTTTATATCCCAAATTCAGGCTTAAAACACCCGAAAATTCGATATTTTTGGGTCCCAGGAGCGATCTCTACATGCCTACTCAGTGCTAGAATATTTTCAAAATATAGGCCCAAAACATGCTATGAATCGATATTTTGGGTGCCCAAAGGCGATATGTGCATTCATCTTCTGTACCCGTTTATATATCAAATTTAGCCTCATAACACCCGAAAATTCGATATTTTTGTGTCCCAGAAGCGATCTGTACAAGCCTACTCCGTGTTAGAGTATTTTCAAAATACAGGCCCAAAACATGCTGAAAATCGATATTTTAGGTGCCCAAAGACGATAAGTGCATGCATCTTTTGTACCAGTTTATATCTCAAATTCAGGCTCAAAACACCCGAAAATTCGATATTTTTGGGTCCCAGAAGCGATCTGTATATGCTTACTCCTTGCTAGAATGTTTTTAAGATACAGACCCAAAACATGCTAAAAATCGAAATTTTAGGTGCCCAAAGTCGATATGTGAATTCATCTTCAGTACCCGTTTATATCTCAAATTCATGTTAAAAACACCCGAAAATTCGATATTTTTGGGTCACAGAAGCGATTTTCGATATTTTTGGGTCTCAGAAGCGATCTGTACATGCCTACTCAGTGCTAAAATATTTTCAAAATATAGGCCCAAAACATGTTAAAAATAGATATTTTGGGTGCCAAAAGTCGATATGTGTATGAATCTTCTGTACCCGTTTATATCTCAAATTTAGCCTCATAACACCTGAAAATTCGATATTTTCATGTCCCAAAAGCGATCTGTACATGCCTACACAGTGTCAGAATAATTTCAAAATTTAGGCCCAAAATATGCTAAAAATCGATATTTTGGGTGCCCAAAGTTGATATGTGCATGCATCATCCGTACACGTTTATATCTCAAATTAAGGCTCAAAACACCTGAAAATTCGATATTTTTGGGTCCCAGAAGCGATCTGTACATGCCTACTCCTTGCTAGAATGTTTTCAATATACAGACCCAAAACATGCTAAAAATCGAAATTTTAGGTGCCCAAAGTCGATATGTGAATTCATCTTCAGTACCCGTTTATATCTCAAATTCATGTTAAAAACACCCGAAAATTCGATATTTTTGGGTCTCAGAAGCGATCTGTACATGCCTACTCAGTGCTAGAATATTTTCAAAATATAGGCCCAAAACATGTTAAAAATAGATATTTTGGGTGCCCAAAGTCGATATGTGTATGAATCTTCTGTACCCGTTTATATCTCAAATTTAGCCTCATAACACCTGAAAATTCGATATTTTCATGTCCCAAAAGCGATCTGTACATGCCTACTCCGTGTTAGAGTATTTTCAAAATTCAGGCCCAAAACATGCTCAAATCCGATATTTTGGGTGCCCAAAGACGATATGTGCATGCATCTTCTGTACCCATTTATATCTCAAATTCAGGCTCAAAACGCCCAAAAATTTGATTTTTTTGGGTCCCAGAAGGGATCTCTACATACCTACTCAGTGCTAGAATGTTTTCAAAATATAGGCTCAATACAGGCTAAAAATCGATATTTTAGGTGTCCAAAGTCGATATGTGCATGCATCTTCAGTACCCGTTTATATCTCAAATTCAGCCTCAAAACACCCGAAAATTCAAAAAAATTGAGTCCTAGAAGCGATCTGTACATGTCTACTCAGTGCTAGAATATTTTCAAAATATAGGCCCAAAACATGCTCAAAATCGATATTTTAGGTGCAAAAAGTCGATATGTGCATGCATTTTCAGTACCCGTTTATGTCTCAAATTCAGGCTCAAAACACCCGAAAATTCGATAATTTTGGGTCCCAGAAGAGATCTGTACATGCCTACTCCGATTTAGAGTATTTTCAAAATACATGCCCAAAACATGCTGAAAATCGATATTTTATCTGCCCATAGTCGATATGTGCATGCATCTTCTGTACCCGTTTATATCTCAAATTTAGCCTCATAACTCCCAAAAATTCGATATTTTTGTGTCCCAGAAGCGATCTGTACATGCCTACTTCGTGTTAGAGTATTTTCAAAATACAGACCCAAAACATGCTCAAAATCGATGTTTTAGGTGCTTAAAGTCGATATGTGCATGCATCTTCTGTACACGTTTATATCTCAAATTAAGGCTCAAATCACCCGAAAATTCGATCTTTTGGGGTCCCAGAAGCAATCTGCACATGCCTACTCAGTGCTAGAATGTTTTCAAAATATAGGCTCAATACAGGCTAAAAATCGATATTTTAGGTGTCCAAAGTCGATATGTGCATGCATCTTCAGTACCCGTTTATATCTCAAATTCAGCCTCAAAACACCCGAAAATTCAAAAAAATTGAGTCCTAGAAGCGATCTGTACATGTCTACTCAGTGCTAGAATATTTTCAAAATATAGGCCCAAAACATGCTCAAAATCGATATTTTAGGTGCAAAAAGTCGATATGTGCATGCATTTTCAGTACCCGTTTATGTCTCAAATTCAGGCTCAAAACACCCGAAAATTCGATAATTTTGGGTCCCAGAAGAGATCTGTACATGCCTACTCCGATTTAGAGTATTTTCAAAATACATGCCCAAAACATGCTGAAAATCGATATTTTATCTGCCCATAGTCGATATGTGCATGCATCTTCTGTACCCGTTTATATCTCAAATTTAGCCTCATAACTCCCAAAAATTCGATATTTTTGTGTCCCAGAAGCGATCTGTACATGCCTACTTCGTGTTAGAGTATTTTCAAAATACAGACCCAAAACATGCTCAAAATCGATGTTTTAGGTGCTTAAAGTCGATATGTGCATGCATCTTCTGTACACGTTTATATCTCAAATTAAGGCTCAAATCACCCGAAAATTCGATCTTTTGGGGTCCCAGAAGCGATCTGTACATGCCTACTCCGAGTTAGAGTATTTTCAAAATACATGCCCAAAACATGCTGAAAATCGATATATTAGGTGCCCAAAGTCGATATGTGCATGCATCTTCTGTACCCGTTTATATCTCAAATTCAGCCTCAAAACACCAAAAAATTCGGTACTTTTAGGTCCCAAAAGCGATCTGTGCATGCCTACTCTTTGCTGGAATGTTTTCAAGATACAGACCCAAAACTTGCTCAAAATCAATATTTTAGGTGCAAAAAGTCGATATGTGCATGCATCTTCTGTACCCGTATACATCTCAAATTCAGGCTCAAAACACCCAAAAAATCGATATTTTTGTGTCCCAGAAGCGATCCGTACATGCCTACTCAGAGCTAGAATGTTTTTAAAATATAGGCTTAAAACATACTAAAAATCGATATTTTAGGTGTCCAAAGTCGATATGTGCATACATCTTTTGTACCCGTTTATATCCAAAATTCAGGCTCAAAACACCCGAAAATTCGATATTTTTGGGTCCTTGAAGCGATCTGTACATGCCTACTCAGTGCTGGAATATTTTTTCAATGTAGGCCCAAAACATGCTAAAAATCGATATTTTTGGTGCTAAATGTCGATAAAAGCATGAATTTTCTGTACCAGTTTATATCTCAAATACAGGCTCAAAACACCCGAAAACTCGATAATTTTGGGTCCCAGAAGTGATCTTTACATGCCTACTCCGTGTTAGAATATTTTCAAAATACAGGCCCAAAACATGCTCAAAATCGATATTTTAGGTTCCCAAAGTCAATATGTGTATGCATCTTCTATACCCGTTTATATCACAAATTCAGGCTGAAAACACCCGAAAATTCGATATTTTTCTGTCTCAGAAGCGTTCTGTACATGCCTACTCATTGCTAGAATACTTTCAAAATATAGGCCCAAAACATGCTAAAAATCGATATTTTGGGTGCCCAAAGTCGATATGTGAATGCATCTTCTGTACCCGTTTATATCTCAAATTCAGGCTCAAAACACCCGAAAACTCGAAATTTTTGGGTCCCAGAAGAGATCTGTACATGCCTTCTCCGTGTTAGAGTACTTTTAAAATACAGGCCCAAAACATGCTGAAAATCGATATTTTAGGTGCCCAAAGTCGATATGTGCATGCATCTTCAGTACCCGTTTATATCCCAAATTCAGGCTCAAAACATCCGAAAATTTGATATTTTTGGGTCCCAGAA
Organism: Petrolisthes cinctipes; assembly: GCA_033782935.1. Taxonomy (NCBI): domain Eukaryota; kingdom Metazoa; phylum Arthropoda; class Malacostraca; order Decapoda; family Porcellanidae; genus Petrolisthes; species Petrolisthes cinctipes. The sequence goes on from JAWQEG010001276.1 coordinate 8,688, forward strand.
GCTATCTGTACATGCCTACTCAGTGCTAGAATATTTTTTAAATGTAGGAACAAAACATGCTAAAAATCGATATTTTAGGTGCTAAATGTCGATATGAGCATGCATTTTCTGTACCGATTTATATCTCAAATTCAGGCTCAAAACACCCGAAAATTCGATAATTTTGGGTCCTTGAAGCGATCTGTACATGCCTACTCAGTGCTAGAATATTTTTTCAATGTAGGCCCAAAACATGCTAAAAATCGATATTTTTGGTGCTAAATGTCGATAAAAGCATGAATTTTCTGTACCGGTTTATATCTCAAATTCAGGCTCAAAACACCCGAAAACTCGATAATTTTGGGTCCCAGAAGTGATCTTTACATACCTACTCCGTGTTAGAGTATTTTCAAAATACAGGCCCAAAACATGCTCAAAATCGATATTTTAGGTTCCCAAAGTCAATATGTGTATGCATCTTCTATACCCGTTTATATCACAAATTCAGGCTGAAAACACCCGAAAATTCGATATTTTTCTGTCTCAGAAGCGTTCTGTACATGCCTACTCTTTGCTAGAATACTTTCAAAATATAGGCCCAAAACATGCTAAAAATCGATATTTTGGGTGCCCAAAGTCGATATGTGAATGCATCTTCTGTACCCTTTTATATCTCAAATTCAGGCTCAAAACACCCGAAAACTCGAAATTTTTGGGTCCCAGAAGAGATCTGTACATGCCTTCTCCGTGTTAGAGTACTTTCAAAATACAGGCCCAAAACATGCTGAAAATCGATATTTTAGGTGCCCAAAGTCGATATGTGCATGCATCTTCAGTACCCGTTTATATCCCAAATTTAGGCTCAAAACATCCAAAAATTTGATATTTTTGGGTCCCTGAAGCTATCTGTACATGCCTACTCAGTGCTAGAATATTTTTTAAATTCAGGCCCAAAACATGCTCAAAATCGATAATTTAGGTGTCCAAAGTCGATATGTGCATGCATCTTCTGTACCCGTTTATATCTCAAATTCAGACTAAAAAAACCCGAAAATTCGATATTTTTGGGTCCAAGAAGCGATCTGTACATGCCTACTCAGTGCTAGAATGTTTTCAAAATATAGGCTCAAAACATGCTGAAAATCGATATTTTATGTTTCCCAAGTCGATATGTGCATGCATGTTCTGTACCCGTTTATATCTCAAATTTAGGCTCAAAACACCCGAAAATTCAATATTTTTGGGTCCCAGAAGCGATCTGTACATGCCTAATCCGTGTTAGAGTACTTGCAAAATACAGGCCCAAAACATGCTGAAAATCGATATTTTAGGTGCACAAAGTCAATATGTGTATGCATCTTCTGTACCCGTTTATATCCCAAATTCAGGCTCAAAACACCCGAAAATTCGATATTTTTGGGTCCCTGAAGCGATCTGTACATTCCTACTCATTGCTAGAATACTTTCAAAATACATGCCCAAAACATGCTGAAAATCGATATTTTATCTGCCCTTAGTCGATATGTGTATGCATCTTCTGTACCCGTTTATATCCCAAATTCAGGCTCAAAACACCCGAAAATTCGATATTTTTGGGTCCCTGAAGCGATCTGTACATTCCTACTCATTGCTAGAATACTTTCAAAATACATGCCCAAAACATGCTGAAAATCGATATTTTATCTGCCCTTAGTCGATATGTGTATGCATCTTCTGTACCCGTTTATATCTCATATTCAGGCTCAAAACAACGGAAAATTCAATAGTTTTGGGTCCCCGCAGCGATCTGGACATGCCTACTTCGTGTTAGTGTATTTTCAAAATATAGGCCCAAAACATGCTCAAAATCGAAATCTTAGGTACCCAATGTCGATATGTGCATGCTTATTCTGTACCCGTTTATATCTCAAATTCAGGCTCAAAACACCCGAAAATTCGATATTTTTAGGTCCCAGAAACGATCTGTACATGTCTACTCAGAGCTAAAATTTTTTCAAAATATAGGCTTAAAGCATTCTAAAATTCGATATTTTAGCTCCACGTATTCGATATGTGCATGCATCTTCTGTACCCGTTTATATCTCAAATTCAGGCTCAAAACACCCGAAAATTCAATGTTTTTGGGTCCCAGAAGCAATCTGTATATGCCTATTCAGTGATAGAGTATTTTTAAAATACAGGCCCAAAACATGCTAAAAATCGATATTTTGGGTGCCCAAAGTTGATATCTGTATGCATCTTCAGTACCCGTTTATATCTCAAATTCAGACTAAAAACGACGGAAAATTCAATATTTTTGGGTCCCAGAAGCGATCTGTACATGCCTACTCAGTGCTAGAATTTTTTCACGATACAGACCCAAAATATGCTCAAAATCGATAATTTAGGTGCAAAAATTCGATATGTGCATGCATCTTCAGTACCCGTTTATATCTCAAATGCAGGCTCAAAACACCCGAAAATTTGAGATTTTTGGGTCCCCGAAACGATCTGTACATGTCTACTTAGTGCTAGACTCTTTTCAAAATATAGGCTTAAAACATGCTAAAAATCGATATTTTACGTGTCCAAGGTCGATATGTGCATACATCTTTTGTACCCGTTTATATCCCAAATTCTGGATCAAAACACCCGAAAATTCGATATTTTTGGGTCCCAGAAGCGATCTGTACATGCCTACTCATTGCTAAAATATTTTCAAATTATACGCCGAAAACATACTAAAAATCGCTATTTTGGGTGCCAAAGTCGATATGTGCATGCATCTTCTGTACCCGTTTATATCTCAAATTCAGGCTCAAAACACCCAAAAATTCGATTTATTTTTGTTCCAGAAGCGATCTGTACGTGTCTACTCAGTGTTAGAGTATTATAAAAATACAGGACTAAAACATGCTCAAAATCGATATTTTGGGTGCCCAAAGTCGATATGTGCATGCATCTTCTGTACCCGTTTATATCTCAAATTCAGACTCAAAACACCCTAATATTCGATATTTTTGTGTCCCTGAAGCGATCTGTACATGTGTACACCGTGCTATAGTATTTTCAAAATACAGGCCCAAAACATGCTAAAAATCGATATTTTAGGTGCTCAAAGTCGATATGTGCATGCATCTTCTGTACCCGTTCATATCTCAAATTCAGGCTCAGAACACCCTAAAATTCGATTTATTTTTGTTCCAGAAGCGATCTGTACGTGTCTACTCAGTGTTAGAGTATTATAAAAATACAGGACTAAAACATGCTCAAAATCGATATTTTGGGTGCCCAAAGTCGATATGTGCATGCATCTTCTGTACCCGTTTATATCTCAAATTCAGACTCAAAACACCCTAATATTCGATATTTTTGGGTCCCAAAAGCAATGTGTACATGCATACTCCGTGTTAGAGTATTTTCAAATTACAGGCCTAAAACATGCTAAAAATCGATATTTTAGCTGCCCAAAGTCAATATGTGTATGCATCTTCTGAAACCGTCTATATCCCAAATTCATGTTCAAAACACTCGAAAATTCGATATTTTTGGGTCCCAGAAGCAATCTGTACATGCCTACTTCTTGCTAGAATGTTTTCAAGATACAGACCCAAAACATGCTCAAAATCTATATTTTAGGTGCAAAAAGTCGAAATGTGCATGCATCTTCTGTACCCGTTTATATCTCAAATTCAGGCTCAAAACACCCGAAAATTCGATATTTTTGGGTCCCCGAAGCCATCTGTACATGCCTACTCCGTGTTAGAGTATTTTCAAAATACAGGCCCAAAACATGCTCAAAATCGATATTTTAGGTGCCCAAAGTCGATATGTGCATGCATCTTCTGTATCCGTCTATATCCCAAATTCAGGTTCAAAACACCCGAAAATTCGATATTTTTGGGTCCCAGAAGCGATCTGTACATGCCTACTTCTTGATAGAATTTTTTAAGATACAAACCCAAGACATGCTTAAAATCGATATTTTAGGTGCAAAAAGTCGATATGTGCATGCATCTTCTGTACCCGTTTATATCTCAAATTCAGGCTCAAAACACCCGAAAATTTCATATTTTTGGGTCCCTTAAGCGATCTGTACATGCATACTCAGTGCTAGAATGTTTTCAAAATATAGGCTCAAAACATGCTAAAAATCGATATTTTAGGTGTCCAAAGTCGATATGTGCATGCATCTTCTGTACCCGTTTATATCTCAAATTCAGGCTCAAAACACACGAAAATTCCATATTTTTGGGTCCCTGAAGCAATCTGTACGTGCATACTCCGTGTTAGAGTATTTTCAAATTACAGGCCTAAAACATGCTGAAAATTGATATTTTAGCTGCCCAAAGTCAATATGTGTATGCATCTTCTGTAACCGTCTATATCCCAAATTCATGTTCAAAACACTCGAAAATTCGATATTTTTGGGTCCCAGAAGCAATCTGTACATGCCTACTCCGTGTTAATGTATTTTCAATATACAGGCCCAAAACATGCTGAAAATCTATATTTTAGGTGACCAAAGTCAATATGTGTATGCATCTTCTGTACATGTCTATATCCCTAATTCAGGTTCAAAACACCAGAAAATTCGGTATTTTTGGGACCCAGAAGCGATCTGTACATGCCTACTCCTTGCTAGAATTTTTTCAAGATACAGACCCAAAACATGCTCAAAATCGATATTTTAGGTTCAAAAGTCGATATGTGCATGCATCCTCTGTACCCGGTTATATCATAAATTCTGGCTCAAATCCCCCGAAAATTCGATATTTTTGGGTCCCAGAAGCGATCTGTACATGCCTACTCAGTGCTAGAATATTTTCAAATTATACGGTGAAAACATACTAAAAATCGATATTTTGGGTGCCAAAGTCGATCGATATGTGCATGCATCTTCTGTACCCGTTTATATCTCAAATTCAGGCTCAAAACACCCAAAAAAATCGATATTTTTGTGTCCCAGAAACGATTTGTACATGTCTACACCGTGCTATTGTATTTTCAAAATACAGGCCCAAAACATGCTAAAAATCGATATTTTAGGTGCTCAAAGTCGATATGTGCATGCATCTTCTGTACCCGTTCATATCTCAAATTCAGGCTCAGAACACCCTAAAATTCGATTTATTTGGGTTCCAGAAGCGATATGTACGTGTCTACTCAGTGTTAGAGTATTTTAAAAATACAGGCCCAAAACATTCTCAAAATCGATATTTTGGGTGCCCAAAGTCGATATGTGCATGCATCTTCTGTACCCGTTTATATCTCAAATTCAGACTCAAAACACCCGAATATTCGATATTTTTGGGTCCCAAAAGCAATGTGCACATGCATACTCCGTGTTAGAGTATTTTCAAATTACAGGCCTAAAACATGCTGAAAATCGATATTTTAGCAGCCCAAAGTCAATATGTGTATGCATCTTCTGTACCCGTCTATATCCCAAATTCAGGTTCAAAACACTCGAAAATTCGATATTTTTGGGTCCCAGATGCAATCTATACATGCCTACTTCTTGCTAGAATGTTTTCAAGATACAGACCCAAAACATGCTCAAAATCGATATTTTAGGTGCAAAAAGTCAAAATGGGCATGCATCTTCTGTACCAGTTTATATCTCAAATTCAGGCTCAAAACACCCGAAAATTCGATATTTTTGGGTCCCCGAAGCCATCTGTACATGCCTACTCCGTGTTAGAGTATTTTCAAAATACAGGCCCAAAACATGCTCAAAATCGATATTTTAGGTGCCCAAAGTCGATATGTGCATGCATCTTCTGTATCCGTCTATATTCTAAATTCAGGTTCAAAACACCCGAAAATTCGATATTTTTGGGTTCCAGAAGCGATCTGTACGTGTCTACTCAGTGTTAGAGTATTTTTAAAAATACAGGCCCAAAACATGCTTAAAATCGATATTTTAGGTGCCCAAAGTCGATATGTGCATGCATCTTCTGTACCCGTTTATATCTCAAATTCAGACTCAAAACACCCGAATATTCGATATTTTTGGGTTCCAAAAGCAATGTGTACATGCATACTCCGTGTTAGAGTATATTCAAAGTACAGGCCTAAAACATGCTGAAAATCGATATTTTAGCTGCCCAAAGTCAATATCTGTATGCATCTTCTGTACCCGTCTATATCCCAAATTCAGGTTCAAAACACTCGAAAATTCGATATTTTTGGGTCCCAGAAGCAATCTGTACATGCCTACTTCTTGCTAGAATTTGTTCAAGATACAGACCCAAAACATGCTCAAAATTGATATTTTAGGTGCAAAAAGTCGAAATGTGCATGCATCTACTGTACCCGTTTATATCTCAAATTCAGGCTCAAAACACCCGAAAATTCGATATTTTTGGGTCCCAGAAGCGATCTGTACATACCTACTCCGTGTTAGAGTATTTTCAAAATACAGGCCCAAAACATGCTCAAAATCGATATTTTAGGTGCCCAAAGTCGATATGTGCATGCATCTTCTGTATCCGTCTATATCCCAAATTCAGGTTCAAAAAACCCGAAAATTCGATATTTTTGGGTCCCAGAAGCGATCTGTACATGCCTACTCCTTGCTAGAATTTTTTCAAAATATAGGCTCAAAACATGCTAAAAATCTATATTTTAGGTGTCCAAAGTCGATATGTGCATGCATCTTCTGAACCCGTTTATATCTCAAATTCAGGCTCAAAACACCCGAAAATTCGATATTTTTGGTTCCCAAAAGCGATCTGTACATGTCTACTCTGTGTTAGAGTATTTTTAAAATACAGGCCCAAAACATGCTAAAAATCGATATTTTAGGTGCCCAAAGTCGATATGTGCATACATCTTCTGAATCCGTTTATATCTCAACTTCAGGCTCAAAAGACCCGAAAATTCGATATTTTTGGGTCCCAGAAGCGATCTGTACATGCCTACTCCGTGTTAATGTATTTTCAAAATACAGGCCCAAAACATGCTGAAAATCTATATTTTAGGTGCCCAAAGTCAATATGTGTATGCATCTTCTGTACCCGTTTATATCCCAAATTCAGGTTCAAAACACCCGAAAATTCGGTATTTTTTGGTCCCAGAAGCGATCTTTACATGCCTACTCCTTGCTAGAAATTTTTCATGATACAGACCCAAAACATGCTCAAAATCGATATTTTAGGTGCAAAAAAGTCGATATGTGCATGCATCTTCTGTACCCGTTTATATCTCAAATTCAGGCTCAAAACACCCAAAAAATCGTTGTTTTTGTGTCCGAGAAGCGATCTGTACATGTCTACACCGTGCTATAGTATTTTCAAAATACAGGCCCAAAACGTGCTCAAAATCGATATTTAAGGTGCCCAAAGTCGATATGTGCATGCATCTTCTGTACCCGTTCATATCTCAAATTCAGGCTCAGAACACCCTAAAATTCGATTTATTTGGGTTCCAGAAGCGATCTGTACGTGTCTACTCAGTGTTAGAGTATTTTTAAAAATACTGGCCCAAAACATGCTTAAAATCGATATTTTATGTGCCCAAAGTCGATATGTGCATGCATCTTCTGTACCCGTTTATATCTCAAATTCAGACTCAAAACACCCGAATATTCGATATTTTTGGGTCCCAAAAGCAATGTGTACATGCATACTCCGTGTTAGAGTATTTTCAAAGTACAGGCCTAAAACATGCTGAAAATCGATATTTTAGCTGCCCAAAGTCAATATCTGTATGCATCTTCTGTACCCGTCTATATCCCAAATTCAGGTTCAAAACACTCGAAAATTCGATATTTTTGGGTCCCAGAAGCAATCTGTACATGCCTACTTCTTGCTAGAATTTGTTCAAGATACAGACCCAAAACATGCTCAAAATTGATATTTTAGGTGCAAAAAGTCGAAATGTGCATGCATCATCTGTACCCGGTTATATCCCAAATTCTGGCTCAAAACCCCCGAAAATTCGATATTTTTGGGTCCCAGAAGCGATCTGTACATGCCTACTCATTGCTAAAATATTTTCAAATTATACGCCGAAAACATACTAAAAATCGATATTTTGGGTGCCAAAGTCGATATGTGCATGCATCTTCTGTACCCGTTTATATCTCAAATTCAGGCTCAAAACACCCAAAAAATCGATATTTTTGTGTCCCTGAAGCGATCTGTACATGTCTACACCGTGCTATAGTATTTTCAAAATACAGGCCCAAAACATGCTAAAAATCGATATTTTAGGTGCTCAAAGTCGATATGTGCATGCATCTTCTGTACCCGTTCATATCTCAAATTCAGGCTCAGAACACCCTAAAATTCGATTTATTTTTGTTCCAGAAGCGATCTGTACGTGTCTACTCAGTGTTAGAGTATTTTAAAAATACAGGCCTAAAACATGCTCAAAATCGATATTTTGGGTGCCCAAAGTCGATATGTGCATGCATCTTCTGTACCCGTTTATATCTCAAATTCAGGCTCAAAACACCCGAAAATTCGATATTTTTGGGTCCCCGAAGCCATCTGTACATGCCTACTCCGTGTTAGAGTATTTTCAAAATACAGGCCCAAAACATGCTCAAAATCGATATTTTAGGTGCCCAAAGTCGATATGTGCATGCATCTTCTGTATCCGTCTATATCCCAAATTCAGGTTCAAAACACCCGAAAATTCGATATTTTTGGGTCTCAGAAGCGATCTGTACATGCCTACTTCTTGATAGAAATTTTTAAGATACAAACCCAAGACATGCTCAAAATCGATATTTTAGGTGCAAAAAGTCGATATGTGCATGCATCTTCTGTACCCGTTTATATCTCAAATTCAGGCTCAAAACACCCGAAAATTTCATATTTTTGGGTCCCTTAAGCGATCTGTACATGCATACTCAGTGCTAGAATGTTTTCAAAATATAGGCTCAAAACATGCTAAAAATCGATATTTTAGGTGTCCAAAGTCGATATGTGCATGCATCTTCTGTACCCGTTTATATCTCAAATTCAGGCTCAAAACACCCGAAAATTCGATATTTTTGGGTCCCAAAAGCGATCTGTACATGTCTACTCCGTGTTAAAGTATTTTTAAAATACAGGCCCAAAACATGCTAAAAATCGATATTTTAGGTGCCCAAAGTCGATATGTGCATGCATCTTCTGTACCCGTTTATATCTCAAATTCAGGCTCAAAACACCCGAAAATTCCATATTTTTGGGTCCCTGAAGCAATCTGTACGTGCATACTCCGTGTTAGAGTATTTTCAAATTACAGGCCTAAAACATGCTGAAAATTGATATTTTAGATGCCCAAAGTCAATATGTGTATGCATCTTCTGTAACCGTCTATATCCCAAATTCATGTTCAAAACACTCGAAAATTCGATATTTTTGGGTCCCAGAAGCAATCTGTACATGCCTACTTCTTTCTAGAATGTTTTCAAGATACTGACCCAAAACATGCTCAAAATCTATATTTTAGGTGCAAAAAGTCGAAATGTGCATGCATCTTCTGTACCCGTTTATATCTCAAATTTTGGCTCAAAACACCCGAAAATTCGATATTTTTGGGTCCCCGAAGCCATCTGTACATGCCTACTCCGTTTTAGAGTATTTTCAAAATACAGGCCCAAAACATACTCAAAATCGATATTTTAGGTGCCCAAAGTCGATATGTGCATGCATCTTCTGTATCCGTCTATATCCCAAATTCAGGTTCAAAACACCCGAAAATTCGATATTTTTGGGTCCCAGAAGCGATCTGTACATGCCTACTTCTTGATAGAATTTTTTAAGATACAAACCCAAGACATGCTTAAAATCGATATTTTAGGTGCAAAAAGTCGATATGTGCATGCATCTTCTGTACCCGTTTATATCTCAAATTCAGGCTCAAAACACCCGAAAATTTCATATTTTTGGGTCCCTTAAGCGATCAGTACATGCATACTCAGTGCTAGAATGTTTTCAAAATATAGGCTCAAAACATGCTAAAAATCGATATTTTATGTGTCCAAAGTCGATATGTGCATGCATCTTCTGTACCCGTTTATATCTAAAATTCAGGCTCAAAACACCCGAAAATTCGATATTTTTGGGTCCCAAAAGCGATCTGTACATGTCTACTCCGTGTTAAAGTATTTTTAAAATACAGGCCCAAATCATGCTAAAAATCGATATTTTAGGTGCCCAAAGTCGATATGTGCATGCATCTTCTGTACCCGTTTATATCTCAAATTCAGGCTCAAAACACCCGAAAATTCCATATTTTTGGGTCCCTGAAGCAATCTGTACGTGCATACTCCGTGTTAGAGTATTTTCAAGTTACAGGCATAAAACATGCTGAAAATTGATATTTTAGCTGCCCAAAGTCAATATGTGTATGCATCTTCTGTAACCGTCTATATCCCAAATTCATGTTCAAAACACTCGAAAATTCGATATTTTTGGGTCCCAGAAGCAATCTGTACATGCCTACTTCTTGCTAGAATGTTTTCAAGATACTGACCCAAAACATGCTCAAAATCTATATTTTAGGTGCCCAAAGTCGAAATGTGCATGCATCTTCTGTACCCGTTTATATCTCAAATTCAGGCTCAAAACACCCGAAAATTCGATATTTTTGGGTCCCCGAAGCCATCTGTACATGCCTACTCCGTTTTAGAGTATTTTCAAAATACAGGCCCAAAACATACTCAAAATCGATATTTTAGGTGCCCAAAGTCGATATGTGCATGCATCTTCTGTATCCGTCTATATCCCAAATTCAGGTTCAAAACACCCGAAAATTCGATATTTTTGGGTCCCAGAAGCGATCTGTACATGCCTACTTCTTGATAGAAATTTTTAAGATACAAACCCAAGACATGCTTAAAATCGATATTTTAGGTGCAAAAAGTCGATATGTGCATGCATCTTCTGTACCCGTTTATATCTCAAATTCAGGCTCAAAACACCCGAAAATTCCATATTTTTGGGTACCAGAAGCAATCTGTACGTGCATACTCCGTGTTAGAGTGTTTTTAAAATACAGGCCTAAAACATGCTGAAAATCGATATTTTAAGTTCCCAAAGTCAATATGTGTAAGCATCTTCTGTACACGTGTATATCCCTAATTCAAGTTCAAAACACCCGAAAAAAAAAAATTGGGGGGTTTCAAAAGCGATCTGTACATGCCTACTCCTTGCTAGAATGTTTTCAAGATACAGACCAAAAACATGCTCAAAATCGATATTTTAGGTTTCCAAAGTCGATAAGTGCATGCATCTTCTGTACCCGTTTATATCTCAAATTCATGCTCAAAATCGATATTTTAGGTGCAAAAAGTCGAAATGTGCATGCATCTTCTGTACCCGTTTATATCTCAAATTCAGGCTCAAAACACCCGAAAATTCCATATTTTTGGGTCCCTTAAGCGATCTGTACATGCATACTCAGTGCTAGAATGTTTTCAAAATATAGTATCAAAACATGCTAAAAATCGATATTTTAGGTGTCCAAAGTCAATATGTGCATGCATCTTCTGTACCCGTTTATATCTAAAATTCAGGCTCAAAACACCCGAAAATTCGATATTTTTGGGTCCCAAAAGCGATCTGTACATGTCTACTCCGAGTTAGAGTATTTTTTAAATACAGGTCCAAAACATGCTGAAAATCGATATTTTATGTGCCCAAAGTCGATATGTGCATGCATCTTCTGAACCCGTTTATATCTCAAATTCAGGCTCAAAACACTCAAAAAATCGATATTTTTGTGTCTCAGAAGCAAACTGTACATGCCTACTCCGTGTTAGAGTATTTTCAAAATACAGTCCCAAAACATGTTAAAAATCGATATTTTAGGTGCCCAAAGTCAATATGTGTATGCATCTTCTGTACCCGTCTATATCCCAAATTCAGGTTCATAACACCAGAAAATTCGATATTTTTTGGTCCCAGAAGCGATCTGTACATGCCTACTCCTTGCTAGAATTTTTTCAAGATACAGACCCAAAACATGCTCAAAATCTATATTTTAGGTGCCCAAAGTCGAAATGTGCATGCATCTTCTGTACCCGTTTATATCTCAAATTCAGGCTCAAAACACCCGAAAATTCGATATTTTTGGGTCCCCGAAGCCATCTGTACATGCCTACTCCGTTTTAGAGTATTTTCAAAATACAGGCCCAAAACATACTCAAAATCGATATTTTAGGTGCCCAAAGTCGATATGTGCATGCATCTTCTGTATCCGTCTATATCCCAAATTCAGGTTCAAAACACCCGAAAATTCGATATTTTTGGGTCCCAGAAGCGATCTGTACATGCCTACTTCTTGATAGAAATTTTTAAGATACAAACCCAAGACATGCTTAAAATCGATATTTTAGGTGCAAAAAGTCGATATGTGCATGCATCTTCTGTACCCGTTTATATCTCAAATTCAGGCTCAAAACACCCGAAAATTCCATATTTTTGGGTACCAGAAGCAATCTGTACGTGCATACTCCGTGTTAGAGTGTTTTTAAAATACAGGCCTAAAACATGCTGAAAATCGATATTTTAAGTTCCCAAAGTCAATATGTGTAAGCATCTTCTGTACACGTGTATATCCCTAATTCAAGTTCAAAACACCCGAAAAAAAAAAATTGGGGGGTTTCAAAAGCGATCTGTACATGCCTACTCCTTGCTAGAATGTTTTCAAGATACAGACCAAAAACATGCTCAAAATCGATATTTTAGGTTTCCAAAGTCGATAAGTGCATGCATCTTCTGTACCCGTTTATATCTCAAATTCATGCTCAAAATCGATATTTTAGGTGCAAAAAGTCGAAATGTGCATGCATCTTCTGTACCCGTTTATATCTCAAATTCAGGCTCAAAACACCCGAAAATTCCATATTTTTGGGTCCCTTAAGCGATCTGTACATGCATACTCAGTGCTAGAATGTTTTCAAAATATAGTATCAAAACATGCTAAAAATCGATATTTTAGGTGTCCAAAGTCAATATGTGCATGCATCTTCTGTACCCGTTTATATCTAAAATTCAGGCTCAAAACACCCGAAAATTCGATATTTTTGGGTCCCAAAAGCGATCTGTACATGTCTACTCCGAGTTAGAGTATTTTTTAAATACAGGTCCAAAACATGCTGAAAATCGATATTTTATGTGCCCAAAGTCGATATGTGCATGCATCTTCTGAACCCGTTTATATCTCAAATTCAGGCTCAAAACACTCAAAAAATCGATATTTTTGTGTCTCAGAAGCAAACTGTACATGCCTACTCCGTGTTAGAGTATTTTCAAAATACAGTCCCAAAACATGTTAAAAATCGATATTTTAGGTGCCCAAAGTCAATATGTGTATGCATCTTCTGTACCCGTCTATATCCCAAATTCAGGTTCATAACACCAGAAAATTCGATATTTTTTGGTCCCAGAAGCGATCTGTACATGCCTACTCCTTGCTAGAATTTTTTCAAGATACAGACCCAAAACATGCTCAAAATCGATATTTTAGGTGCAAAAAGTCGATATGTGCATGGATCCTATGTACCCGTTTATATCCCAAATTCTGGCTCAAAACCCCCGAAAATTCGATATTTTTGGGTCCCAGAAGCGATCTATACATGCCTACTCCTTGTTAGAATGTTTTCAAGATACAAATCCAAGACATGCTCAAAATCGATATTTTAGGTGCAAAAAGTCGATATGTGCATGCATCTTCTGTACCCGTTTATATCTCAAATTCAGGCTCAAAACACCCGAAAATTCCATATTTTTTGGTCCCTTAAGCATTCTGCACATGCCTACTCAGTGCTAGAATGTTTTTGAAATACAGGCTTAAAACATGCTATAAATCGATATTTTAGGTGTCCAAAGTCGATATGTGCATGCATTTTCTGTACCCGTTTATATCTCAAATTCAGGCTCAAAACACCCAAAAAATCGATATTTTTGTGTCCCAGAAGCGATCTGTACATGCCTACTCCGTGTTAGAGTATTTTCAAAATACAGGCCCAAAACATGCTAAAAATCGATATTTTAGGTGCCCAAAGTCAATATGTGCATGCATCTTCTGTATCCGTTTATATCTCAAATTCAGGCTCAAAACACAAGAAAAATTCAATATTTTTAGGTCCCAGAAGCGATCTGTACATGCCTACTCCGTGTTAATGTATTTTCAAAATACAGGCCCAAAACATGCTGAAAATCTATATTTTAGGTGACCAAAGTCAATATGTGTATGCATCTTCTGTACCCGTCTATATCCCAAATTCAGGTTCAAAACATTTGAAAATTCGATATTTTTGGGTCCCAGAAGCAATCTGTACATGCCTACTTCTTGCTAGAATGTTTTCAAGATACAGACCCAAAACATGCTCAAAATCGATATTTTAGGTGCAAAAAGTCGTAATGTGCATGCATCTTCTGTACCCGTTTATATCTCAAATTCAGGCTCAAAACACCCGAAAATTCGATATTTTTGGGTCCCAAAAGCAATCTGTACATGTCTACTCCGTGTTAGAGTATTTTTAAAATACAGGCCCAAACCATGCTCAAAATCGATATTTTGGGTGCCCAAAGTCGATATGTGCATGCATCTTCTGTACCCGTTTATATCTCAAATTCAGGCTCAAAACACCCAAAAAAATCGATATTTTTGTGTCCCAGAAGCAATTTGTACATGTCTAAGCCGTGCTATAGTATTTTCAAAATACAGGCCCAAAACATGCTCAAAATCGATATTTTAGGTGCCCAAAGTCGATATGTGCATGCATCTTCTGTACCCGTTCATATCTCAAATTCAGGCTCAGAACACCCTAAAATTCGATTTATTTGGGTTCCAGAAGCGATCTGTACGTGTCTAGTCAGTGTTAGCGTATTTTAAAAATACAGGCCCAAAACATGCTCAAAATCGATATTTTGGGTGCCCAAAGTCGATATGTGCATGCATCTTCTGTACCCGTTTATATCTCAAATTCAGACTTAAAACACCCGAATATTCGATATTTTTGGGTCCCAAAAGCAATGTGTACATGCATACTCCGTGTTAGAGTATTTTCAAATTACAGGCCTAAAACATGCTGAAAATCGATATTTTAGCTGCCCAAAGTCAATATGTGTATGCATCTTCTGTACCCGTCTATATCCCAAATTCAGGTTCAAAACACTCGAAAATTCGATATTTTTGGGTCCCAGAAGCAATCAGTACATGCCTACTTCTTGCTAGAATGTTTTCAAAATACAGACCCAAAACATGCTCAAAATCGATATTTTAGGTGCAAAAAGTCGAAATGTGCATGCATCTTCTGTACCCGTTTATATCTCAAATTCAGGCTCAAAACACCCGAAAATTCGGTATTTTTGGGTCCCCGAAGCCATCTGTACATGCCTACTCCGTGTTAGAGTATTTTCCAAATACAGGCCCAAAACATGCTCAAAATCGATATTTTAGGTGCCCAAAGTCGATATGTGCATGCATCTTCTGTATCCGTGTATATCCGAAATTCAGGTTCAAAACACCCGAAAATTCGAGATTTTTGGGTCCCAGAAGCGATCTGTACATGCCTACTTCTTGATAGAATTTTTTAAGATACAAACCGAAGACATGCTTAAAATCGATATTTTAGGTGCAAAAAGTCGATATGTGCATGCATCTTCTGTACCCGTTTATATCTCAAATTCAGGCTCAAAACACCCGAAAATTCCATATTTTTGGGTCCCTTAAGCGATCTGTACATGCATACTCAGTGCTAGAATGTTTTCAAAATATAGGCTCAGAACATGCTAAAAATCGATATTTTAGGTGCAAAAAGTCGATATGTGCATGCATCTTTTGTACCCGTTTATATCTCAAATTCAGGCTCAAAACACCCGAAAATTCCATATTTTTGGGTCCCAGAAGCAATCTGTACGTGCATACCCCGTGTTAGAGTGTTTTTAAAATACAGGCCTAAAACATGCTGAAAATCGATATTTTAAGTGCCTAAAGTCAATATGTGTAAGCATCTTCTGTACACGTGTATATCCCTAATTCAAGTTCAAAACACCCGAAAAAAAAAACAATTTGGGTTTCAAAAGCGATCTGTACATGCCTACTCCTTGCTAGAATGTTTTCAAGATACAGACCAAAAACATGGTCAAAATCGATATTTTAGGTGTCCAAAGTCGATAAGTGCATGCATCTTCTGTACCCTTTTATATCTCAAATTCAGGCTCAAAACACCCGAAAATTCCATATTTTTGGGTCCCAGAAGCAATCTGTAGGTGCATACTCCGTGTTAGAGTATTTTTAAAATACAGGCCCAAAACATGCTAAAAATCGATATTTTAGGTGCCCAAAGTCGATATGTGCATGCATCTTCTGTACCCGTTTATATCGCAAATTCAGGCTCAAAACCCCCCGAAAATTCCATATTTTTGGGTCCCTGAAGCAATCTGTACGTGCATACTCCGTGTTAGAATGTTTTCAAGATACAGACCAAAAACATGCTCAAAATCGATATTTTAGCTGCCCAAAGTCAATATGTGTATGCATCTTCTGTACCCGTCTATATCCCAAATTCAGGTTCAAAACATTTGAAAATTCGATATTTTTGGGTCCCAGAAGCAATCTGTACATGCCTACTTCTTGCTAGAATGTTTTCAAGATACAGACCCAAAACATGCTCAAAATCGATATTTTAGGTGCAAAAAGTCGTAATGTGCATGCATCTTCTGTACCCGTTTATATCTCAAATTCAGGCTCAAAACACCCGAAAATTCGATATTTTTGGGTCCCCGAAGCCATCTGTACATGCCTACTCCGTGTTAGAGTATTTTCAAAATACAGGCCCAAAACATGCTCAAAATTGATATTTTAGGTGCCCAAAGTCGATATGTGCATGCATCTTCTGTATCCGTCTATATCCGAAATTCAGGTTCAAAACACCCGAAAATTCGAGATTTTTGGGTCCCAGAAGCGATCTGTACATGCCTACTTCTTGATAGAATTTTTTAAGATACAAACCGAAGACATGCTTAAAATCGATATTTTAGGTGCAAAAAGTCGATATGTGCATGCATCTTCTGTACCCGTTTATATCTAAAATTCAGGCTCAAAACACCCGAAAATTCCATATTTTTGGGTCCCTTAAGCGATCTGTACATGCATACTCAGTGCTAGAATGTTTTCAAAATATAGGCTTAAAACATGCTAAAAATCGATATTTTAGGTGTCCAAAGTCGATATGTGCATGCATCTTCTGTACCCGTTTATATCTCAAATTCAGGCTCAAAACACCCGAAAATTCCATATTTTTGGGTCCCAAAAGCAATGTGTACATGCCTACTCCGTGTTAGAGTATTTTCAAATTACAGGCCTAAAACATGCTGAAAATCGATATTTTAGCTGCCCAAAGTCAATATGTGTATGCATCTTCTGTACCCGTTTATATCTCAAATTCAGGCTCAAAACCCCCCGAAAATTCCATATTTTTGGGTCCCTGAAGCAATCTGTACGTGCATACTCCGTGTTAGAATGTTTTCAAGATACAGACCAAAAACATGCTCAAAATCGATATTTTAGCTGCCCAAAGTCAATATGTGTATGCATCTTCTGTACCCGTCTATATCCCAAATTCAGGTTCAAAACACTTGAAAATTCGATATTTTTGGGTCCCAGAAGCAATCTGTACATGCCTACTTCTTGCTAGAATGTTTTCAAGATACAGACCCAAAACATGCTCAAAATCGATATTTTAGGTGCAAAAAGTCGAAATGTGCATGCATCTTCTGTACCCGTTTATATCTCAAATTCAGGCTCAAAACACCCGAAAATTCGATATTTTTTTGTCCCCGAAGCCATCTGTACATACCTACTCTGTGTTAGAGTATTTTCAAAATACAGGCCCAAAACATGCTCAAAATCGATATTTTAGGTGCCCAAAGTCGATATGTGCATGCATCTTCTGTATCCGTCTATATCCGAAATTCAGGTTCAAAACACCCGAAAATTCGAGATTTTTGGGTCCCAGAAGCGATCTGTACATGCCTACTTCTTGATAGAATTTTTTAAGATACAAACCGAAGACATGCTTAAAATCGATATTTTCGGTGCCCAAAGTCGATATGTGCATGCATCTTCTGTACCCGTTTATATCTCAAATTCAGGCTCAAAACACCCGAAAATTCCATATTTTTGGGTCCCTTAAGCGATCTGTACATGCATACTCAGTGCTAGAATGTTTTCAAAATACAGACCCAAAACATGCTCAAAATCGATATTTTAGGTGCAAAAAGTCGAAATGTGCATGCATCTTCTGTACCCGTTTATATCTCAAATTCAGGCTCAAAACACCCGAAAATTCGGTATTTTTGGGTCCCCGAAGCCATCTGTACATGCCTACTCCGTGTTAGAGTATTTTCCAAATACAGGCCCAAAACATGCTCAAAATCGATATTTTAGGTGCCCAAAGTCGATATGTGCATGCATCTTCTGTATCCGTGTATATCCGAAATTCAGGTTCAAAACACCCGAAAATTCGAGATTTTTGGGTCCCAGAAGCGATCTGTACATGCCTACTTCTTGATAGAATTTTTTAAGATAAAAACCGAAGACATGCTTAAAATCGATATTTTAGGTGCAAAAAGTCGATATGTGCATGCATCTTTTGTACCCGTTTATATCTCAAATTCAGGCTCAAAACACCCGAAAATTCCATATTTTTGGGTCCCAGAAGCAATCTGTACGTGCATACCCCGTGTTAGAGTGTTTTTAAAATACAGGCCTAAAACATGCTGAAAATCGATATTTTAAGTGCCTAAAGTCAATATGTGTAAGCATCTTCTGTACACGTGTATATCCCTAATTCAAGTTCAAAACACCCGAAAAAAAAAAAAATTTGGGTTTCAAAAGCGATCTGTACATGCCTACTCCTTGCTAGAATGTTTTCAAGATACAGACAGAAAACATGGTCAAAATCGATATTTTAGGTGTCCAAAGTCGATAAGTGCATGCATCTTCTGTACCCGTTTATATCTCAAATTCAGGCTCAAAACACCCGAAAATTCCATATTTTTGGGTCCCAGAAGCAATCTGTAGGTGCATACTCCGTGTTAGAGTATTTTTAAAATACAGGCCCAAAACATGCTAAAAATCGATATTTTAGGTGCCCAAAGTCGATATGTGCATGCATCTTCTGTACCCGTTTATATCCCAAATTCAGGTTCAAAACATTTGAAAATTCGATATATTTGGGTCCCAGAAGCAATCTGTACATGCCTACTTCTTGCTAGAATGTTTTCAAGATACAGACCCAAAACATGCTCAAAATCGATATTTTAGGTGCAAAAAGTCGTAATGTGCATGCATCTTCTGTACTCGTTTATATCTCAAATTCAGGCTCAAAACACCCGAAAATTCGATATTTTTGGGTCCCCGAAGCCATCTGTACATGCCTACTCCGTGTTAGAGTATTTTCAAAATACAGGCCCAAAACATGCTCAAAATTGATATTTTAGGTGCCCAAAGTCGATATGTGCATGCATCTTCTGTATCCGTCTATATCCGAAATTCAGGTTCAAAACACCCGAAAATTCGAGATTTTTGGGTCCCAGAAGCGATCTGTACATGCCTACTTCTTGATAGAATTTTTTAAGATACAAACCGAAGACATGCTTAAAATCGATATTTTAGGTGCAAAAAGTCGATATGTGCATGCATCTTCTGTACCCGTTTATATCTCAAATTCAGGCTCAAAACACCCGAAAATTCCATATTTTTGGGTCCCTTAAGCGATCTGTACATGCATACTCAGTGCTAGAATGTTTTCAAAATATAGGCTTAAAACATGCTAAAAATCGATATTTTAGGTGCAAAAAGTCGATATGTGCATGCATCTTTTGTACCCGTTTATATCTCAAATTCAGGCTCAAAACACCCGAAAATTCCATATTTTTGGGTCCCAAAAGCAATCTGTACGTGCATACTCCGTGTTAGAGTGTTTTTAAAATACAGGCCTAAAACATGCTGAAAATCGATATTTTAAGTGCCCAAAGTCAATATGTGTAAGCATCTTCTGTACACGTGTATATCCCTAATTCAAGTTCAAAACACCCGAAAAAAAATTTTTTTTGGGTTTCAAAAGCGATCTGTACATGCCTACTCCTTGCTAGAATATTTTCAAGATACAGACCAAAAACATGGTCAAAATCGATATTTTAGGTGTCCAAAGTCGATAAGTGCATGCATCTTCTGTACCCGTTTATATCTCAAATTCAGGGTCAAAACACCCGAAAATTCCATATTTTTGGGTCCCAGAAGCAATCTGTAGGTGCATACTCCGTGTTAGAGTATTTTTAAAATACAGGCCCAAAACATGCTAAAAATCAATATTTTAGGTGCCCAAAGTCGATATGAGCATGCATCTTCTGTACCCGTTTATATCGCAAATTCAGGCTCAAAACCCCCCGAAAATTCCATATTTTTGGGTCCCTGAAGCAATCTGTACGTGCATACTCCGTGTTAGAATGTTTTCAAGATACAGACCAAAAACATGCTCAAAATCGATATTTTAAGTGCAAAAAGTCGATATGTGTATGCATCTTCTGTACCCGTTTATATCTCAAATTTAGGCTCAAAACTCCGAAAATTCGATATTTTTGGGTCCCTTATGCAATCTGCACATGCCTACTCAGTGCTAGAATGTTTTTAAAATACAGGCTTAAAACATGCTATAAATCGATATTTTAGGTGTCCAAAGTCGTTAAGTGCATGCATCTTCTGTACCCGTTTATATCTCAAATTCAGGCTCAAAACACCCGAAACATCGATATTTTTGTGTCCCAGAAACGATCTGTACATGCCTACTCCGTGTTAGAGTATTTTCAAAATACCGGCCCAAAACATGCTCAAAATCGATATTTTAGGTGCCCAAAGTCGATATTTACATGCATCTTCTTTATCCGTTTATATCACAAATTCAGGCTCAAAACACCCGAAAATTCGATATTTTTGGGTCCCAGAAGCGATCTGTACATGCCTACTCCGTGTTAATGTATTTTCAAAATACAGTCCCAAAACATGCTGAAAATCTATATATTAGGTGCCCAAAGTCAATATGAGTATGCATCTTCTGTACCCGTCTATATCCCAAATTCAGGTTCAAAACACCAGAAAATTCGGTATTTTTGGGTCCCAGAAGCGATCTGTACATGCGTACTCCTTGCTAGAATTTTTTCAAGATACAGACCCAAAACATGCTCAAAATCGATATTTTAGGTGCAAAAAGTCGATATGTGCATGCATCCTCTGTACCCGGTTATATCCCAAATTCTGGCTCAAAACCCCCGAAAATTCGATATTTTTGGGTCCCAGAAGTGATCTGTACATGCCTACTCAATGCTAGAATATTTTCAAATTATACGCTGAAAACATACTAAAAATCGATATTTTGGGTGCCAAAGTCGATATGTGCATGCATCTTCTGTACCCGTTTATATCTCAAATTCAGGCTCAAAACACCCAAAAAAATCGATATTTTTGTGTCCCAGAAGCAATTTGTACATGTCTACGCCGTGCTATAGTATTTTCAAAATACAGGCCCAAAACATGCTCAAAATTGATATTTTAGGTGCCCAAAGTCGATAAGTGCATGCATCTTTTAAACCCGTTCATATCTCAAATTCAGGCTCAGAACACCCTAAAATTCGATTTATTTGGGTTCCAGAAGCGATCTGTACGTGTCTACTCAGTGTTAGAGTATTTTAAAAATACAGGCCCAAAACATGCTCAAAATCGATATTTTGGGTGCCCAAAGTCGATATGTGCATGCATCTTCTGTACCCGTTTATATCTCAAATTCAGACTCAAAACACCCAAATATTCGATATTTTTGGGTCCCAAAAGCAATGTGTACATGCATACTACGTGTTAGAGTATTTTCAAATTACAGGCCTAAAACATGCTGAAAATCGATATTTTAGCTGCCTAAAGTCAATATGTGTATGTATCTTCTGTACCCGTCTATATCCCAAATTCAGGTTCAAAACACTCGAAAATTCGATATTTTTGGGTCCCAGAAGCAATCTGTACATGCCTACTACGTGTTAGAGTATTTTCAAAATACAGGCCCAAAACATGCTCAAAATCGATATTTTAGGTGCCCAGAATCGATATGTGCATGCATCTTCTGTATCCGTCTATATCCCAAATTCAGGTTCAAAACCCCCGAAAATTCGATATTTTTGGGTCCCAGAAGCGATCTGTATATGCCTACTTATTGATAGAATTTTTTAAGATACAAACCCAAGACATGCTCAAAATCGATATTTTAGGTGCAAAAAGTCGATATGTGCATGCATCTTCTGTACCCGTTTATATCTCAAATTCAGGCTCAAAACACCCGAAAATTCCATATTTTTGGGTCCCTTAAGCGATCTGTACATGCATACTCAGTGCTAGAATGTTTTCAAAATATAGGCTCAAAAGATGCTAAAAATCGATATTTTAGGTGCCCAAAGTCGATATGTGCATGCATCTTCTGTACCCGTTTATATCTGAAATTCAGGCTCAAAACACCTGAAAATTCGATATTTTTGGGTCCCAAAAGCGATCTGTACATGTCTACTCTGTGTTAGAGTATTTTTAAAATACAGGCCCAAAACATGCTAAAAATCGATATTTTAGGTGCCCAAAGTCGATATGTGCATGCATCTTCTGTACCCGTTTATATCTCAAATTCAGGCTCAAAACACCCGAAAATTCCATATTTTTGGGTCCCAGAAGCAATCTGTACGTGCATACTCCGTGTTAGAGTATTTTTAAAATACAGGCCCAAAACATGCTAAAAATCGATATTTTAGGTGCCCAAAGTCGATATGTGCATGCATCTTCTGTATCCGTTTATATCTCAAATTCAGGCTCAAAACCCCCCGAAAATTCCATATTTTTGGGTCCCAGAAGCAATCTGTACGTGCATACTCCGTGTTAGAGTGTTTTTAAAATACAGGCCCAAAACATGATGAAAATCGATATTTTATGTGCCCAAAGTCAATATGTGTAAGCATCTTCTGTACTCGTTCATATCTCAAATTCAGGCTCAGAACACCCTAAAATTCGATTTATTTGGGTTCCAGAAGCGATCTGTACGTGTCTACTCAGTGTTAGAGTATTTTAACAATACAGGCCCAAAACATGCTCAAAATCGATATTTTGGGTGCCCAAAGTCGATATGTGCATGCATCTTCTGTACCCGTTTATATCTCAAATTCAGACTTAAAACACCCGAATATTCGATATTTTTAGGTCCCAAAAGCAATGTGTACATGCATACTCCGTGTTAGAGTATTTTCAAATTACATGCCCAAAACATGCTAAAAATCGATATTTTAGGTGCCCAAAGTCGATATGTGCATGCATCTTCTGTATCCGTTCATATCTCAAATTCAGGCTCAAAACCCCCCGAAAATTCCATATTTTTGGGTCCCAGAAGCAATCTGTACGTGCATACTCCGTGTTAGAGTGTTTTTAAAATACAGGCCCAAAACATGTTGAAAATCGATATTTTATGTGCCCAAAGTCAATATGTGTAAGCATCTTCTGTACCCGTTTATATCTCAAATTCAGGCTCAAAACTCCGAAACTTCGATATTTTTGGGTCCCTTAAGCAATCTGCACATGCCTACTCAGTGCTAGAATGTTTTTAAAATACAGGCTTAAAACATGCTATAAATCGATATTTTAGGTGTCCAAAGTCGGCAAGTGCATGCATCTTCTGTACCCGTTTATATCACAAATTCAGGCTCAAAACACCCGAAAATTCGATATTTTTGGGTCCCAGAAGAGATCTGTACATGCCTACTCCGTGTTAATGTATTTTCAAAATACAGGCCCAAAACATGCTGAAAATCTATATATTTGGTGCCCAAAGTCAATATGAGTATGCATCTTCTGTACCCGTTTATATCCCAATTTCAGGTTCAAAACACCAGAAAATTCGGTATTTTTGGGTCCCAGAAGCGATCTGTACATGCCTACTCCTTGCTAGAATTTTTTCAAGATGCAGACCCAAAACATGCTCAAAATCGATATTTTAGGTGCAAAAAGTAGATATGTGCATGCATCCTCTGTACCCGGTTATATCCCAAATTCTGGCTCAAAACCCCCGAAAATTCGATATTTTTGGGTCCCATAAGCAATGTGTACATGCATACTACGTGTTAGAGTATTTTCAAATTACAGGCCTAAAACATGCTGAAAATCGATATTTTAGCTGCCCAAAGTCAATCAACATGTGTATGTATCTTCTGTACTCGTTTATATCTCAAATTCAGGTTCAAAACACCCGAAAATTCTATATTTTTGGGTCCCCGAAGCCATCTGTACATGCCTACTCCGTGTTAGAGTATTTTCAAAATACAGGCCCAAAACATGCTCAAAATTGATATTTTAGGTGCCCAAAGTCGATATGTGCATGCATCTTCTGTATCCGTCTATATCCGAAATTCAGGTTCAAAACACCCGAAAATTCGAGATTTTTGGGTCCCAGAAGCGATCTGTACATGCCTACTTCTTGATAGAATTTTTTAAGATACAAACCGAAGACATGCTTAAAATCGATATTTTAGGTGCAAAAAGTCGATATGTGCATGCATCTTCTGTACCCGTTTATATCTCAAATTCAGGCTCAAAACACCCGAAAATTCCATATTTTTGGGTCCCTTAAGCTATCTGTACATGCATACTCAGTGCTAGAATGTTTTCAAAATATAGGCTTAAAACATGCTAAAAATCGATATTTTAGGTGCAAAAAGTCGATATGTGCATGCATCTTTTGTACCCGTTTATATCTCAAATTCAGGCTCAAAACACCCGAAAATTCCATATTTTTGGGTCCCAAAAGCAATCTGTACGTGCATACTCCGTGTTAGAGTGTTTTTAAAATACAGGCCTAAAACATGCTGAAAATCGATATTTTAAGTGCCCAAAGTCAATATGTGTAAGCATCTTCTGTACACGTGTATATCCCTAATTCAAGTTCAAAACACCCGAAAAAAAAAATTTTTTGGGTTTCAAAAGCGATCTGTACATGCCTACTCCTTGCTAGAATATTTTCAAGATACAGACCAAAAACATGGTCAAAATCGATATTTTAGGTGTCCAAAGTCGATAAGTGCATGCATCTTCTGTACCCGTTTATATCTCAAATTCAGGGTCAAAACACCCGAAAATTCCATATTTTTGGGTCCCAGAAGCAATCTGTAGGTGCATACTCCGTGTTAGAGTATTTTCAAAATACCGGCCCAAAACATGCTCAAAATCGATATTTTAGGTGCCCAAAGTCGATATTTACATGCATCTTCTGTATCCGTTTATATCACAAATTCAGGCTCAAAACACCCGAAAATTCGATATTTTTGGGTCCCAGAAGCGATCTGTACATGCCTACTCCGTGTTAATGTATTTTCAAAATACAGTCCCAAAACATGCTGAAAATCTATATATTAGGTGCCCAAAGTCAATATGAGTATGCATCTTCTGTACCCGTCTATATCCCAAATTCAGGTTCAAAACACCAGAAAATTCGGTATTTTTGGGTCCCAGAAGCGATCTGTACATGCGTACTCCTTGCTAGAATTTTTTCAAGATACAGACCCAAAACATGCTCAAAATCGATATTTTAGGTGCCCAAAGTCGATATGTGCATGCATCCTCTGTACCCGGTTATATCCCAAATTCTGGCTCAAAACCCCCGAAAATTCGATATTTTTGGGTCCCAGAAGTGATCTGTACATGCCTACTCAATGCTAGAATATTTTCAATTTATACGCTGAAAACATACTAAAAATCGATATTTTGGGTGCCAAAGTCGATATGTGCATGCATCTTCTGTACCCGTTTATATCTCAAATTCAGGCTCAAAACACCCAAAAAAATCGATATTTTTGTGTCCCAGAAGCAATTTGTACATGTCTACGCCGTGCTATAGTATTTTCAAAATACAGGCCCAAAACATGCTCAAAATTGATATTTTAGGTGCCCAAAGTCGATAAGTGCATGCATCTTTTAAACCCGTTCATATCTCAAATTCAGGCTCAGAACACCCTAAAATTCGATTTATTTGGGTTCCAGAAGCGATCTGTACGTGTCTACTCAGTGTTAGAGTATTTTAAAAATACAGGCCCAAAACATGCTCAAAATCGATATTTTGGGTGCCCAAAGTCGATATGTGCATGCATCTTCTGTACCCGTTTATATCTCAAATTCAGACTCAAAACACCCGAATATTCGATATTTTTGGGTCCCAAAAGCAATGTGTACATGCATACTACGTGTTAGAGTATTTTCAAATTACAGGCCTAAAACATGCTGAAAATCGATATTTTAGCTGCCTAAAGTCAATATGTGTATGTATCTTCTGTACCCGTCTATATCCCAAATTCAGGTTCAAAACACTCGAAAATTCGATATTTTTGGGTCCCAGAAGCAATCTGTACATGCCTACTCCGTGTTAGAGTATTTTCAAAATACAGGCCCAAAACATGCTCAAAATCGATATTTTAGGTGCCCAGAATCGATATGTGCATGCATCTTCTGTATCCGTCTATATCCCAAATTCAGGTTCAAAACCCCCGAAAATTCGATATTTTTGGGTCCCAGAAGCGATCTGTATATGCCTACTTATTGATAGAATTTTTTAAGATACAAACCCAAGACATGCTCAAAATCGATATTTTAGGTGCAAAAAGTCGATATGTGCATGCATCTTCTGTACACGTTTATATCTCAAATTCAGGCTCAAAACACCCGAAAATTCCATATTTTTGGGTCCCTTAAGCGATCTGTACATGCATACTCAGTGCTAGAATGTTTTCAAAATATAGGCTCAAAAGATGCTAAAAATCGATATTTTAGGTGCCCAAAGTCGATATGTGCATGCATCTTCTGTACCCGTTTATATCTGAAATTCAGGCTCAAAACACCTGAAAATTCGATATTTTTGGGTCCCAAAAGCGATCTGTACATGTCTACTCTGTGTTAGAGTATTTTTAAAATACAGGCCCAAAACATGCTAAAAATCGATATTTTAGGTGCCCAAAGTCGATATGTGCATGCATCTTCTGTACCCGTTTATATCTCAAATTCAGGCTCAAAACACCCGAAAATTCCATATTTTTAGGTCCCAGAAGCAATCTGTACGTGCATACTCCTTGCTAGAATTTTTTCAAGATGCAGACCCAAAACATGCTCAAAATCGATATTTTAGGTGCAAAAAGTAGATATGTGCATGCATCCTCTGTACCCGTTTATATCCCAAATTCTGGCTCAAAACCCCCGAAAATTCGATATTTTTGGGTCCCATAAGTGATCTGTACATGCCTACTCAGTGCTAGAATATTTTCAAATTATACGCTGAAAACATACAAAAAATCGATATTTTGGGTGCCAAAGTCGATATGTGCATGCATCTTCTGTACCCGTTTATATCTCAAATTCAGGAACAAAACACCCAAGAAAATCGATATTTTTGTGTCCCAGAAGCGATTTGTACATGTCTACATCGTGCTATAGTATTTTTGAAATACAGGCCCAAAACATGCTCAAAATCGATATTTTAGGTGCCCAAAGTCGATATGTGCATGCATCTTCTGTACCCGTTCATATCTCAAATTCAGGCTCAAAACACCCGAAAATTCGATATTTTTGGGTACCAGAAGCGATCTGTACATGCCTACTCCTTGCTAGAATTTTTTAAGATACAAACCCAAGACATGCTCAAAATCGATATTTTAGGTGCAAAAAGTCGATATGTGCATGCATCTTCTGTACCCGTTTATATCTCAAATTCAGGCTCAAAACACCTGAAAATTCCATATTTTTGGGTCCCTTAAGTGATCTGTACATGCATACTCAGTGCTAGAATGTTTTCAAAATATAGGCTCAAAACATGCTAAAAATCGATATTTTAGGTGTCCAAAGTCGATATGTGCATGCATCTTCTGTACCCGTTTATATCTAAAATTCAGGCTCAAAACACCCGAAAATTCGATGTTTTTGGGTCCCAAAAGCGATCTGTACATGTCTACTCCGAGTTAGAGTATTTTTTAAATACAGGCCCAAAACATGCTAAAAATCGATATTTTAGGTGCCCAAAGTCAATATGTGCATGCATCTTCTGTACCCGTTTATATCTCAAATTCAGGCTCAAAACACCCGAAAATTCAATATTTTTGGGTCCCAGAAGCGATCTGTACGTGCATACTCCGTGTTAGAGTGTTTTTAAAATACAGGCACAAAACATGCTAAAAATCGATATTTTATGTGCCAAAAGTCAATATATGTATGCATCTTCTGTACACGTGTATATCCCTAATTCAAGTTCAAAGCACCAGAAAATTCGATATTTTTGGGTCCCAAAAGCAATCTTTACATGCCTATTCCTTGCTAGAATGTTTTCAAGATACAGACCCAAAACATGCTCAAAATCGATATTTTAAGTGCAAAAAGTCGATATGTGCATGCATCTTCTGTACCCGTTTATATCTCAAATTCAGGCTCAAAACACCCGAAAATTCCATATTTTTGGGTCCCAGAAGCAATCTGTAGGTGCATACTCCGTGTTAGAGTATTTTTAAAATACAGGCCCAAAACATGCTAAAAATCGATATTTTAGGTGCCCAAAGTCGATATGTGCATGCATCTTCTGTACCCGTTTATATCCCAAATTCAGGTTCAAAACATTTGAAAATTCGATATATTTGGGTCCCAGAAGCAATCTGTACATGCCTACTTCTTGCTAGAATGTTTTCAAGATACAGACCCAAAACATGCTCAAAATCGATATTTTATGTGCAAAAAGTCGTAATGTGCATGCATCTTCTGTACTCGTTTATATCTCAAATTCAGGCTCAAAACACCCGAAAATTCGATATTTTTGGGTCCCCGAAGCCATCTGTACATGCCTACTCCGTGTTAGAGTATTTTCAAAATACAGGCCCAAAACATGCTCAAAATTGATATTTTAGGTGCCCAAAGTCGATATGTGCATGCATCTTCTGTATCCGTCTATATCCGAAATTCAGGTTCAAAACACCCGAAAATTCGAGATTTTTGGGTCCCAGAAGCGATCTGTACATGCCTACTTCTTGATAGAATTTTTTAAGATACAAACCGAAGACATGCTTAAAATCGATATTTTAGGTGCAAAAAGTCGATATGTGCATGCATCTTCTGTACCCGTTTATATCTCAAATTCAGGCTCAAAACACCCGAAAATTCCATATTTTTGGGTCCCTTAAGCGATCTGTACATGCATACTCAGTGCTAGAATGTTTTCAAAATATAGGCTTAAAACATGCTAAAAATCGATATTTTAGGTGCAAAAAGTCGATATGTGCATGCATCTTTTGTACCCGTTTATATCTCAAATTCAGGCTCAAAACACCCGAAAATTCCATATTTTTGGGTCCCAAAAGCAATCTGTACGTGCATACTCCGTGTTAGAGTGTTTTTAAAATACAGGCCTAAAACATGCTGAAAATCGATATTTTAAGTGCCCAAAGTCAATATGTGTAAGCATCTTCTGTACACGTGTATATCCCTAATTCAAGTTCAAAACACCCGAAAAAAAATTTTTTTTGGGTTTCAAAAGCGATCTGTACATGCCTACTCCTTGCTAGAATATTTTCAAGATACAGACCAAAAACATGGTCAAAATCGATATTTTAGGTGTCCAAAGTCGATAAGTGCATGCATCTTCTGTACCCGTTTATATCTCAAATTCAGGGTCAAAACACCCGAAAATTCCATATTTTTGGGTCCCAGAAGCAATCTGTAGGTGCATACTCCGTGTTAGAGTATTTTTAAAATACAGGCCCAAAACATGCTAAAAATCAATATTTTAGGTGCCCAAAGTCGATATGAGCATGCATCTTCTGTACCCGTTTATATCGCAAATTCAGGCTCAAAACCCCCCGAAAATTCCATATTTTTGGGTCCCTGAAGCAATCTGTACGTGCATACTCCGTGTTAGAATGTTTTCAAGATACAGATCAAAAACATGCTCAAAATCGATATTTTAAGTGCAAAAAGTCGATATGTGTATGCATCTTCTGTACCCGTTTATATCTCAAATTTAGGCTCAAAACTCCGAAAATTCGATATTTTTGGGTCCCTTATGCAATCTGCACATGCCTACTCAGTGCTAGAATGTTTTTAAAATACAGGCTTAAAACATGCTATAAATCGATATTTTAGGTGTCCAAAGTCGTTAAGTGCATGCATCTTATGTACCCGTTTATATCTCAAATTCAGGCTCAAAACACCCGAAACATCGATATTTTTGTGTCCCAGAAACGATCTGTACATGCCTACTCCGTGTTAGAGTATTTTCAAAATACCGGCCCAAAACATGCTCAAAATCGATATTTTATGTGCCCAAAGTCGATATTTACATGCATCTTCTGTATCCGTTTATATCACAAATTCAGGCTCAAAACACCCGAAAATTCGATATTTTTGGGTCCCAGAAGCGATCTGTACATGCCTACTCCGTGTTAATGTATTTTCAAAATACAGTCCCAAAACATGCTGAAAATCTATATATTAGGTGCCGAAAGTCAATATGAGTATGCATCTTCTGTACCCGTCTATATCCCAAATTCAGGTTCAAAACACCAGAAAATTCGGTATTTTTGGGTCCCAGAAGCGATCTGTACATGCGTACTCCTTGCTAGAATTTTTTCAAGATACAGACCCAAAACATGCTCAAAATCGATATTTTAGGTGCCCAAAGTCGATATGTGCATGCATCCTCTGTACCCGGTTATATCCCAAATTCTGGCTCAAAACCCCCGAAAATTCGATATTTTTGGGTCCCAGAAGTGATCTGTACATGCCTACTCAATGCTAGAATATTTTCAAATTATACGCTGAAAACATACTAAAAATCGATATTTTGGGTGCCAAAGTCGATATGTGCATGCATCTTCTGTACCCGTTTATATCTCAAATTCAGGCTCAAAACACCCAAAAAAATCGATATTTTTGTGTCCCAGAAGCAATTTGTACATGTCTACGCCGTGCTATAGTATTTTCAAAATACAGGCCCAAAACATGCTCAAAATTGATATTTTAGGTGCCCAAAGTCGATAAGTGCATGCATCTTTTAAACCCGTTCATATCTCAAATTCAGGCTCAGAACACCCTAAAATTCGATTTATTTGGGTTCCAGAAGCGATCTGTACGTGTCTACTCAGTGTTAGAGTATTTTAAAAATACAGGCCCAAAACATGCTCAAAATTGATATTTTGGGTGCCCAAAGTCGATATGTGCATGCATCTTCTGTACCCGTTTATATCTCAAATTCAGACTCAAAACACCCGAATATTCGATATTTTTGGGTCCCAAAAGCAATGTGTACATGCATACTACGTGTTAGAGTATTTTCAAATTACAGGCCTAAAACATCCTGAAAATCGATATTTTAGCTGCCTAAAGTCAATATGTGTATGTATCTTCTGTACCCGTCTATATCCCAAATTCAGGTTCAAAACACTCGAAAATTCGATATTTTTGGGTCCCAGAAGCAATCTGTACATGCCTACTCCGTGTTAGAGTATTTTCAAAATACAGGCCTAAAACATGCTCAAAATCGATATTTTAGGTGCCCAGAATCGATATGTGAATGCATCTTCTGTATCCGTCTATATCCCAAATTCAGGTTCAAAACCCCCGAAAATTCGATATTTTTGGGTCCCAGAAGCGATCTGTATATGCCTACTTATTGATAGAATTTTTTAAGATACAAACCCAAGACATGCTCAAAATCGATATTTTAGGTGCAAAAAGTCGATATGTGCATGCATCTTCTGTACCCGTTTATATCTCAAATTCAGGCTCAAAACACCCGAAAATTCCATATTTTTGGGTCCCTTAAGCGATCTGTACATGCATACTCAGTGCTAGAATGTTTTCAAAATATAGGCTCAAAACATGCTAAAAATCGATATTTTAGGTGCCCAAAGTCGATATGTGCATGCATCTTCTGTACCCGTTTATATCTGAAATTTAGGCTCAAAACACCTGAAAATTCGATGTTTTTGGGTCCCAAAAGCGATCTGTACATGTCTACTCTGTGTTAGAGTATTTTTAAAATACAGGCCCAAAACATGCTAAAAATCGATATTTTAGGTGCCCAAAGTCGATATGTGCATGCATCTTCTGTACCCGTTTATATCTCAAATTCAGGCTCAAAACACCCGAAAATTCCATATTTTTGGGTCCCAGAAGCAATCTGTACGTGCATACTCCGTGTTAGAGTATTTTTAAAATACAGGCCCAAAACATGCTAAAAATCGATATTTTAGGTGCCCAAAGTCGATATGTGCATGCATCTTCTGTATCCGTTTATATCTCAAATTCAGGCTCAAAACCCCCCGAAAATTCGATATTTTTGGGTCCCAGAAGCAATCTGTACGTGCATACTCCGTGTTAGAGTGTTTTTAAAATACAGGCCCAAAACATGCTGAAAATCGATATTTTATGTGCCCAAAGTCAATATGTGTAAGCATCTTCTGTACTCGTTCATATCTCAAATTCAGGCTCAGAACACCCTAAAATTCGATTTATTTGGGTTCCAGAAGCGATCTGTACGTGTCTACTCAGTGTTAGAGTATTTTAAAAATACAGGCCCAAAACATGCTCAAAATCGATATTTTGGGTGCCCAAAGTCGATATGTGCATGCATCTTCTGTACCCGTTTATATCTCAAATTCAGACTTAAAACACCCGAATATTCGATATTTTTAGGTCCCAAAAGCAATGTGTACATGCATACTCCGTGTTAGAGTATTTTCAAATTACATGCCCAAAACATGCTAAAAATCGATATTTTAGGTGCCCAAAGTCGATATGTGCATGCATCTTCTGTATCCGTTCATATCTCAAATTCAGGCTCAAAACCCCCCGAAAATTCCATATTTTTGGGTCCCAGAAGCAATCTGTACGTGCATACTCCGTGTTAGAGTGTTTTTAAAATACAGGCCCAAAACATGTTGAAAATCGATATTTTATGTGCCCAAAGTCAATATGTGTAAGCATCTTCTGTACCCGTTTATATCTCAAATTCAGGCTCAAAACTCCGAAACTTCGATATTTTTGGGTCCCTTAAGCAATCTGCACATGCCTACCCAGTGCTAGAATGTTTTTAAAATACAGGCTTAAAACATGCTATAAATCGATATTTTAGGTGTCCAATGTCGGCAAGTGCATGCATCTTCTGTACCCGTTTATATCACAAATTCAGGCTCAAAACACCCGAAAATTCGATATTTTTGGGTCCCAGAAGAGATCTGTACATGCCTACTCCGTGTTAATGTATTTTCAAAATACAGGCCCAAAACATGCTGAAAATCTATATATTTGGTGCCCAAAGTCAATATGAGTATGCATCTTCTGTACCCGTTTATATCCCAATTTCAGGTTCAAAACACCAGAAAATTCGGTATTTTTGGGTCCCAGAAGCGATCTGTACATGCCTACTCCTTGCTAGAATTTTTTCAAGATGCAGACCCAAAACATGCTCAAAATCGATATTTTAGGTGCAAAAAGTAGATATGTGCATGCATCCTCTGTACCCGGTTATATCCCAAATTCTGGCTCAAAACCCCCGAAAATTCGATATTTTTGGGTCCCATAAGCAATGTGTACATGCATAATACGTGTTAGAGTATTTTCAAATTACAGGCCTAAAACATGCTGAAAATCGATATTTTAGCTGCCCAAAGTCAATCAATATGTGTATGTATCTTCTGTACCCGTATATATCCCAAATTCAGGTTCAAAACACTCGAAAATTCGATATTTATGGGTCCCAGAAGCAATCTGTACATGCCTACTCCGTGTTAGAGTATTTTCAAAATACAGGCCCAAAACATGCTCAAAATCGATATTTTAGGTGCCCAAAGTCGATATGTGCATGCATCTTCTGTATCCGTCTATATCCCAAATTCAGGTTCAAAACCCCCGAAAATTCGATATTTTTGGGTCCCAGAAGCGATCTGTATATGCCTACTTCTTGATAGAATTTTTTAAGATACAAACCCAAGACATGCTCAAAATCGATATTTTAGGTGCAAAAAGTCGATATGTGCATGCATCTTCTGTACCCGTTTATATCTCAAATTCAGGCTCAAAACACCCGAAAATTCCATATTTTTGGGTCCCTTAAGCGATCTGTACATGCATACTCAGTGCTAGAATGTTTTCAAAATATAGGCTCAAAACATGCTAAAAATCGATATTTTAGGTGCCCAAAGTCGATATGTGCATGCATCTTCTGTACCCGTTTATATCTCAAATTCAGGCTCAAAACACCCGAAAATTCGATATTTTTGGGTCCCAAAAGCGATCTGTACATGTCTACTCCGTGTTAGAGTATTTTTAAAATACAGGCCCAAAACATGCTATAAATCGATATTTTAGGTGCCCAAAGTCGATATGTGCATGCATCTTCTGTACCCGTTTATATCTCACATTCAGGCTCAAAACACCCGAAAATTCCATATTTTTGGGTCCCAGAAGCAATCTGTACGTGCATACTCCGTCTTAGAGTATTTTTAAAATACAGGCCCAAAACATGCTAAAAATCGATATTTTAGGTGCCCAAAGTCGATATGTGCATGCATCTTCTGTATCCGTTTATATCTCAAATTCAGGCTCAAAACCCCCCGAAAATTCCATATTTTTGGGTCCCAGAAGCAATCTGTACGTGCATACTCCGTGTTAGAGTGTTTTTAAAATACAGGCCCAAAACATGCTGAAAATCGATATTTTATGTGCCCAAAGTCAATATGTGTAAGCATCTTCTGTACCCGTTCATATCTCAAATTCAGGCTCAGAACACCCTAAAATTCGATTTATTTGGGTTCCAGAAGCGATCTGTACGTGTCTACTCAGTGTTAGAGTATTTTAAAAATACAGGCCCAAAACATGCTCAAAATCGATATTTTGGGTGCCCAAAGTCGATATGTGCATGCATCTTCTGTACCCGTTTATATCTCAAATTCAGACTTAAAACACCCGAATATTCGATATTTTTAGGTCCCAAAAGCAATGTGTACATGCATACTCCGTGTAAGAGTATTTTCAAATTACATGCCTAAAACATGCTGAAAATCGATATTTTAGCTGCCCAAAGTCAATATGTGTATGCATCTTCTGTACCCGTCTATATTCCAAATTCAGGTTCAAAACACTCGAAAATTCGATATTTTTCGGTCCCAGAAGCAATCAGTACATGCCTACTTCTTGCTAGAATGTTTTCAAAATACAGACCCAAAACATGCTCAAAATCGATATTTTAGGTGCAAAAAGTCGAAATGTGCATGCATCTTCTGTACCCGTTTATATCTCAAATTCAGGCTCAAAACACCCGAAAAATCCATATTTTTGGGTCCCAGAAGCAATCTGTACGTGCATACTCCGTGTTAGAGTATTTTTAAAATACAGGCCCAAAACATGCTAAAAATCGATATTTTAGGTGCCCAAAGTCGATATGTGCATGCATCTTCTGTATCCGTTCATATCTCAAATTCAGGCTCAAAACCCCCCGAAAATTCCATATATTTGGGTCCCAGAAGCAATCTGTACGTGCATACTCCGTGTTAGAGTGTTTTTAAAATACAGGCCCAAAACATGTTGAAAATCGATATTTTATGTGCCCAAAGTCAATATGTGTAAGCATCTTCTGTACCCGTTTATATCTCAAATTCAGGCTCAAAACTCCGAAACTTCGATATTTTTGGGTCCCTTAAGCAATCTGCACATGCCTACTCAGTGCTAGAATGTTTTTAAAATACAGGCTTAAAACATGCTATAAATCGATATTTTAGGTTTCCAAAGTCGGTAAGTGCATGCATCTTCTGTACCCGTTTATATCACAAATTCTGGCTCAAAACACCCGAAAATTCGATATTTTTGGGTCCCAGAAGAGATCTGTACATGCCTACTCCGTGTTAATGTATTTTCAAAATACAGGCCCAAAACATGCTGAAAATCTATATATTTGGTGCCCAAAGTCAATATGAGTATGCATCTTCTGTACCCGTTTATATCCCAATTTCAGGTTCAAAACACCAGAAAATTCGGTATTTTTGGGTCCCATAAGCGATCTGTACTTGCCTACTCCTTGCTAGAATTTTTTCAAGATGCAGACCCAAAACATGCTCAAAATCGATATTTTAGGTGCAAAAAGTAGATATGTGCATGCATCCTCTGTACCCGGTTATATCCCAAATTCTGGCTCAAAACCCCCGAAAATTCGATATTTTTGGGTCCCATAAGTGATCTGTACATGCCTACTCAGTGCTAGAATATTTTCAAATTATACGCTGAAAACATACAAAAAATCGATATTTTGGGTGCCAAAGTCGATATGTGCATGCATCTTCTGTACCCGTTTATATCTCAAATTCAGGAACAAAACACCCAAGAAAATCGATATTTTTGTGTCCCAGAAGCGATTTGTACATGTCTACATCGTGCTATAGTATTTTTGAAATACAGGCCCAAAACATGCTCAAAATCGATATTTTAGGTGCCCAAAGTCGATATGTGCATGCATCTTCTGTACCCGTTTATATCTCAAATTCAGGCTCAAAAGACCTGAAAATTCCATATTTTTGGGTCCCTTAAGTGATCTGTACATGCATACTCAGTGCTAGAATGTTTTCAAAATATAGGCTCAAAACATGCTAAAAATCGATATTTTAGGTGTCCAAAGTCGATATGTGCATGCATCTTCTGTACCCGTTTATATCTAAAATTCAGGCTCAAAACACCCGAAAATTCGATGTTTTTGGGTCCCAAAAGCGATCTGTACATGTCTACTCCGAGTTAGAGTATTTTTTAAATACAGGCCCAAAACATGCTAAAAATCGATATTTTAGGTGCCCAAAGTCGATATGTGCATGCATCTTCTGTACCCGTTTATATCTCAAATTCAGGCTCAAAACACCCGAAAATTCAATATTTTTGGGTCCCAGAAGCGATCTGTACGTGCATACTCCGTGTTAGAGTATTTTCAAAATACAGGCCCAAAACATGCTCAAAATTGATATTTTAGGTGCCCAAAGTCGATATGTGCATGCATCTTCTGTATCCGTCTATATCCGAAATTCAGGTTCAAAACACCTGAAAATTCGAGATTTTTGGGTCCCAGAAGCGATCTGTACATGCCTACTTCTTGATAGAATTTTTTAAGATACAAACCGAAGACATGCTTAAAATCGATATTTTAGGTGCAAAAAGTCGATATGTGCATGCATCTTCTGTACCCGTTTATATCTCAAATTCAGGCTCAAAACACCCGAAAATTCCATATTTTTGGGTCCCTTAAGCGATCTGTACATGCATACTCAGTGCTAGAATGTTTTCAAAATATAGGCTTAAAACATGCTAAAAATCGATATTTTAGGTGCAAAAAGTCGATATGTGCATGCATCTTTTGTACCCGTTTATATCTCAAATTCAGGCTCAAAACACCCGAAAATTCCATATTTTTGGGTCCCAAAAGCAATCTGTACGTGCATACTCCGTGTTAGAGTGTTTTTAAAATACAGGCCTAAAACATGCTGAAAATCGATATTTTAAGTGCACAAAGTCAATATGTGTAAGCATCTTCTGTACACGTGTATATCCCTAATTCAAGTTCAAAACACCCGAAAAAAATTTTTTTTTGGGTTTCAAAAGCGATCTGTACATGCCTACTCCTTGCTAGAATATTTTCAAGATGCAGACCAAAAACATGGTCAAAATCGATATTTTAGGTGTCCAAAGTCGATAAGTGCATGCATCTTCTGTACCCGTTTATATCTCAAATTCAGGGTCAAAACACCCGAAAATTCCATATTTTTGGGTCCCAGAAGCAATCTGTAGGTGCATACTCCGTGTTAGAGTATTTTTAAAATACAGGCCCAAAACATGCTAAAAATCAATATTTTAGGTGCCCAAAGTCGATATGAGCATGCATCTTCTGTACCCGTTTATATCGCAAATTCAGGCTCAAAACCCCCCGAAAATTCCATGTTTTTGGGTCCCTGAAGCAATCTGTACGTGCATACTCCGTGTTAGAATGTTTTCAAGATACAGGCTTAAAACATGCTATAAATCGATATTTTAGGTGTTCAAAGTCGTTAAGTGCATGCATCTTCTGTACCCGTTTATATCTCAAATTCAGGCTCAAAACACCCGAAAATTCCATATTTTTGGGTCCCAGAATTGATCTGTACATGCCTACTCAATGCTAGAATATTTTCAAATTATACGCTGAAAACATACTAAAAATCGATATTTTGGGTGCCAAAGTCGATATGTGCATGCATCTTCTGTACCCGTTTATATCTCAAATTCAGGCTAAAAAACACCCAAAAAAATCGATATTTTTGTGTCCCAGAAGCAATTTGTACATGTCTACGCCGTGCTATAGTATTTTCAAAATACAGGCCCAAAACATGCTCAAAATTGATATTTTAGGTGCCCAAAGTCGATAAGTGCATGCATCTTTTAAACCCGTTCATATCTCAAATTCAGGCTCAGAACACCCTAAAATTCGATTTATTTGGGTTCCAGAAGCGATCTGTACGTGTCTACTCAGTGTTAGAGTATTTTCAAATTACAGGCCTAAAACATGCTGAAAATCGATATTTTAGCTACCTAAAGTCAATATGTGTATGCATCTTCTGTATCCGTTCATATCTCAAATTCAGGCTCAAAACCCCCCGAAAATTCCATATTTTTGGGTCCCAGAAGCAATCTGTACGTGCATACTCCGTGTTAGAGTGTTTTTAAAATACAGGCCCAAAACATGTTGAAAATCGATATTTTAGGTGCAAAAAGTCGAAATGTGCATGCATCTTCTGTACCCGTTTATATCTCAAATTCAGGCTCAAAACACCCGAAAAATCCATATTTTTGGGTCCCAGAAGCAATCTGTACGTGCATACTCCGTGTTAGAGTATTTTTAAAATACAGGCCCAAAACATGCTAAAAATCGATATTTTAGGTGCCCAAAGTCGATATGTGCATGCATCTTCTGTATCCGTTCATATCTCAAATTCAGGCTCAAAACCCCCCGAAAATTCCATATATTTGGGTCCCAGAAGCAATCTGTACGTGCATACTCCGTGTTAGAGTGTTTTTAAAATACAGGCCCAAAACATGTTGAAAATCGATATTTTATGTGCCCAAAGTCAATATGTGTAAGCATCTTCTGTACCCGTTTATATCTCAAATTCAGGCTCAAAACTCCGAAACTTCGATATTTTTGGGTCCCTTAAGCAATCTGCACATGCCTACTCAGTGCTAGAATGTTTTTAAAATACAGGCTTAAAACATGCTATAAATCGATATTTTAGGTTTCCAAAGTCGGTAAGTGCATGCATCTTCTGTACCCGTTTATATCACAAATTCTGGCTCAAAACACCCGAAAATTCGATATTTTTGGGTCCCAGAAGAGATCTGTACATGCCTACTCCGTGTTAATGTATTTTCAAAATACAGGCCCAAAACATGCTGAAAATCTATATATTTGGTGCCCAAAGTCAATATGAGTATGCATCTTCTGTACCCGTTTATATCCCAATTTCAGGTTCAAAACACCAGAAAATTCGGTATTTTTGGGTCCCATAAGCGATCTGTACTTGCCTACTCCTTGCTAGAATTTTTTCAAGATGCAGACCCAAAACATGCTCAAAATCGATATTTTAGGTGCAAAAAGTAGATATGTGCATGCATCCTCTGTACCCGGTTATATCCCAAATTCTGGCTCAAAACCCCCGAAAATTCGATATTTTTGGGTCCCATAAGTGATCTGTACATGCCTACTCAGTGCTAGAATATTTTCAAATTATACGCTGAAAACATACAAAAAATCGATATTTTGGGTGCCAAAGTCGATATGTGCATGCATCTTCTGTACCCGTTTATATCTCAAATTCAGGAACAAAACACCCAAGAAAATCGATATTTTTGTGTCCCAGAAGCGATTTGTACATGTCTACATCGTGCTATAGTATTTTTGAAATA
This sequence comes from Petrolisthes cinctipes, assembly GCA_033782935.1. Lineage (NCBI taxonomy): Eukaryota > Metazoa > Arthropoda > Malacostraca > Decapoda > Porcellanidae > Petrolisthes > Petrolisthes cinctipes. The sequence continues at coordinate 48,666 of JAWQEG010001276.1, forward strand.
CAGGCCCAAAACATGCTCAAAATCGATATTTTAGGTGCCCAAAGTCGATATGTGCATGCATCTTCTGTACCCGTTTATATCTCAAATTCAGGCTCAAAAGACCTGAAAATTCCATATTTTTGGGTCCCTTAAGTGATCTGTACATGCATACTCAGTGCTAGAATGTTTTCAAAATATAGGCTCAAAACATGCTAAAAATCGATATTTTAGGTGTCCAAAGTCGATATGTGCATGCATCTTCTGTACCCGTTTATATCTAAAATTCAGGCTCAAAACACCCGAAAATTCGATGTTTTTGGGTCCCAAAAGCGATCTGTACATGTCTACTCCGAGTTAGAGTATTTTTTAAATACAGGCCCAAAACATGCTAAAAATCGATATTTTAGGTGCCCAAAGTCGATATGTGCATGCATCTTCTGTACCCGTTTATATCTCAAATTCAGGCTCAAAACACCCGAAAATTCAATATTTTTGGGTCCCAGAAGCGATCTGTACGTGCATACTCCGTGTTAGAGTGTTTTTAAAATACAGGCCCAAAACATGCTAAAAATCGATATTTTATGTGCCAAAAGTCAATATATGTATGCATCTTCTGTACACGTGTATATCCCTAATTCAAGTTCAAAGCACCAGAAAATTCGATATTTTTGGGTCCCAAAAGCAATCTTTACATGCCTATTCCTTGCTAGAATGTTTTCAAGATACAGACCCAAAACATGCTCAAAATCGATATTTTAAGTGCAAAAAGTCGATATGTGCATGCATCTTCTGTACCCGTTTATATCTCAAATTCAGGCTCAAAACACCCGAAAATTCCATATTTTTGGGTCCCAGAAGCAATCTGTAGGTGCATACTCCGTGTTAGAGTATTTTTAAAATACAGGCCCAAAACATGCTAAAAATCGATATTTTAGGTGCCCAAAGTCGATATGTGCATGCATCTTCTGTACCCGTTTATATCCCAAATTCAGGTTCAAAACATTTGAAAATTCGATATATTTGGGTCCCAGAAGCAATCTGTACATGCCTACTTCTTGCTAGAATGTTTTCAAGATACAGACCCAAAACATGCTCAAAATCGATATTTTAGGTGCAAAAAGTCGTAATGTGCATGCATCTTCTGTACTCGTTTATATCTCAAATTCAGGCTCAAAACACCCGAAAATTCGATATTTTTGGGTCCCCGAAGCCATCTGTACATGCCTACTCCGTGTTAGAGTATTTTCAAAATACAGGCCCAAAACATGCTCAAAATTGATATTTTAGGTGCCCAAAGTCGATATGTGCATGCATCTTCTGTATCCGTCTATATCCGAAATTCAGGTTCAAAACACCTGAAAATTCGAGATTTTTGGGTCCCAGAAGCGATCTGTACATGCCTACTTCTTGATAGAATTTTTTAAGATACAAACCGAAGACATGCTTAAAATCGATATTTTAGGTGCAAAAAGTCGATATGTGCATGCATCTTCTGTACCCGTTTATATCTCAAATTCAGGCTCAAAACACCCGAAAATTCCATATTTTTGGGTCCCTTAAGCGATCTGTACATGCATACTCAGTGCTAGAATGTTTTCAAAATATAGGCTTAAAACATGCTAAAAATCGATATTTTAGGTGCAAAAAGTCGATATGTGCATGCATCTTTTGTACCCGTTTATATCTCAAATTCAGGCTCAAAACACCCGAAAATTCCATATTTTTGGGTCCCAAAAGCAATCTGTACGTGCATACTCCGTGTTAGAGTGTTTTTAAAATACAGGCCTAAAACATGCTGAAAATCGATATTTTAAGTGCACAAAGTCAATATGTGTAAGCATCTTCTGTACACGTGTATATCCCTAATTCAAGTTCAAAACACCCGAAAAAAATTTTTTTTTGGGTTTCAAAAGCGATCTGTACATGCCTACTCCTTGCTAGAATATTTTCAAGATGCAGACCAAAAACATGGTCAAAATCGATATTTTAGGTGTCCAAAGTCGATAAGTGCATGCATCTTCTGTACCCGTTTATATCTCAAATTCAGGGTCAAAACACCCGAAAATTCCATATTTTTGGGTCCCAGAAGCAATCTGTAGGTGCATACTCCGTGTTAGAGTATTTTTAAAATACAGGCCCAAAACATGCTAAAAATCAATATTTTAGGTGCCCAAAGTCGATATGAGCATGCATCTTCTGTACCCGTTTATATCGCAAATTCAGGCTCAAAACCCCCCGAAAATTCCATGTTTTTGGGTCCCTGAAGCAATCTGTACGTGCATACTCCGTGTTAGAATGTTTTCAAGATACAGGCTTAAAACATGCTATAAATCGATATTTTAGGTGTTCAAAGTCGTTAAGTGCATGCATCTTCTGTACCCGTTTATATCTCAAATTCAGGCTCAAAACACCCGAAACATCGATATTTTTGTGTCCCAGAAACGATCTGTACATGCCTACTCCGTGTTAGAGTATTTTCAAAATACCGGCCCAAAACATGCTCAAAATCGATATTTTAGGTGCCCAAAGTCGATATTTACATGCATCTTCTGTATACGTTTATATCACAAATTCAGGCTCAAAACACCCGAAAATTCGATATTTTTGGGTCCCAGAAGCGATCTGTACATGCCTACTCCGTGTTAATGTATTTTCAAAATACAGTCCCAAAACATGCTGAAAATCTATATATTAGGTGCCCAAAGTCAATATGAGTATGCATCTTCTGTACCCGTCTATATCCCAAATTCAGGTTCAAAACACCAGAAAATTCGGTATTTTTGGGTCCCAGAAGCGATCTGTACATGCGTACTCCTTGCTAGAATTTTTTCAAGATACAGACCCAAAACATGCTCAAAATCGATATTTTAGGTGCCCAAAGTCGATATGTGCATGCATCCTCTGTACCCGGTTATATCCCAAATTCTGGCTCAAAACCCCCGAAAATTCGATATTTTTGGGTCCCAGAATTGATCTGTACATGCCTACTCAATGCTAGAATATTTTCAAATTATACGCTGAAAACATACTAAAAATCGATATTTTGGGTGCCAAAGTCGATATGTGCATGCATCTTCTGTACCCGTTTATATCTCAAATTCAGGCTAAAAAACACCCAAAAAAATCGATATTTTTGTGTCCCAGAAGCAATTTGTACATGTCTACGCCGTGCTATAGTATTTTCAAAATACAGGCCCAAAACATGCTCAAAATTGATATTTTAGGTGCCCAAAGTCGATAAGTGCATGCATCTTTTAAACCCGTTCATATCTCAAATTCAGGCTCAGAACACCCTAAAATTCGATTTATTTGGGTTCCAGAAGCGATCTGTACGTGTCTACTCAGTGTTAGAGTATTTTCAAATTACAGGCCTAAAACATGCTGAAAATCGATATTTTAGCTACCTAAAGTCAATATGTGTATGCATCTTCTGTATCCGTTCATATCTCAAATTCAGGCTCAAAACCCCCCGAAAATTCCATATTTTTGGGTCCCAGAAGCAATCTGTACGTGCATACTCCGTGTTAGAGTGTTTTTAAAATACAGGCCCAAAACATGTTGAAAATCGATATTTTATGTGCCCAAAGTCAATATGTGTAAGCATCTTCTGTACCCGTTTATATCTCAAATTCAGGCTCAAAACTCCGAAACTTCGATATTTTTGGGTCCCTTAAGCAATCTGCACATGCCTACTCAGTGCTAGAATGTTTTTAAAATACAGGCTTAAAACATGCTATAAATCGATATTTTAGGTGTCCAAAGTCGGCAAGTGCATGCATCTTCTGTACCCGTTTATATCACAAATTCAGGCTCAAAACACCCGAAAATTCGATATTTTTGGGTCCCAGAAGAGATCTGTACATGCCTACTCCGTGTTAATGTATTTTCAAAATACAGGCCCAAAACATGCTGAAAATCTATATATTTGGTGCCCAAAGTCAATATGAGTATGCATCTTCTGTACCCGTTTATATCCCAATTTCAGGTTCAAAACACCAGAAAATTCGGTATTTTTGGGTCCCAGAAGCGATCTGTACATGCCTACTCCTTGCTAGAATTTTTTCAAGATGCAGACCCAAAACATGCTCAAAATCGATATTTTAGGTGCAAAAAGTAGATATGTGCATGCATCCTCTGTACCCGGTTATATCCCAAATTCTGGCTCAAAACCCCCGAAAATTCGATATTTTTGGGTCCCATAAGCAATGTGTACATGCATACTACGTGTTAGAGTATTTTCAAATTACAGGCCTAAAACATGCTGAAAATCGATATTTTAGCTGCCCAAAGTCAATCAATATGTGTATGTATCTTCTGTACCCGTATATATCCCAAATTCAGGTTCAAAACACTCGAAAATTCGATATTTATGGGTCCCAGAAGCAATCTGTACATGCCTACTCCGTGTTAGAGTATTTTCAAAATACAGGCCCAAAACATGCTCAAAATCGATATTTTAGGTGCCCAAAGTCGATATGTGCATGCATCTTCTGTATCCGTCTATATCCCAAATTCAGGTTCAAAACCCCCGAAAATTCGATATTTTTGGGTCCCAAAAGCGATCTGTATATGCCTACTTCTTGATAGAATTTTTTAAGATACAAACCCAGGACATGCTCAAAATCGATATTTTAGGTGCAAAAAGTCGATATGTGCATGCATCTTCTGTACCCGTTTATATCTCAAATTCAGGCTCAAAACACCCGAAAATTCCATATTTTTGGGTCCCTTAAGCGATCTGTACATGCATACTCAGTGCTAGAATGTTTTCAAAATATAGGCTCAAAACATGCTAAAAATCGATATTTTAGGTGCCCAAAGTCGATATGTGCATGCATCTTCTGTACCCGTTTATATCTAAAATTCAGGCTCAAAACACCCGAAAATTCGATATTTGTGGGTCCCAAAAGCGATCTGTACATGTCTACTCCGTGTTAGAGTATTTTTAAAATACAGGCCCAAAACATGCTATAAATCGATATTTTAGGTGCCCAAAGTCGATATGTGCATGCATCTTCTGTACCCGTTTATATCTCAAATTCAGGCTCAAAACACCCGAAAATTCCATATTTTTGGGTCCCAGAAGCAATCTGTACGTGCATACTCCGTGTTAGAGTATTTTTAAAATACAGGCCCAAAACATGCTCAAAATCGATATTTTAGGTGCCCAAAGTCGATATGTGCATGCATCTTCTGTATCCGTTTATATCTCAAATTCAGGCTCAAAACCCCCCGAAAATTCCATATTTTTGGGTCCCAGAAGCAATCTGTACGTGCATACTCCGTGTTAGAGTGTTTTTAAAATACAGGCCCAAAACATGCTGAAAATCGATATTTTATGTGCCCAAAGTCAATATGTGTAAGCATCTTCTGTACCCGTTCATATCTCAAATTCAGGCTCAGAACACCCTAAAATTCGATTTATTTGGGTTCCAGAAGCGATCTGTACGTGTCTACTCAGTGTTAGAGTATTTTAAAAATACAGGCCCAAAACATGCTCAAAATCGATATTTTGGGTGCCCAAAGTCGATATGTGCATGCATCTTCTGTACCCGTTTATATCTCAAATTCAGACTTAAAACACCCGAATATTCGATATTTTTAGGTCCCAAAAGCAATGTGTACATGCATACTCCGTGTTAGAGTATTTTCAAATTACATGCCTAAAACATGCTGAAAATCGATATTTTAGCTGCCCAAAGTCAATATGTGTATGCATCTTCTGTACCCGTCTATATTCCAAATTCAGGTTCAAAACACTCGAAAATTCGATATTTTTCGGTCCCAGAAGCAATCAGTACATGCCTACTTCTTGCTAGAATGTTTTCAAAATACAGACCCAAAACATGCTCAAAATCGATATTTTAGGTGCAAAAAGTCGAAATGTGCATGCATCTTCTGTACCCGTTTATATCTCAAATTCAGGCTCAAAACACCCGAAAAATCCATATTTTTGGGTCCCAGAAGCAATCTGTACGTGCATACTCCGTGTTAGAGTATTTTTAAAATACAGGCCCAAAACATGCTAAAAATCGATATTTTAGGTGCCCAAAGTCGATATGTGCATGCATCTTCTGTATCCGTTCATATCTCAAATTCAGGCTCAAAACCCCCCGAAAATTCCATATTTTTGGGTCCCAGAAGCAATCTGTACGTGCATACTCCGTGTTAGAGTGTTTTTAAAATACATGCCTAAAACATGTTGAAAATCGATATTTTATGTGCCCAAAGTCAATATGTGTAAGCATCTTCTGTACCCGTTTATATCTCAAATTCAGGCTCAAAACTCCGAAACTTCGATATTTTTGGGTCCCTTAAGCAATCTGCACATGCCTACTCAGTGCTTGAATGTTTTTAAAATACAGGCTTAAAACATGCTATAAATCGATATTTTAGGTGTCCAAAGTCGGTAAGTGCATGCATCTTCTGTACCCGTTTATATCACAAATTCAGGCTCAAAACACCCGAAAATTCGATATTTTTGGGTCCCAGAAGAGATCTGTACATGCCTACTCCGTGTTAATGTATTTTCAAAATACAGGCCCAAAACATGCTGAAAATCTATATATTTGGTGCCCAAAGTCAATATGAGTATGCATCTTCTGTACCCGTTTATATCCCAATTTCAGGTTCAAAACACCAGAAAATTCGGTATTTTTGGGTCCCATAAGCGATCTGTACATGCCTACTCCTTGCTAGAATTTTTTCAAGATGCAGACCCAAAACATGCTCAAAATCGATATTTTAGGTGCAAAAAGTAGATATGTGCATGCATCCTCTGTACCCGGTTATATCCCAAATTCTGGCTCAAAACCCCCGAAAATTCGATATTTTTGGGTCCCATAAGTGATCTGTACATGCCTACTCAGTGCTAGAATATTTTCAAATTATACGCTGAAAACATACAAAAAATCGATATTTTGGGTGCCAAAGTCGATATGTGCATGCATCTTCTGTACCCGTTTATATCTCAAATTCAGGAACAAAACACCCAAGAAAATCGATATTTTTGTGTCCCAGAAGCGATTTGTACATGTCTACATCGTGCTATAGTATTTTTGAAATACAGGCCCAAAACATGCTCAAAATCGATATTTTAGGTGCCCAAAGTCGATATGTGCATGCATCTTCTGTACCCGTTCATATCTCAAATTCAGGCTCAAAACACCCGAAAATTCGATATTTTTGGGTACCAGAAGCGATCTGTACATGCCTACTCCTTGCTAGAATTTTTTAAGATACAAACCCAAGACATGCTCAAAATCGATATTTTAGGTGCAAAAAGTCGATATGTGCATGCATCTTCTGTACCCGTTTATATCTCAAATTCAGGCTCAAAACACCTGAAAATTCCATATTTTTGGGTCCCTTAAGTGATCTGTACATGCATACTCAGTGCTAGAATGTTTTCAAAATATAGGCTCAAAACATGCTAAAAATCGATATTTTAGGTGTCCAAAGTCGATATGTGCATGCATCTTCTGTACCCGTTTATATCTAAAATTCAGGCTCAAAACACCCGAAAATTCGATGTTTTTGGGTCCCAAAAGCGATCTGTACATGTCTACTCCGAGTTAGAGTATTTTTTAAATACAGGCCCAAAACATGCTAAAAATCGATATTTTAGGTGCCCAAAGTCGATATGTGCATGCATCTTCTGTACCCGTTTATATCTCAAATTCAGGCTCAAAACACCCGAAAATTCAATATTTTTGGGTCCCAGAAGCGATCTGTACGTGCATACTCCGTGTTAGAGTGTTTTTAAAATACAGGCCCAAAACATGCTAAAAATCGATATTTTATGTGCCAAAAGTCAATATATGTATGCATCTTCTGTACACGTGTATATCCCTAATTCAAGTTCAAAGCACCAGAAAATTTGATATTTTTGGGTCCCAAAAGCAATCTTTACATGCCTATTCCTTGCTAGAATGTTTTCAAGATACAGACCCAAAACATGCTCAAAATCGATATTTTAAGTGCAAAAAGTCGATATGTGCATGCATCTTCTGTACCCGTTTATATCTCAAATTCAGGCTCAAAACACCTGAAAATTCCATATTTTTGGGTCCCTTAAGTGATCTGTACATGCATACTCAGTGCTAGAATGTTTTCAAAATATAGGCTCAAAACATGCTAAAAATCGATATTTTAGGTGTCCAAAGTCGATATGTGCATGCATCTTCTGTACCCGTTTATATCTAAAATTCAGGCTCAAAACACCCGAAAATTCGATATTTTTGGGTCCCAAAAGCGATCTGTACATGTCTACTCCGAGTTAGAGTATTTTTTAAATACAGGCCCAAAACATGCTAAAAATCGATATTTTAGGTGCCCAAAATCGATATGTGCATGCATCTTCTGTACCCGTTTATATCTCAAATTCAGGCTCAAAACACCCGAAAATTCCATATTTTTGGGTCCCAGAAGCAATCTGTACGTGCATACTCCGTGTTAGAGTATTTTTAAAATACAGGCCCAAAACATGCTAAAAATCGATATTTTAGGTGCCCAAAGTCGATATGTGCATGCATCTTCTGTATCCGTTTATATCTCAAATTCAGGCTCAAAACCCCCCGAAAATTCCATATTTTTGGGTCCCAGAAGCAATCTGTACGTGCATACTCCGTGTTAGAGTATTTTTAAAATACAGGCCCAAAACATGCTAAAAATCGATATTTTAGGTGCCAAAGTCGATATGTGCATGCATCTTATGTACCCGTTTATATCGCAAATTCAGGCTCAAAACCCCCCGAAAATTCCATATTTTTGGGTCCCAGAAGCAATCTGTACGTGCATACTCCGTGTTAGAATGTTTTCAAGATACAGACCAAAAACATGCTCAAAATCGATATATTAAGTGCAAAAAGTCGATATGTGCATGCATCTTCTGTACCCGTTTATATCTCAAATTCAGGCTCAAAACTCCGAAAATTTGATATTTTTGGGTCCCTTAAGCAATCTGCACATGCCTACTCAGTGCTAGAATGTTTTTAAAATACAGGCTTAAAACATGCTATAAATCGATATTTTATATGTCCAAAGTCTAGTTAAGTGCATGCATCTTCTGTATCCGTTTATATCACAAATTCAGGCTCAAAACACCCGAAAATTCGATATTTTGGGGTCCCAGAAGCGATCTGTACGTGCATACTCCGTGTTAATGTATTTTCAAGATACAGGCCCAAAACATGCTGAAAATCTATATATTAGGTGCCCAAAGTCAATATGAGTATCCATCTTCTGTACCCGTCTATATCCCAAATTCAGGTTCAAAACACCAGAAAATTCGGTATTTTTGGGTCCCAGAAGCGATCTGTACATGCCTACTCCTTGCTAGAATTTTTTCAAGATACAGACCCAAAACATGCTCAAAATCGATATTTTAGGTGCAAAAAGTCGATATGTGCATGCATCCTCTGTACCCGGTTATATCCCAAATTCTGGCTCAAAACCCCCGAAAATTCGATATTTTTGGGTCCCAGAAGCGATCTGTACATGCCTACTCAGTGCTAGAATATTTTCAAATTATACTCTGAAAACATACTAAAAATCGATATTTTGGGAGCCAAAGTCGATATGTGCATGCATCTTCTGTACCTGTTTATATCTCAAATTCAGGCTCAAAACACCCAAAAAAATCGATATTTTTGTGTCCCAGAAGCGATTTGTACATGTCTACGCCGTGCTATAGTATTTTCAAAATACAGGCCCAAAACATGCTCAAAATCGATATTTTAGGTGCCCAAAGTCGATATGTGCATGCATCTTCTGTACCCGTTCATATCTCAAATTCAGGCTCAGAACACCCTAAAATTCGATTTTTTTGGGTTCCAGAAGCGATCTGTACGTGTCTACTCAGTGTTAGAGTATTTTAAAAATACAGGCCCAAAACCTGCTTAAAATCGATATTTTGGGTGCCCAAAGTCGATATGTGCATGCATCTTCTGTACCCGTTTATATCTCAAATACAGACTCAAAACACCCGAATATTCGATATTTTTGGGTCCCAAAAGCAATGTATACATGCATACTCCGTGTTAAAGTATTTTCAAATTACAGGCCTAAAACATGCTGAAAATCGATATTTTCGCTGCCCAAAGTCAATATGTGTATGCATCTTCTGTACCCGTGTATATCCCAAATTCAGGTTCAAAACACTCGAAAATTCGATATTTTTGGGTCCCAGAAGCAATCTGTACATGCCTACTCCGTATTAGAGTATTTTCAAAATACAGGCCCAAAACATGCTCAAAATCGATATTTTAGGTGCCCAAAGTCAATATGTGCATGCATCTTCTGTATCCGTCTATATCCCAAAATCAGGTTCAAAACACCCGAAAATTCGATATTTCTGGGTCCCAGAAGCGATCTGTACATGCCTACTTCTTGATAGAATTTTTTAAGATACAAACCCAAGACATGCTCAAAATCGATATTTTAGGTGCAAAAAGTCGATATGTGCATGCATCATCTGTACCCGGTTATATCCCAAATTCTGGCTCAAATCCCCCGAAAATTCGATATTTTTGGGTCCCAGAAGCGATCTGTACATGCCTACTCAGTGCTAGAATATTTTCAAATTATACGCTGAAAACATACTAAAAATCGATATTTTGGGTGCCAAAGTCGATATGTGCATGCATCTTCTGTACCCGTTTATATCTCAAATTCAGGCTCAAAACACCCAAAAAAATCGATTTATTTGTGTCCCAGAAGCGATTTGTACATGTCTACGCCGTGCTATAGTATTTTCAAAATACAGGCCCAAAACATGCTCAAAATCGATATTTTAGGTGCAAAAAGTCGAAATGTGCATGCATCTTCTGTACCCGTTTATATCTCAAATTCAGGCTCAAAACACCCGAAAAATCGATATTTTTGGGTCCCAGAAGCAATCTGTACGTGCATACTCCGTGTTAGAGTGTTTTTAAAATACAGGCCCAAAACATGCTGAAAATCGATATTTTAAGTGCCCAAAGTCAATATGTGTAAGCATCTTCTGTATACGTGTATATCCCTAATTCAAGTTCAAAACACCTGAAAATTCGATATTTTTGGGTTCCAAAAGCGATCTGTACATGCCTACTCCTTGCTAGAATGTTTTCAAAATACCGGCCCAAAACATGCTCAAAATCGATATTTTAGGTGCCCAAAGTCGATATGTACATGCATCTTCTGTATCCGTTTATATCACAAATTCAGGCTCAAAACACCCGAAAATTCGATATTTTTGGGTCCCAGAAGCGATCTGTACATGCCTACTCCGTGTTAATGTATTTTCAAGATACAGGCCCAAAACATGCTGAAAATCTATATATTAGGTGCCCAAACTCAATATGAGTATCCATCTTCTGTACCCGTCTATATCCCAAATTCAGGTTCAAAACACAAGAAAATTCGGTATTTTTGGGTCCCAGAAGCGATCTGTACAAGCCTACTCCTTGCTAGAAATTTTTCAAGATACAGACCCAAAACATGTTCAAAATCGATATTTTAGGTGCATAAAGTCGATATGTGCATGCATTCTCTGTACCCGGTTATATCCCAAATTCTGGCTCAAAACCCCCGAAAATTCGATATTTTTGGGTCCCAGAAGCGATCTGTACATGCCTACTCAGTGCTAGAATATTTTCAAATTATACTCTGAAAACATACTAAAAATCGATATTTTGGGAGCCAAAGTCGATATGTGCATGCATCTTCTGTACCCGTTTATATCTCAAATTCAGGCTCAAAACACCCCAAAAAATCGATATTTTTGTGTCCCAGAAGCGATTTGTACATGTCTACGCCGTGCTATAGTATTTTCAAAATACAGGCCCAAAACATGCTCAAAATCGATATTTTAGGTGCCCAAAGTCGACATGTGCATGCATCTTCTGTACCCGTTTATATCTCAAATTCAGGCTCAAAACACCCGAATATTCGATATTTTTGGGTCCCAAAAGCAATGTGTACATGCATACTCCGTGTTAAAGTATTTTCAAATTACAGGCCTAAAACATGCTGAAAATCGATATTTTAGCTGCCCAAAGTCGATATGTGTATGCATCTTCTGTACCCGTCTATATCCCAAATTCAGGTTCAAAACACTCGAAAATTCGATATTTTTGGGTCCCAGAAGAAATCTGTACATGCCTACTCCGTGTTAGAGTATTTACAAAAAAAAAGGCCCAAAACATGCTCAAAATCGATATTTTAGGTGCCCAAAGTCGATATGTGCATGCATCTTCTGTATCCGTCTATATCCCAAAATCAGGTTCAAAACACCCGAAAATTCGATATTTTTGGGTCCCAGAAGCGATCTGTACATGCCTACTTCTTGATAGAATTTTTTAAGATACAAACCGAAGACATGCTCAAAATCGATATTTTAGGTGCAAAAAGTCGTTATGTGCATGCATCTTCTGTACCCGTTTATATCTCAAATTCAGGCTCAAAACACCCGAAAATTCCATATTTTTGGGTCCCTTTAGCGATCTGTACATGCATACTCAGTGCTAGAATGTTTTCAAAATATAGGCTCAAAACATGCTAAAAATCGATATTTTAGGTGTCCAAAGTCGATATGTGCATGCATCTTCTGTACCCGTTTATATCTCAAATTCAGTCTCAAAACACCCGAAAATTCCATATTTTTGGGTCCCATAAGCAATCTGTACGTGCATACTCCGTGTTAGAGTGTTTTTAAAATAAAGGCCCAAAACATGCTGAAAATCGATATTTTAGGTGCCCAAAGTCAATATGTGCATGCATCTTCTGTATCCGTCTATATCCCAAAATCAGGTTCAAAACACCCGAAAATTCGATATTTCTGGGTCCCAGAAGCGATCTGTACATGCCTACTTCTTGATAGAATTTTTTAAGATACAAACCCAAGACATGCTCAAAATCGATATTTTAGGTGCAAAAAGTCGATATGTGCATGCATCCTCTGTACCCGGTTATATCCCAAATTCTGGCTCAAATCCCCCGAAAATTCGATATTTTTGGGTCCCAGAAGCGATCTGTACATGCCTACTCAGTGCTAGAATATTTTCAAATTATACGCTGAAAACATACTAAAAATCGATATTTTGGGTGCCAAAGTCGATATGTGCATGCATCTTCTGTACCCGTTTATATCTCAAATTCAGGCTCAAAACACCCAAAAAAATCGATTTATTTGTGTCCCAGAAGCGATTTGTACATGTCTACGCCGTGCTATAGTATTTTCAAAATACAGGCCCAAAACATGCTCAAAATCGATATTTTAGGTGCAAAAAGTCGAAATGTGCATGCATCTTCTGTACCCGTTTATATCTCAAATTCAGGCTCAAAACACCCGAAAAATCGATATTTTTGGGTCCCAGAAGCAATCTGTACGTGCATACTCCGTGTTAGAGTGTTTTTAAAATACAGGCCCAAAACATGCTGAAAATCGATATTTTAAGTGCCCAAAGTCAATATGTGTAAGCATCTTTTGTATACGTGTATATCCCTAATTCAAGTTCAAAACACCTGAAAATTCGATATTTTTGGGTTCCAAAAGCGATCTGTACATGCCTACTCCTTGCTAGAATGTTTTCAAAATACCGGCCCAAAACATGCTCAAAATCGATATTTTAGGTGCCCAAAGTCGATATGTACATGCATCTTCTGTATCCGTTTATATCACAAATTCAGGCTCAAAACACCCGAAAATTCGATATTTTTGGGTCCCAGAAGCGATCTGTACATGCCTACTCCGTGTTAATGTATTTTCAAGATACAGGCCCAAAACATGCTGAAAATCTATATATTAGTTGCCCAAACTCAATATGAGTATCCATCTTCTGTACCCGTCTATATCCCAAATTCAGGTTCAAAACACAAGAAAATTCGGTATTTTTGGGTCCCAGAAGCGATCTGTACAAGCCTACTCCTTGCTAGAAATTTTTCAAGATACAGACCCAAAACATGCTCAAAATCGATATTTTAGGTGCATAAAGTCGATATGTGCATGCATTCTCTGTACCCGGTTATATCCCAAATTCTGGCTCAAAACCCCCGAAAATTCGATATTTTTGGGTCCCAGAAGCGATCTGTACATGCCTACTCAGTGCTAGAATATTTTCAAATTATACTCTGAAAACATACTAAAAATCGATATTTTGGGAGCCAAAGTCGATATGTGCATGCATCTTCTGTACCCGTTTATATCTCAAATTCAGGCTCAAAACACCCCAAAAAATCGATATTTTTGTGTCCCAGAAGCGATTTGTACATGTCTACGCCGTGCTATAGTATTTTCAAAATACAGGCCCAAAACATGCTCAAAATCGATATTTTAGGTGCCCAAAGTCGACATGTGCATGCATCTTCTGTACCCGTTTATATCTCAAATTCAGACTCAAAACACCCGAATATTCGATATTTTTGGGTCCCAAAAGCAATGTGTACATGCATACTCCGTGTTAAAGTATTTTCAAATTACAGGCCTAAAACATGCTGAAAATCGATATTTTAGCTGCCCAAAGTCGATATGTGTATGCATCTTCTGTACCCGTCTATATCCCAAATTCAGGTTCAAAACACTCGAAAATTCGATATTTTTGGGTCCCAGAAGAAATCTGTACATGCCTACTCCGTGTTAGAGTATTTTCAAAATACAGGCCCAAAACATGCTCAAAATCGATATTTTAGGTGCCCAAAGTCGATATGTGCATGCATCTTCTGTATCCGTCTATATCCCAAAATCAGGTTCAAAACACCCGAAAATTCGATATTTTTGGGTCCCAGAAGCGATCTGTACATGCCTACTTCTTGATAGAATTTTTTAAGATACAAACCGAAGACATGCTCAAAATCGATATTTTAGGTGCAAAAAGTCGTTATGTGCATGCATCTTCTGTACCCGTTTATATCTCAAATTCAGGCTCAAAACACCCGAAAATTCCATATTTTTGGGTCCCTTTAGCGATCTGTACATGCATACTCAGTGCTAGAATGTTTTCAAAATATAGGCTCAAAACATGCTAAAAATCGATATTTTAGGTGTCCAAAGTCGATATGTGCATGCATCTTCTGTACCCGTTTATATCTCAAATTCAGTCTCAAAACACCCGAAAATTCCATATTTTTGGGTCCCATAAGCAATCTGTACGTGCATACTCCGTGTTAGAGTGTTTTTAAAATACAGGCCCAAAACATGCTGAAAATCGATATTTTAGGTGCCCAAAGTCAATATGTGCATGCATCTTCTGTATCCGTCTATATCCCAAAATCAGGTTCAAAACACCCGAAAATTCGATATTTCTGGGTCCCAGAAGCGATCTGTACATGCCTACTTCTTGATAGAATTTTTTAAGATACAAACCCAAGACATGCTCAAAATCGATATTTTAGGTGCAAAAAGTCGATATGTGCATGCATCCTCTGTACCCGGTTATATCCCAAATTCTGGCTCAAATCCCCCGAAAATTCGATATTTTTGGGTCCCAGAAGCGATCTGTACATGCCTACTCAGTGCTAGAATATTTTCAAATTATACGCTGAAAACATACTAAAAATCGATATTTTGGGTGCCAAAGTCGATATGTGCATCCATCTTCTGTACCCGTTTATATCTCAAATTCAGGCTCAAAACACCCAAAAAAATCGATTTATTTGTGTCCCAGAAGCGATTTGTACATGTCTACGCCGTGCTATAGTATTTTCAAAATACAGGCCCAAAACATGCTCAAAATCGATATTTTAGGTGCAAAAAGTCGAAATGTGCATGCATCTTCTGTACCCGTTTATATCTCAAATTCAGGCTCAAAACACCCGAAAAATCGATATTTTTGGGTCCCAGAAGCAATCTGTACGTGCATACTCCGTGTTAGAGTGTTTTTAAAATACAGGCCCAAAACATGCTGAAAATCGATATTTTAAGTGCCCAAAGTCAATATGTGTAAGCATCTTCTGTATACGTGTATATCCCTAATTCAAGTTCAAAACACCTGAAAATTCGATATTTTTGGGTTCCAAAAGCGATCTGTACATGCCTACTCCTTGCTAGAATGTTTTCAAAATACCGGCCCAAAACATGCTCAAAATCGATATTTTAGGTGCCCAAAGTCGTTATGTACATGCATCTTCTGTATCCGTTTATATCACAAATTCAGGCTCAAAACACCCGAAAATTCGATATTTTTGGGTCCCAGAAGCGATCTGTACATGCCTACTCCGTGTTAATGTATTTTCAAGATACAGGCCCAAAACATGCTGAAAATCTATATATTAGTTGCCCAAACTCAATATGAGTATCCATCTTCTGTACCCGTCTATATCCCAAATTCAGGTTCAAAACACAAGAAAATTCGGTATTTTTGGGTCCCAGAAGCGATCTGTACAAGCCTACTCCTTGCTAGAAATTTTTCAAGATACAGACCCAAAACATGCTCAAAATCGATATTTTAGGTGCATAAAGTCGATATGTGCATGCATTCTCTGTACCCGGTTATATCCCAAATTCTGGCTCAAAACCCCGAAAATTCGATATTTTTGGGTCCCAGAAGCGATCTGTACATGCCTACTCAGTGCTAGAATATTTTCAAATTATACTCTGAAAACATACTAAAAATCGATATTTTGGGAGCCAAAGTCGATATGTGCATGCATCTTCTGTACCCGTTTATATCTCAAATTCAGGCTCAAAACACCCCAAAAAATCGATATTTTTGTGTCCCAGAAGCGATTTGTACATGTCTACGCCGTGCTATAGTATTTTCAAAATACAGGCCCAAAACATGCTCAAAATCGATATTTTAGGTGCCCAAAGTCGACATGTGCATGCATCTTCTGTACCCGTTTATATCTCAAATTCAGACTCAAAACACCCGAATATTCGATATTTTTGGGTCCCAAAAGCAATGTGTACATGCATACTCCGTGTTAAAGTATTTTCAAATTACAGGCCTAAAACATGCTGAAAATCGATATTTTAGCTGCCCAAAGTCGATATGTGTATGCATCTTCTGTACCCGTCTATATCCCAAATTCAGGTTCAAAACACTCGAAAATTCGATATTTTTGGGTCCCAGAAGAAATCTGTACATGCCTACTCCGTGTTAGAGTATTTTCAATATACAGGCCCAAAACATGCTCAAAATCGATATTTTAGGTGCCCAAAGTCGATATGTGCATGCATCTTCTGTATCCGTCTATATCCCAAAATCAGGTTCAAAACACCCGAAAATTCGATATTTTTGGGTCCCAGAAGCGATCTGTACATGCCTACTTCTTGATAGAATTTTTTAAGATACAAACCGAAGACATGCTCAAAATCGATATTTTAGGTGCAAAAAGTCGTTATGTGCATGCATCTTCTGTACCCGTTTATATCTCAAATTCAGGCTCAAAACACCCGAAAATTCCATATTTTTGGGTCCCTTTAGCGATCTGTACATGCATACTCAGTGCTAGAATGTTTTCAAAATATAGGCTCAAAACATGCTAAAAATCGATATTTTAGGTGTCCAAAGTCGATATGTGCATGCATCTTCTGTACCCGTTTATATCTCAAATTCAGTCTCAAAACACCCGAAAATTCCATATTTTTGGGTCCCATAAGCAATCTGTACGTGCATACTCCGTGTTAGAGTGTTTTTAAAATACAGGCCCAAAACATGCTGAAAATCGATATTTTATGTGCCCAAAGTCAATATGTGTAAGCATCTTCTGTACACGTGTATATCCCTAATTCAAGTTCAAAACACCCGAAAATTCGATATTTTTGGGTTCGAAAAGCGATCTGTACATGCCTACTTCTTGCGAGAATGTTTTCAAGATACAGACCAAAAACATGCTCAAAATCGATATTTTAGGTGTCCAAAGTCGATAAGTGCATGCATCTTCTGTACCCGTTTATATCTCAAATTCAGGCTCAAAACACCCGAAAATTCCATATTTTTGGGTCCCAGAAGCAATCTGTACGTGCATACTTCGTGTTAGAGTATTTTTAAAATACAGGCCCAAAACATGCTAAAAATCGATATTTTAGGTGCCCTAAGTCGATATGTGCATGCATCTTCTGTATCCGTTTATATCTCAAATTCAGGCTCAAAACCCCCCGAAAATTCCATATTTTTGGGTCCCAGAAGCAATCTGTACGTGCATACTCCGTGTTAGAGTGTTTTTAAAATACAGACCCAAAACATGCTGAAAATCGATATTTTATGTGCCCAAAGTCAATATGTGTAAGCATCTTCTGTACCCGTTTATATCTCAAATTCAGGCTCAAAACTCCGAAACTTCGATATTTTTGGGTCCCTTAAGCAATCTGCACATGCCTACTCAATGCTAGAATGTTTTTAAAATACAGGCTTAAAACATGCTATAAATCGATATTTTAGGTGTCCAAAGTCGATAAGTGCATGCATCTTCTGTATCCGTTTATATCACAAATTCAGGCTCAAAACACCAGAATATTCTATATTTTTGGGTCCCAAAAGCAATGTGTACATGCATACTCCGTGTTAGAGTATTT
This sequence comes from Petrolisthes cinctipes, assembly GCA_033782935.1. Taxonomy (NCBI): domain Eukaryota; kingdom Metazoa; phylum Arthropoda; class Malacostraca; order Decapoda; family Porcellanidae; genus Petrolisthes; species Petrolisthes cinctipes. Next base: position 67,138 of record JAWQEG010001276.1, read on the forward strand.
TCAAAATACAGGCCTAAAACATGCTGAAAATCGATATTTTAGCTGCCCAAAGTCAATATGTGTATGCATCTTCTGTACCCGTCTATATCCCAAATTCAGGTTCAAAACACTCGAAAATTCGATATTTTGGGGTCCCAGAAGCAATCTGTACATGCCTACTTCTTGCTAGAATGTTTTCAAGATACAGACCCAAAACATGCTCAAAATCGATATTTTAGGTGCAAAAAGTCGAACTTTGCATGCATCTTCAGTACCCGTTTATATCTCAAATTCAGGCTCTAAACACCCAAAAAATCAATATTTTTGGGTCCCCGAAGCCATCTATACATGCCTACTCCGTGTTAGAGTATTTTCAAAATACAGGCCCAAAACATGCTGAAAATCTATATTTTAGGTGCCCAAAGTCGATATGTGTATGCATCTTCTGTACCCGTCCATTACCCAAATTCAGGTTCAAAACACTAGAAAATTCGATATTTTTGGGTCCCAGAAGCAATCTGTACATGCCTACTCCGTGTTAGAGTATTTTCAAAATACAGGCCCAAAACATGCTCAAAATCGATATTTTAGGTGCCCAAAGTCGATATGTGCATGCATCTTCTGTATCCGTCTATATCCCAAAATCAGGTTCAAAACACCCGAAAATTCGATATTTTTGGGTCCCAGAAGCGATCTGTACATGCCTACTTCTTGATAGAAGATTTTCAAATTATACGCCCAAAACATACTAAAAATCGATATTTTGGGTGCCAAAGTCGATATGTGCATGCATCTTCTGTACCCGTTTATATCTCAAATTCAGGCTCAAAACACCCGAAAAATCGATATTTTTGTGTCTCTTAAGCGATCTGTACATGTCTACACCGTGCTATAGTATTTTCAAGATACAGACCAAAAACATGCTCAAAATCGATATTTTAGGTGTCCAAAGTCGATAAGTGCATGCATCTTCTGTACCCGTTAATATCTCAAATTCAGGCTCAAAACACCCGAAAATTCCATATTTTTGGGTCCCAGAAGCAATCTATACGTGCATACTCCGTGTTAGAGTATTTTTAAAATACAGGCCCAAAACATGCTAAAAATCGATATTTTAGGTGCCCAAAGTCGATAAGTGCATGCATCTTCTGTACCCGTTTATATCTCAAATTCAGGCTCAAAACACCCGAAAAATCGATATTTTTGTGTCCCAGAAACGATCTGTACATGCCTACTCCGTGTTAGAGTATTTTCAAAATACCGGTCCAAAACATGCTCAAAATCGATATTTTAGGTGCCCAAAGTCGATATGTACATGCATCTTCTGTATCCGTTTATATCACAAATTTAGGCTCAAAACACCAGAAAATTCGATATTTTTGGGTCCCAGAAGCGATCTGTACATGCCTACTCCGTGTCAATGTATTTTCAAAATACAGGCCCAAAACATGCTGAAAATCTATATATTTGGTGCCCAAAGTCAATATGAGTATGCATCTTCTGTACCCGTTTATATCCCAAATTCAGGTTCAAAACACCAGAAAATTCGGTATTTTAGGGTCCCAGAAGCGATCTGTACATGCCTACTCCTTGCTAAAATTTTTGCAAGATACAGACCCAAAACATGCTCAAAATCGATATTTTAGGTGCAAAAAGTAGATATGTGCATGCATCCTCTGTACCCGGTTATATCCCAAATTCTGGCTCAAAACCCCCGAAAATTCGGTATTTTTGGGTCCCAGAAGTGATCTGTACATGCCTACTCAGTGCTATAGTATTTTCAAAATACAGGTCCAAAACAAGGTCAAAATCGATATTTTAGGTGCCCAAAGTCGATATGTGCATGCATCTTCTGTACCCGTTCATATCTCAAATTCAGGCTCAGAACACCCTAAAATTCGATTTATTTGGGTTCCGGAAGCGATCTGTACGTGTCTACTCAGTGTTAGAGTATTTTAAAAATACAGGCCCAAAACATGCTCAAAATCGATATTTTGGGTTCCCAAAGTCAATATGTGCATGCATCTTCTGTACCCGTTTATATCTCAAATTCAGACTCAAAACACCCGAATATTCTATATTTTTGGGTTCCAAAAGCAATATGTACATGCATACTCCGTGTTAGAGTATTTTCAAAATACAGGCCTAAAACATGCTGAAAATCGATATTTTAGCTGCCCAAAGTCAATATGTGTATGCATCTTCTGTACCCGTCTATATCCCAAATTCAGGTTCAAAACACTCGAAAATTCGATATTTTGGGGTCCCAGAAGCAATCTGTACATGCCTACTTCTTGCTAGAATGTTTTCAAGATACAGACCCAAAACATGCTCAAAATCGATATTTTAGGTGCAAAAAGTCGAACTTTGCATGCATCTTCAGTACCCGTTTATATCTCAAATTCAGGCTCTAAACACCCAAAAAATCAATATATTTGGGTCCCCGAAGCCATCTATACATGCCTACTCCGTGTTAGAGTATTTTCAAAATACAGGCCCAAAACATGCTCAAAATCGATATTTTAGGCGCCCAAAGTCGATATGTGCATGCATCTTCTGTATCCGTCTATATCCCAAATTCAGGTTCAAAACACCCGAAAATTCGATATTTTTGGGTCCCAGAAGCGATCTGTACATGCCTACTCCGTGTTAATGTATTTTCAAAATACAGGCCCAAAACATGCTGAAAATCTATATTTTAGGTGCCCAAAGTCAATATGTGTATGCATCTTCTGTACCCGTCTATTACCCAAATTCAGGTTTAAAACACTAGAAAATTCGGTATTTTTGGGTCCCAGAAGCGATCTGTACATGCCTACTCAGTGCTAGAAGATTTTCAAATTATACGCCCAAAACATACTAAAAATCGATATTTTGGGTGCCAAAGTCGATATGTGCATGCATTTTCTGTACCCGTTTATATCTCAAATTCAGGCTCAAAACACCCAAAAAATCGATATTTTTGTGTCTCTTAAGCGATCAGTACATGTCTACACCGTGCTATAGTATTTTCAAAATACAGGCCCAAAACATGCTCAAAATCGATATTTTAGGTGCCCAAAGTCGATATGTGCATGCATCTTCTGTACCCGTTCATATCTCAAATTCAGGCTCAGAACACCCTAAAATTCGATTTATTTGGGTTCCAGAAGCGATCTATACGTGTCTACTCAGTCATAGAGTATTTTAAAAATACAGGCCCAAAACATGCTCAAAATCGATATTTTGGGTGCCCAAAGTCGATATGTGCATGCATCTTCTGTACCCGTTTATATCTCAAATTCAGACTCAAAACACCCGAATATTCGATATTTTTGGGTCCCAAAAGCAATGTGTACATGCATACTCCGTGTTAGAGTATTTTCAAAATACAGAGCTGAAACATGCTGAAAATCGATATTTTAGCTTCTCAAAGTCAATATGTGTATGCATCTTCTTTACCCGTCTATATCCCAAATTCAGGTTCAAAACACTCGAAAATTCGATATTTTTGGGTCCCAGAAGCAATCTGTACATGCCTACTTCTTGCTAGAATGTTTTCAAGATACAGACCCGAAACATGCTCAAAATCGATATTTTAGGTGCAAAAAGTCGAAATGTGCATGCATCTTCTGTACCCGTTTATATCTCAAATTCAGGCTCAAAACACCCGAAAATTCGATATTTTTGTGTCCCCGAAGCGATCTGTACATGCCTACTCCGTGTTAGAGTATTTTCAAAATACAGGCCCAAAACATACTCAAAATCGATATTTTAGGTGCCCAAAGTCGATATGTGCATGAATCTTCTGTAACCGTCTATATCCCAAATTCAGGTTCAAAATCCCCGAAAATTCGATATTTTTGGGTCCAAGAAGCGATCTGTACATGCATACTCAGTGCTAGAATGTTTTCAAAATATAGGCTCAAAACATGCTAAAAATCGATATTTTAGGTGTCCAAAGTCGATATGTGCATGCATCTTCTGTACCCGTTTATATCTCAAATTCTGGCTCAAAACACCCGAAAATTCGATATTTTTGGGTCCCAAAAGCGATCTGTACATGTCTGCTCCGTGTTAGAGTATTTTTAAAATACAGGCCCAAAACATGCTAAAAATCGATATTTTAGGTGCCCAAAGTCGATATGTGCATGCATCTTCTGCACCCGTTTATATCTCAAATTCAGGCTCAAAATACCCAAAAATTCCATATTTTTGGGTCCCAGAAGCAATCTGTACGTGCATACTCCGTGTTAGAGTGTTTTTAAAATACAGGCCCAAAACATGCTGAAAACCGATATTTTATGTGCCCAAAGTCAATTTGTGTAAGCATCTTCTATACACGTGTATATCCCTAATTCAAGTTCAAAACACCCGAAAATTCGATATTTTTGGGTCCCAAAAGCGATCTGTACATGCCTACTCCTTGCTAGAATGTTTTCAAGATACAGACCCAAAACATGCTCAAAATCGATATTTTAGGTGCAAAAAGTCGAAATGTGCATGCATCTTCTGTACCCGTTTATATCTCAAATTCAGGCTCAAAACACCCGAAAATTCGATATTTTTGGGTCCCCGAAGCGATCTGTACATGCATACTCCGTGTTAGAGTATTTTCAAAATACAGGCGCAAAACATACTCAAAATCGATATTTTAGGTGCCCAAAGTCGATATGTGCATGCATCTTCTGTACCCGTTTATATCTCAAATTCAGGCTCAAAACACCCGAAAAGTCGATATTTTTGGGTCCCAGAAGCGATCTGTACATGCCTACTCCTTTTTAATGTATTTTTAAAATACATGCTGAAAATCTATATCTTAGGTGCCCAAAGTCAATATGTGTATGCATCTTCTGTACCCGTCTATATCCCTAATTCAGGTTCAAAACACCAGAAAATTCGGTATTTTTGGGTCCCAAAAGCGATCTGTACATGCCTACTCCTTTGTAGAATGTTTTCAAGATACAGACCCAAAACATGCTTAAAATCGATATTTTAGGTGCAAAAAGTCGATATGTGCATGCATCCTCTGTACCCGGTTATATCCCAATTTCTGGCTCAAAACCCCCGAAAATTCGATATTTTTGGGTCATAGAAGCGATCTGTACATGCCTACTCAGTGCTAGAATATTTTCATAATATACGCCCAAAACATACTAAAAATCGATATTTTGGGTGCCAAAGTCGATATGTGCATGCATCTTCTGTACCCGTTTATATCTCAAATTCAGGCTCAAAACACCCAAAAAATCGATATTTTTGTGTCCCAGAAGCGATCTGTACATGTCTACACCGTGCTATAGTATTTTCAAAATACAGGCCCAAAACATGCTCAAAACCGATGTTTTAGGTGCCCAAAGTCGATATGTGCATGCATCTTCTGTACCCGTTCATATCTCAAATTCAGGCTCAGAACACCCGAAAATTCGATTTATTTGGGTCCCAGAAGCGATCTGTACGTGTCTACTAAGTGATAGAGTATTTTAAAAATTCAGGCCCAAAACATACTCAAAATCGATATTTTGGGTGCTCAAAGTCTAAATGTGCATGCATCTTCTGTACCCGTTTATATCTCAAATTCAGGCTCAAAACACCCGAAAATTCGATATTTTTGGGTCCCCGAAGCGATCTGTACATGCATACTCCGTGTTAGAGTATTTTCAAAATACAGGCCCAAAAACATACTCAAAATCGATATTTTAGGTGCCCAAAGTCGATATGTGCATGCATCTTCTGTACCCGATTATATCTCAAATTCAGGCTCAAAACACCCGAAAAGTCGATATTTTTGGGTCCCCGAAGCGATCTGTACATGCCTACTCCGTGTTAGAGTATTTTCAAAATACAGGCCCAAAACATGCTCAAAATCGATATTTTAGGTGCAAAAAGTCGATATGTGCATGCATCTTCGTTATCCGTCTATATCCCAAATTCAGGTTCAAAACACCAGAAAATTCGATAATTTTGGGTCCCAGAAGCGATCTGTACATGCCTACTCCTTGCAAGAATTTTTTCAAGATACAGACCCAAAACATACTCAAAATCGATATTTTAGGTTCAAAAAGTCGATATGTGCATGGATCCTCTGTACCCGGTTATATCCCAATTTCTGGCTCAAAACACCCGAAAATTCGATATTTTTTGGTCCCAGAAGCGATCTGTACATGCCTACTCAGTGCTAGAATATTTTCAAATTATACGCCCAAAACATACTAAAAATCGATATTTTGGGTGCCAAAGTCGATATGTGCATGCATCTTCTGTACCCGATTATATCTCAAATTCAGGCACAAAACAACCAAAAAATCGATATTTTTGTGTCCCAGAAGCGATCTGTACATGTCTACACCGTGCTTGAGTATTTTCAAAATACAGGCCTAAAACATGCTCAAAATCGATATTTTAGGTGCCCGAAGTCGATATGTGCATGCATCTTCTCTACCTGTTCATATCTCAAATTCAGGCTCAGAACAACCGAAAATTCGATTTGTTTGGGTCCCAGAAGCGATCTGTACGTGTCTACTCCGTGTTAGAGTATTTTAAAAATACAGGCTCAAAACATGCTCAAAATCGATATTTTTGGTGCCCAATGTCGATATGTGCATGCATCTTCTGTACCCGTTTATATCTCAAATTCAGACTCAAAACACCCGAAAATTCGATATTTTTGGGTCCCAAAAGCCATCTGTACATGCATACTCCGTGTTAGAGTATTTTTAAAATACAGGCCTAAAACATGCTGTAAATCGATATTTTAGCTGCTCAAAGTCAATATGTGTATGCATCTTCAGTACCCGTCTATATCCCAAATTCAGGTTCAAAACACTCGAAAATTCGATATTTTTGAGTCCCAGAAGCAATCTGTACATGCCTTCTTCTTGCTAGAAAGTTTTCATGATACAGACCCAAAACATGCTCAAAATCGATATTTTAGGTGCAAAAAGTCGATATGTGCATGCATCTTCTGTACCCGTTTATATCTCAAATTCAGGCTCAAAACACCCAAAAAATCGATATTTTTGTGTCCCAGAAGCGATCTGTACATGTCTACACCGAGTTATAGTATTTTTAAAATACAGGCCCAAAACATGCTCAAAATCGATGTTTTAGGTGCCCAAAGTCGATATGTGCATGCATCTTCTGTACCCGTTCATATCTCAAATTCAGGCTCAGAACACCCGAAAATTCGATTTATTTGGGTCCCAGAAGCGATCTGTACGTGTCTACTAAGTGATAGAGTATTTTAAAAATTCAGGCCCAAAACATGCTCAAAATCGATATTTTGGGTGCTCAAAGTCTAAATGTGCATGCATCTTCTGTACCCGTTTATATCTCAAATTCAGGCTCAAAACACCCGAAAATTCAATGTTTTTGTGTCCCAGAAGCGACCTGTACATGCCTACTCCTTCGTAGAATGTTTTCAAGATACAGACCCAAAACATGCTTAAAATCGATATTTTAGGTGCAAAAAGTCGATATGTGCATGCATCCTCTGTACCCGGTTATATCCCAAATTCTGGCTCAAAACACCCGAAAATTCGATATTTTTGGGTCCCAGAAGCGATCTGTACATGCTTACTCAGTGCTAGAATATTTTCAAATTATACTCTGAAAACATACTAAAAATCGATATTTTGGGTGCCAAAGTCGATATGTGCATGCATCTTCTGTACCCGATTATATCTCAAATTCAGGCTCAAAACACCCAAAAAATCGATAATTTTGTGTCCCAGAAGCGATCTGTACATGTCTACACAGTGCTATAGTATTTTCAAAATACAGGCCCAAAACATGCTCAAAACCGATATTTTAGGTGCCCAAAGTCGATATGTGCATGCATCTTCTGTATCCGTTCATATCTCAAATTCAGGCTCAGAACACCCTAAAATTCGATTTATTTGGGTCCCCGAAGCGATCTGTACATGCATACTCCGTGTTAGAGTATTTTCAAAATACAGGCCCAAAAACATACTCAAAATCGATATTTTAGGTGCCCAAAGTCGATATGTGCATGCATCTTCTGTACCCGATTATATCTCAAATTCAGGCTCAAAACACCCGAAAAGTCGATATTTTTGGGTCCCCGAAGCGATCTGTACATGCCTACTCCGTGTTAGAGTATTTTCAAAATACAGGCCCAAAACATGCTCAAAATCGATATTTTAGGTGCAAAAAGTCGATATGTGCATGCATCTTCGGTATCCGTCTATATCCCAAATTCAGGTTCAAAACACCAGAAAATTCGATAATTTTGGGTCCCAGAAGCGATCTGTACATGCCTACTCCTTGCAAGAATTTTTTCAAGATACAGACCCAAAACATGCTCAAAATCGATATTTTAGGTGCAAAAAGTCGATATGTGCATGCATCCTCTGTACCCGGTTATATCCCAATTTCTGGCTCAAAACACCCGAAAATTCGATATTTTTTGGTCCCAGAAGCGATCTGTACATGCCTACTCAGTGCTAGAAAATTTTCAAATTATACGCCCAAAACATACTAAAAATCGATATTTTGGGTGCCAAAGTCGATATGTGCATGCATCTTCTGTACCCGTTTATATCTCAAATTCAGACTCAAAACACCCGAAAATTCGATATTTTTGGGTCCCAAAAGCCATCTGTACATGCATACTCCGTGTTAGAGTATTTTTAAAATACAGGCCTAAAACATGCTGTAAATCGATATTTTAGCTGCCCAAAGTCAATATGTGTATGCATCTTCAGTACCCGTCTATATCCCAAATTCAGGTTCAAAACACTCGAAAATTCGATATTTTTTAGTCCCAGAAGCAATCTGTACATGCCTTCTTCTTGCTAGAAAGTTTTCATGATACAGACCCAAAACATGCTGAAAATCGATATTTTAGGTGCAAAAAGTCGATATGTGCATGCATCTTCTGTACCCGTTTATATCTTAAATTCAGGCTCAAAACATCCAAAAAATCGATATTTTTGTGTCCCAGAAGCGATCTGTACGTGTCTACTCCGTGTTAGAGTATTTAAAAAATACAGGCTCAAAACATGCTCAAAATCGATATTTTGGGTGCCCCAAGTCGATATGTGCATGCATCTTCTGTACCCGTTTATATCTCAAATTCAGACTCAAAACACCCGAATATTCGATATTTTTGGGTCCCAAAAGCAATGTGTACATGCATACTCCGTGTTAGAGTATTTTCAAAATACAGGCCTAAAACATGCAGAAAATCGATATTTTAGCTGCCCAAAGTCAATATGTGTATGGATCTTCTGTACCCGTCTATATCCCAAATTCAGGTTCAAAACACTCGAAAATTCGATATTTTTGGGTCCCAGAAGCAATCTGTACATGCCTACTTCTTGCTAGAATGTTTTCAAGATACAGGCCCAAAACATGCTCAAAATCGATATTTTAGGTGCAAAAAGTCGATATGTGCATGCATCTTCTGTACCCGTTTATATCTCAAATTCAGGCTCAAAACACCCAAAAAATCGATATTTTTGTGTCCCAGAAGCGATCTGTACATGTCTACACCGAGTTATAGTATTTTTAAAATACAGGCCCAAAACATGCTCAAAATCGATGTTTTAGGTGCCCAAAGTCGATATGTGCATGCATCTTCTGTACCCGTTCATATCTCAAATTCAGGCTCAGAACACCCGAAAATTCGATTTATTTGGGTCCCAGAAGCGATCTGTACGTGTCTACTAAGTGATAGAGTATTTTAAAAATTCAGGCCCAAAACATGCTCAAAATCGATATTTTGGGTGCTCAAAGTCTAAATGTGCATGCATCTTCTGTACCCGTTTATATCTCAAATTCAGGCTCAAAACACCCGAAAATTCAATGTTTTTGTGTCCCAGAAGCGACCTGTACATGCCTACTCCTTCGTAGAATGTTTTCAAGATACAGACCCAAAACATGCTTAAAATCGATATTTTAGGTGCAAAAAGTCGATATGTGCATGCATCCTCTGTACCCGGTTATATCCCAAATTCTGGCTCAAAACACCCGAAAATTCGATATTTTTGGGTCCCAGAAGCGATCTGTACATGCTTACTCAGTGCTAGAATATTTTCAAATTATACTCTGAAAACATACTAAAAATCGATATTTTGGGTGCCAAAGTCGATATGTGCATGCATCTTCTGTACCCGATTATATCTCAAATTCAGGCTCAAAACACCCAAAAAATCGATAATTTTGTGTCCCAGAAGCGATCTGTACATGTCTACACAGTGCTATAGTATTTTCAAAATACAGGCCCAAAACATGCTCAAAACCGATATTTTAGGTGCCCAAAGTCGATATGTGCATGCATCTTCTGTATCCGTTCATATCTCAAATTCAGGCTCAGAACACCCTAAAATTCGATTTATTTGGGTCCCCGAAGCGATCTGTACATGCATACTCCGTGTTAGAGTATTTTCAAAATACAGGCCCAAAAACATACTCAAAATCGATATTTTAGGTGCCCAAAGTCGATATGTGCATGCATCTTCTGTACCCGATTATATCTCAAATTCAGGCTCAAAACACCCGAAAAGTCGATATTTTTGGGTCCCCGAAGCGATCTGTACATGCCTACTCCGTGTTAGAGTATTTTCAAAATACAGGCCCAAAACATGCTCAAAATCGATATTTTAGGTGCAAAAAGTCGATATGTGCATGCATCTTCGGTATCCGTCTATATCCCAAATTCAGGTTCAAAACACCAGAAAATTCGATAATTTTGGGTCCCAGAAGCGATCTGTACATGCCTACTCCTTGCAAGAATTTTTTCAAGATACAGACCCAAAACATGCTCAAAATCGATATTTTAGGTGCAAAAAGTCGATATGTGCATGCATCCTCTGTACCCGGTTATATCCCAATTTCTGGCTCAAAACACCCGAAAATTCGATATTTTTTGGTCCCAGAAGCGATCTGTACATGCCTACTCAGTGCTAGAAAATTTTCAAATTATACGCCCAAAACATACTAAAAATCGATATTTTGGGTGCCAAAGTCGATATGTGCATGCATCTTCTGTACCCGTTTATATCTCAAATTCAGACTCAAAACACCCGAAAATTCGATATTTTTGGGTCCCAAAAGCCATCTGTACATGCATACTCCGTGTTAGAGTATTTTTAAAATACAGGCCTAAAACATGCTGTAAATCGATATTTTAGCTGCCCAAAGTCAATATGTGTATGCATCTTCAGTACCCGTCTATATCCCAAATTCAGGTTCAAAACACTCGAAAATTCGATATTTTTTAGTCCCAGAAGCAATCTGTACATGCCTTCTTCTTGCTAGAAAGTTTTCATGATACAGACCCAAAACATGCTGAAAATCGATATTTTAGGTGCAAAAAGTCGATATGTGCATGCATCTTCTGTACCCGTTTATATCTTAAATTCAGGCTCAAAACATCCAAAAAATCGATATTTTTGTGTCCCAGAAGCGATCTGTACGTGTCTACTCCGTGTTAGAGTATTTAAAAAATACAGGCTCAAAACATGCTCAAAATCGATATTTTGGGTGCCCCAAGTCGATATGTGCATGCATCTTCTGTACCCGTTTATATCTCAAATTCAGACTCAAAACACCCGAATATTCGATATTTTTGGGTCCCAAAAGCAATGTGTACATGCATACTCCGTGTTAGAGTATTTTCAAAATACAGGCCTAAAACATGCAGAAAATCGATATTTTAGCTGCCCAAAGTCAATATGTGTATGGATCTTCTGTACCCGTCTATATCCCAAATTCAGGTTCAAAACACTCGAAAATTCGATATTTTTGGGTCCCAGAAGCAATCTGTACATGCCTACTTCTTGCTAGAATGTTTTCAAGATACAGGCCCAAAACATGCTCAAAATCGATATTTTAGGTGCAAAAAGTCGATATGTGCATGCATCTTCTGTACCCGTTTATATCTCTAATTCAGGCTCAAAACACCCGAAAAGTCGATATTTTTGGGGCCAGAAGCGATCTGTACATGCCTGCACCGTGTTAATGTATTTTCAAAATACAGGCCCAAAACATGCTGAAAATCTATATTTTAGGTGCCCAAAGTCAATATGTGTATGCATCTTCTGTACCCGTCTATATCCCTAATTCAGGTTCAAAACACCAGAAAATTCGGTATTTTTGGGTCCCAGAAGCGATCTGTACATGCCTACTCCTTTGTAGAATGTTTTCAAGATACAGACCCAAAACATGCTTAAAATCGATATTTTAGGTGCAAAAAGTCGATATGTGCATGCATCCGCTGTACCCGGTTATACCCCAAATTCTGGCTCAAAATCGCCGAAAATTCGATATTTTTGGGTCCCAAAAGCGATCTGTACATGCCTACTCAGTGCTAGAATATTTTCAAAATATACGCCCAAAACATACTAAAAATCGATATTTTGGGTGCCAAAGTCGATATGTGCATGCATCTTCTGTATCCGTTCATATCTCAAATTCAGGCTCAGAACACCCTAAAATTCGATTTATTTGGGTTCCAGAAGCGATCTGTACGTGTCTACTCAGTGTTAGAGTATTTTAAAAATACAGGCTCAAAACATGCTCAAAATCGATATTTTTGGTGCCCAAAGTCGATATGTGCATGCATCTTCTGTACCCGTTTATATCTCAAATTCAGACTCAAAACACCCGAAAATTCGATATTTTTGGGTCCCAAAAGCCATCTGTACATGCATACTCCGTGTTAGAGTATTTTTAAAATACAGGCCTAAAACATGCTGTAAATCGATATTTTAGCTGCCCAAAGTCAATATGTGTATGCATCTTCAGTACCCGTCTATATCCCAAATTCAGGTTCAAAACACTCGAAAATTCGATATTTTTGAGTCCCAGAAGCAATCTGTACATGCCTTCTTCTTGCTAGAAAGTTTTCATGATACAGACCCAAAACATGCTCAAAATCGATATTTTAGGTGCAAAAAGTCGATATGTGCATGCATCTTCTGTACCCGTTTATATCTCAAATTCAGGCTCAAAACATCCAAAAAATCGATATTTTTGTGTCCCAGAAGCGATCTGTACATGTCTACACCGTGTTATAGTATTTTTAAAATACAGGCCAAAAACATGCTCAAAATCGATGTTTTAGGTGCCCAAAGTCGATATGTGCATGCATCCTCTGTACCCGGTTATATCCCAAATTCTGGCTCAAAACACCCGAAAATTCGATATTTTTGGGTCCCAGAAGCGATCTGTACATGCTTACTCAGTGCTAGAATATTTTAAAATTATACTCCCAAAACATACTAAAAATCGATATTTTGGGTGCCAAAGTCGATATGTGCATGCATCTTCTGTACCCGATTATATCTCAAATTCAGGCTCAAAACACCCAAAAAATCGATAATTTTGTGTCCCAGAAGCGATCTGTACATGTCTACACCGTGCTATAGTATTTTCAAAATACAGGCCCAAAACATGCTCAAAACCGATATTTTAGGTGCCCAAAGTCGATATGTGCATGCATCATCTGTATCCGTTCATATCTCAAATTCAGGCTCAGAACACCCTAAAATTCGATTTATTTGGGTTCCAGAAGCGATCTGTACGTGTCTACTCAGTGTTAGAGTATTTTAAAAATACAGGCCCAAAACATGCTCAAAATCGATATTTTGGGAGCCCAAAGTCGATATGTGAATGCATCTTCTGTACCCGTTTATATCTCAAATTCAGACTCAAAACACCCGAATATTCGATATTTTTGGGTCCCAAAGGCAATGTGTACATGCATACTCCGTGTTAGAGTATTTTCAAAATACAAGCCTAAAACATGCAGAAAATCGATATTTTAGCTGCCCAAAGTCGATATGTGAATGCATCTTCTGTACCCGTTTATATCTCAAATTCAGGCTCAAAATACACGAAAATTCGATATTTTTGGGTCCCCGAAGCGATCTGTACATGCATACTCCGTGTTAGAGTATTTTCAAAATACAGGCCCAAAAACATACTCAAAATCGATATTTTAGGTGCCCAAAGTCGATATGTGCATGCATCTTCTGTACCCGATTATATCTCAAATTCAGGCTCAAAACACCCGAAAAGTCGATATTTTTGGGTCCCCGAAGCGATCTGTACATGCCTACTCCGTGTTAGAGTATTTTCAAAATGCAGGCCCAAAACATGCTCAAAATCGATATTTTAGGTGCAAAAAGTCGATATGTGCATGCATCTTTGGTATCCGTCTATATCCCAAATTCAGGTTCAAAACACCAGAAAATTCGATAATTTTGGGTCCCAGAAGCGATCTGTACATGCCTACTCCTTGGAAGAATTTTTTCAAGATACAGACCCAAAACATGCTCAAAATCGATATTTTAGGTGCAAAAAGTCGATATGTGCATGCATCCTCTGTACCCGGTTATATCCCAATTTCTGGCTCAAAACACCCGAAAATTCGATATGTTTTGGTCCTAGAAGCGATCTGTACATGCCTACTCAGTGCTAGAAAATTTTCAAATTATACGCCCAAAACATACTAAAAATCGATATTTTGGGTGCCAAAGTCGATATGTGCATGCATCTTCTGTACCCGTTTATATCTCAAATTCAGACTCAAAACACCCGAAAATTCGATATTTTTGGGTCCCAAAAGCCATCTGTACATGCATACTCCGTGTTAGAGTATTTTTAAAATACAGGCCTAAAACATGCTGTAAATCGATATTTTAGCTGCCCAAAGTCAATATGTGTATGCATCTTCAGTACCCGTCTATATCCCAAATTCAGGTTCAAAACACTCGAAAATTCGATATTTTTGAGTCCCAGAAGCAATCTGTACATGCCTTCTTCTTGCTAGAAAGTTTTCATGATACAGACCCAAAACATGCTCAAAATCGATATTTTAGGTGCAAAAAGTCGATATGTGCATGCATCTTCTGTACCCGTTTATATCTCAAATTCAGGCTCAAAACATCCAAAAAATCGATATTTTTGTGTCCCAGAAGCGATCTGTACATGTCTACACCGTGTTATAGTATTTTTTAAATACAGGCCCAAAACATGTTCAAAATCGATGTTTTAGGTGCCCAAAGTCGATATGTGCATGCATCTTCTGTACCCGTTCATATCTCAAATTCAGGCTCAGAACACCCGAAAATTCGATTTATTTTGGTCCCAGAAGCGATCTGTACATGTCTACACCGTGTTATAGTATTTTTAAAATACAGGCCCAAAACATACTAAAAATTGATATTTTGGGTGCCAAAGTCGATATGTGCATGCATCTTCTGTACCCGTTTATATCTCAAATTCAGGCTCAAAACACCCAAAAAATCGATATTTTTGTGTCCTAGAAGCGATCTGTACATGTCTACACCGTGCTATAGTATTTTCAAAATACAGGCCCAAAACATGCTCAAAACCGATATTTTAGGTGCCCAAAGTCGATATGTGCATGCATCATCTGTATCCGTTTATATCTCAAATTCAGGCTCAGAACACCCTAAAATTCGATTTATTTGGGTTCCAGAAGCGATCTGTACGTGTCTACTCAGTGTTAGAGTATTTTAAAAATACAGGCCCAAAACATGCTCAAAATCGATATTTTGGGAGCCCAAAGTCGATATGTGAATGCATCTTCTGTACCCGTTTATATCTCAAATTCAGACTCAAAACACCCGAATATTCGATATTTTTGGGTCCCAAAGGCAATGTGTACATGCATACTCCGTGTTAGAGTATTTTCAAAATACAAGCCTAAAACATGCAGAAAATCGATATTTTAGCTGCCCAAAGTCGATATGTGAATGCATCTTCTGTACCCGTTTATATCTCAAATTCAGGCTCAAAATACACGAAAATTCGATATTTTTGGGTCCCCGAAGCGATCTGTACATGCATACTCCGTGTTAGAGTATTTTCAAAATACAGGCCCAAAAACATACTCAAAATCGATATTTTAGGTGCCCAAAGTCGATATGTGCATGCATCTTCTGTACCCGATTATATCTCAAATTCAGGCTCAAAACACCCGAAAAGTCGATATTTTTGGGTCCCCGAAGCGATCTGTACATGCCTACTCCGTGTTAGAGTATTTTCAAAATGCAGGCCCAAAACATGCTCAAAATCGATATTTTAGGTGCAAAAAGTCGATATGTGCATGCATCTTTGGTATCCGTCTATATCCCAAATTCAGGTTCAAAACACCAGAAAATTCGATAATTTTGGGTCCCAGAAGCGATCTGTACATGCCTACTCCTTGGAAGAATTTTTTCAAGATACAGACCCAAAACATGCTCAAAATCGATATTTTAGGTGCAAAAAGTCGATATGTGCATGCATCCTCTGTACCCGGTTATATCCCAATTTCTGGCTCAAAACACCCGAAAATTCGATATGTTTTGGTCCTAGAAGCGATCTGTACATGCCTACTCAGTGCTAGAAAATTTTCAAATTATACGCCCAAAACATACTAAAAATCGATATTTTGGGTGCCAAAGTCGATATGTGCATGCATCTTCTGTACCCGTTTATATCTCAAATTCAGACTCAAAACACCCGAAAATTCGATATTTTTGGGTCCCAAAAGCCATCTGTACATGCATACTCCGTGTTAGAGTATTTTTAAAATACAGGCCTAAAACATGCTGTAAATCGATATTTTAGCTGCCCAAAGTCAATATGTGTATGCATCTTCAGTACCCGTCTATATCCCAAATTCAGGTTCAAAACACTCGAAAATTCGATATTTTTTAGTCCCAGAAGCAATCTGTACATGCCTTCTTCTTGCTAGAAAGTTTTCATGATACAGACCCAAAACATGCTCAAAATCGATATTTTAGGTGCAAAAAGTCGATATGTGCATGCATCTTCTGTACCCGTTTATATCTCAAATTCAGGCTCAAAACACCCAAAAAATCGATATTTTTGTGTCCCAGAAGCGATCTGTACATGTCTACACCG
The DNA here is from genome assembly GCA_033782935.1 of Petrolisthes cinctipes. Taxonomy (NCBI): domain Eukaryota; kingdom Metazoa; phylum Arthropoda; class Malacostraca; order Decapoda; family Porcellanidae; genus Petrolisthes; species Petrolisthes cinctipes. Next base: position 84,001 of record JAWQEG010001276.1, read on the forward strand.
TGCTATAGTATTTTCAAAATAAAGGCCCAAAACATGCTCAAAATCGATATTTTAGGTGCCCAAAGTCGATATGTGCATGCATCTTCTGTATTCGTTCATATCTCAAATTCAGGCTCAGAACACCCTAAAATTCGATTTATTTGGGTTCCAGAAGCGATCTGTACGTGCATACTCCGTGTTAGAGTGTTTTTAAAATACAGGCCTAAAACATGCTGAAAATCGATATTTTATGTGCCCAAAGTCAATATGTGTATGCATCTTCTGTACCCGTGTATATCCCTAATTCTGGTTCAAAACAACAGAAAATTCGATATTTTTGGGTCCCAGAAGCGATCTGTACATACCTACTTCTTGCTAGAATGTTTTTAAGATACAGACCCAAAACATGCTCAAAATCGATATTTTAAGTGCAAAAAGTCGATATGTGCATGCATCTTCTGTACCCGTTTATATCTCAAATTCAGGCTCAAAACTCCGAAAATTCGATATTTTTGGGTCCCTTAAGCGATCTGCACATGCCTACTCAGTGCTAGAATGTTTTTAAAATACATGCTTAAAACATGCTATAAATCGATATTTTAGGTGTGAAAAGTCGATATGTGCATGCATCTTCTGTACCCGTTGATATCTCAAATTCAGGCTCAAAACCCCCAAAAAATCAATATTTTTGTGTCCCAGAAGCGATCTGTACATGCATACTCCGTGTTAGAGTATTTTCAAAATACAGGCCCAAAACATACTCAAAATCGATATTTTAGGTGCCCAAAGTCGATATGTGCATGCATCTTCTGTACCCGTTTATATCTCAAATTCAGGCTCAAAAAACCACGAAAAGTCGATATTTTTGGGTCCCAGAAACGATCTGTACATGCCTACTCCGTGTTAATGTATTTTCAAAATACAGGCCCAAAACATGCAGAAAATCGATATTTTAGGTGCCCAAAGTCAATATGTGTATGCATCTTCTGTACCCGTCTATATCCCTAATTCAGGTTCAAAACACCAGAAAATTCGGTATTTTTGGGTCCCAGAAGCGATCTGTACATGCCTACTCCTTTGTAGAATATTTTCAAGAAACAGACCCAAAACATGCTTAAAATCAATATTTTAGATGCAAAAAGTCGATATGTGCATGCATCCTCTGTACCAGGTTATATCCCAAATTCTGGCTCAAAACCCCCGAAAATTCGATATTTTTGGGTCCCAGAAGCGATCTGTACATGTCTACACCGTGCTATAGTATTTTCAAAATACAGGCCCTAAACATGCTCAAAATCGATGTTTTAGGTGCCCAAAGTCGATATGTGCATGCATCTTCTGTACCCGTTCATATCTCAAATTCAGGTTCAAAACACCATAAAATTCGATAATTTTGGGTCCCAGAAGCGATCTGTACATGCCTACTCAGTGCTAGAATATTTTCAAATTATACTCCCAAAACATACTAAAAATCGATATATTGGGTGCCAAAGTCGATATGTGCATGCATCTTCTGTACCCGATTATATCTCAAATTCAGGCTCAAAACACCCAAAAAATCGATATTTTTGTGTCCCAGAAGCGATCTGTACATGTCTACACCGTGTTTGAGTATTTTCAAAATACAGGCCCAAAACATGCTCAAAATCGATATTTTAGGTGCCCGAAGTCGATATGTGCATACATCTTCTGTACCCGTTTATATCTCAAATTCAGGCTCAGAACAACCGAAAATTCGATTTATTTGGGTCCCAGAAGCGATCTGTACGTGTCTACTCCGTGTTAGAGTATTTTAAAAATACAGGCTCAAAACATGCTGTAAATCGATATTTTAGCTGCCCAAAGTCAATATGTGTATGCATCTTCTGTACCCGTCTATATCCCAAATTCAGGTTCAAAACAGTCGAAAATTCGATATTTTTGAGTCCCAGAAGCAATCTGTACATGCCTACTTCTTGCTAGAAAGTTTTCATGATACAGACCCAAAACATGCTCAAAATCGATATTTTAGGTGCAAAAAGTCGATATGTGAATGCATCTTCTGTACCCGTTTATATCTCAAATTCAGGCTCAAAACACCCATAAAATCGATATTTTTGTGTCCCAGAAGCGATCTGTACATGTCTACACCGTGTTATAGTTTTTTTAAAATACAGGCCCAAAACATGCTCAAAATCGATGTTTTAGGTGCCCAAAGTCGATATGTGCATGCATCTTCTGTACCCGTTCATATCTCAAATTCAGGCTCAGAACACCCGAAAATTCGATTTATTTGGGTCCCAGAAGCTATCTGTACGTGTCTACTCAGTGTTAGAGTATTTTAAAAATTCAGGCCCAAAACATGCTCAAAATCGATATTTTGGGTGCTCAAAGTCGATATGTGCATGCATCTTCTGTACCCGTTTATATCTCAAATTCAGGCTCAAAACACCCGAAAATTCAATGTTTTTGTGTCCGAGAGTTGACCTGTACATGCCTACTCCTTCGTAGAATGTTTTCAAGATACAGACCCAAAATATGCTTAAAATCGATATTTTAGGTGCAAAAAGTCGATATGTGCATGCATCCTCTGTACCCGGTTATATCCCAAATTCTGGCTCAAAACACCCGAAAATTCGATATTTTTGGGTCTCAGAAGCAATGTGTACATGCATACTCCGTGTTAGAGTATTTTCAAAATACAGGCCTAAAACATGCTGAAAATCGATATTTTAGCTGCCCAAAGTCAATATGTGTATGCATCTTCTGTACACGTCTATATCCCAAATTCAGATTCAAAACACCCAAAAATTCGATATTTTTGGGTCCCAGAAGCAATCTGTACATGCCTACTTCTTGCTAGAATGTTTTCAAGATACAGACCCAAAACATACTCAAAATCGATATTTTAGGTGCAAAAAGTCGAAATGTGCATACATCTTTTGTACCCGTTTTATCTCAAATTCAAGCTCAAAACACCCAAAAAATCGATATTTTTGTGTCCCAGAAGCGATCTATACATGTCTACACCGTATTATAGTATTTTTAAAATACAGGCCCATAACATGCTCAAAATCGATGTTTTAGGTGCCCAGAGTCGATATGTGCATGCATCTTCTGTACCCGTTCATATCTCAAATTCAGGCTCAGAACACCCGAAAATTCGATTTATTTGGGTCCCAGAAGCGATCTGTACGTGTCTACTCAGTGTTAGAGTATTTTAAAAATCCAGGCCCAAAACATGCTCAAAATCGATATTTTGGGTGCCCAAAGTCGATATGTGCATGCATCTTCTGTACCCGTTTATATCTCAAATTCAGGCTCATAACACCCGAAAATTCAATGTTTTTGGGTCCCAGAAGCGATCTGTACGTGCATACTCCGTGTTAGAGTGTTTTTAAAATACAGGCCCAAAACATGCTGAAAATCGATATTTTATGTGCCCAAAGTCAATATGTGTATGCATCTTCTGTACCCGTGTATATCCCTAATTCTGGTTCAAAACACCAGAAAATTCGATATATTTGGGTCCCAGAAGCGATCTGTACATGCCTACTCAGTGCTAGAATATTTTCAAATTATACGCCCAAAACATACTAAAAATCGATATTTTGGGTGCCAAAATCGATATGTTCATGCATCTTCTGTACCCGTTTATATCTCAAATTCAGGCTCAAAACACCCAAAAAATCAATATTTTTGTGTCCCAGAAGCGATCTGTACATGTCTACACCGTGCTATAGTATTTTCAAAATACAGGCCCAAAACATGCTCAAAATCGATATTTTAGGTGCCCAACGTCGATATGTGCATGCATCTTTTGTATCCGTTCATATCTCAAATTCAGGCTCAGAACACCCTAAAATTCGATTTATTTGGGTTCCAGAAGCGATCTGTACGTGTCTACTCAGTGTTAGAGTACTTTAAAAATACAGGTCCAAAACATGCTCAAAATCGATATTTTGGGTGCCCAAAGTCGATATGTGCATGCATCTTCTGTACCCGTTTATATCTCAAATTCAGACTCAAAACACCCGAATATTCGATATTTTTGGGTTCCAAAAGCAATGTGTACATGCATACTCCGTGTTAGAGTATTTTCAAAATACAGGCCTAAAACATGCTGAAAATCGATATTTTAGGTGCCCAAAGTCAATATGTGTATGCATCTTCTGTACACGTCTATATCCCAAATTCAGGTTCAAAACACCCGAAAATTCGATATTTTTGGGTCCCTGAAGCGATCTGTACATACCTACTCCTTGCTAGAATTTTTTCAAGATACAGACCCAAAACATACTAAAAATCGATATTTTGGGTGCCAAAGTCGATATGTGCATGCATCTTCTGTACCCGTTTATATCTCAAATTCAGGCTCAAAACACCCAAAAAATCGATATTTTTGTGTCCCAGAAGCGATCTGTACATGTCTACACCGTGTTATAGTATTTTTAAAATACAGGCCCTAAACATGCTCAAAATCGATGTTTTAGGTGCCCAAAGTCGATATGTGCATGCATCTTCTGTACCCGTTCATATCTCAAATTCAGGCTCAGAACACCCGAAAATTCGATTTATTTGGGTCCCAGAAGCTATCTGTACGTGTCTACTCAGTGTTAGAGTATTTTAAAAATTCAGGACCAAAACATGCTCAAAATCGATATTTTGGGTGCTCAAAGTCGATATGTGCATGCATCTTCTGTACCCGTTTATATCTCAAATTCAGGCTCAAAACACCCGAAAATTCAATGTTTTTGTGTCCGAGAAGCGACCTGTACATGCCTACTCCTTCGTAGAATGTTTTCAAGATACAGACCCAAAATATGCTTAAAATCGATATTTTAGGTGCAAAAAGTCGATATGTGCATGCATCCTCTGTACCCGGTTATATCCCAAATTCTGGCTCAAAACACCCGAAAATTCGATATTTTTGGGTCTCAGAAGCAATGTGTACATGCATACTCCGTGTTAGAGTATTTTCAAAATACAGGCCTAAAACATGCTGAAAATCGATATTTTAGCTGCCCAAAGTCAATATGTGTATGCATCTTCTGTACACGTCTATATCCCAAATTCAGATTCAAAACACCCATAAATTCGATATTATTGGGTCCCAGAAGCAATCTGTACATGCCTACTTCTTGCTAGAATGTTTTCAAGATACAGACCCAAAACATACTCAAAATCGATATTTTAGGTGCAAAAAGTCGAAATGTGCATGCATCTTCTGTACCCGTTTTATCTCAAATTCAGGCTCAAAACACCCAAAAAATTGATATTTTTGTGTCCCAGAAGCGATCTGTACATGTCTACACCGTATTATAGTATTTTTAAAATACAGGCCCATAACATGCTCAAAATCGATGTTTTAGGTGCCCAGAGTCGATATGTGCATGCATCTTCTGTACCCGTTCATATCTCAAATTCAGGCTCAGAACACCCGAAAATTCGATTTATTTGGGTCGCAGAAGCGATCTGTACGTGTCTACTCAGTGTTAGAGTATTTTAAAAATCCAGGCCCAAAACATGCTCAAAATCGATATTTTGGGTGCCCAAAGTCGATATGTGCATGCATCTTCTGTACCCGTTTATATCTCAAATTCAGGCTCAAAACACCCGAAAATTCAATGTTTTTGGGTCCCCGAAGCGATCTGTACGTGCATACTCCGTGTTAGAGTGTTTTTAAAATACAGGCCCAAAACATGCTGAAAATCGATATTTTATGTGCCCAAAGTCAATATGTGTATGCATCTTCTGTACCCGTGTATATCCCTAATTCTGGTTCAAAACACCAGAAAATTCGATATATTTGGGTCCCAGAAGCGATCTGTACATGCCTACTCAGTGCTAGAATATTTTCAAATTATACGCCCAAAACATACTAAAAATCGATATTTTGGGTGCCAAAATCGATATGTTCATGCATCTTCTGTACCCGTTTATATCTCAAATTCGGGCTCAAAACACCCAAAAAATCAATATTTTTGTGTCCCAGAAGCGATCTGTACATGTCTACACCGTGCTATAGTATTTTCAAAATACAGGCCCAAAACATGCTCAAAATCGATATTTTAGGTGCCCAACGTCGATATGTGCATGCATCTTTTGTATCCGTTCATATCTCAAATTCAGGCTCAGAACACCCTAAAATTCGATTTATTTGGGTTCCAGAAGCGATCTGTACGTGTCTACTCAGTGTTAGAGTACTTTAAAAATACAGGTCCAAAACATGCTCAAAATCGATATTTTGGGTGCCCAAAGTCGATATGTGCATGCATCTTCTGTACCCGTTTATATCTCAAATTCAGACTCAAAACACCCGAATATTCGATATTTTTGGGTTCCAAAAGCAATGTGTACATGCATACTCCGTGTTAGAGTATTTTCAAAATACAGGCCTAAAACATGCTGAAAATCGATATTTTAGGTGCCCAAAGTCAATATGTGTATGCATCTTCTGTACACGTCTATATCCCAAATTCAGGTTCAAAACACCCGAAAATTCGATATTTTTGGGTCCCTGAAGCGATCTGTACATACCTACTCCTTGCTAGAATTTTATCAAGATACAGACCCAAAACATACTAAAAATCGATATTTTGGGTGCTAAAGTCGATATGTGCATGCATCTTCTGTACCCGTTTATATCTCAAATTCAGGCTCAAAACACCCAAAAAATCGATATTTTTGTGTCCCAGAAGTGATCTGTACATGTCTACACCGTGTTTGAGTATTTTCAAAATACAGGCCCAAAACATGCTCAAAATCGATATTTTAGGTGCCCGAAGTCGATATGTGCATGCATCTTCTGTACCTGTTCCTATCTCAAATTCAGGCTCAGAACAACCGAAAATTCGATTTATTTGGGTCCCAGAAGCGATCTGTACGTGTCTACTCAGTGTTAGAGTATTTTAAAAATACAGGTCCAAAACATGCTCAAAATCGATATTTTGGGTGCCCAAAGTCGATATGTGCATGCATCTTCTGTACCCGTTTATATCTCAAATTCAGGCTCAAAACACCCAAAAAATCGATATTTTTGTGTCCCAGAAGCGATCTGTATATGTCTACACCGTGTTTGAGTATTTTCAAAATACAGGCCCAAAACATGCTCAAAATCGATATTTTAGGTGCCCGAAGTCGATATGTGCATGCATCTTCTGTACCCGTTCATATCTCAAATTCAGGCTCAGAACACCCGAAAATTCGATTTATTTGGGTCCCAGAAGCTATCTGTACGTGTCTACTCAGTGTTAGAGTATTTTAAAAATACAGGTCCAAAACATGCTCAAAATCGATATTTTGGGTGCCCAAAGTCGATATGTGCATGCATCTTCTGTACCCGTTTATATCTCAAATTCAGGCTCAAAACACCCAAAAAATCGATATTTTTGTGTCCCAGAAGCGATCTGTATATGTCTACACCGTGTTTGAGTATTTTCAAAATACAGGCCCAAAACATGCTCAAAATCGATATTTTAGGTGCCCGAAGTCGATATGTGCATGCATCTTCTGTACCCGTTCATATCTCAAATTCAGGCTCAGAACACCCGAAAATTCGATTTATTTGGGTCCCAGAAGCTATCTGTACGTGTCTACTTAGTGTTAGAGTATTTTAAAAATTCAGTCCCAAAACATGCTCAAAATCGATATTTTGGGTGCTCAAAGTCGATATGTGCATGCATCTTCTGTACCCGTTTATATCTCAAATTCAGGCTCAAAACACCCGAAAATTCAATGTTTTTGTGTCCGAGAAGTGACCTGTACATGCCTACTCCTTCGTAGAATGTTTTCAAGATACAGACCCAAAATATGCTTAAAATCGATATTTTAGGTGCAAAAAGTCGATATGTGCATGCATCCTCTGTACCCGGTTATATCCCAAATTCTGGCTCAAAACACCCGAAAATTCGATATTTTTGGGTCTCAGAAGCAATGTGTACATGCATACTCCGTGTTAGAGTATTTTCAAAATACAGGCCTAAAACATGCTGAAAATCGATATTTTAGCTGCCCAAAGTCAATATGTGTATGCATCTTCTGTACACGTCTATATCCCAAATTCAGATTCAAAACACCCAAAAATTCGATATTTTTGGGTCCCAGAAGCAATCTGTACATGCCTACTTCTTGCCAGAATGTTTTCAAGATACAGACCCAAAACATACTCAAAATCGATATTTTAGGTGCAAAAAGTCGAAATGTGCATGCATCTTCTGTACCCGTTTTATCTCAAATTCAGGCTCAAAACACCCAAAAAATCGATATTTTTGTGTCCCAGAAGCGATCTGTACATGTCTACACCGTATTATAGTATTTTTAAAATACAGGCCCATAACATGCTCAAAATCGATGTTTTAGGTGCCCAGAGTCGATATGTGCATGCATCTTCTGTACCCGTTCATATCTCAAATTCAGGCTCAGAACACCCGAAAATTCGATTTATTTGGGTCCCAGAAGCGATCTGTACGTGTCTACTCAGTGTTAGAGTATTTTAAAAATCCAGGCCCAAAACATGCTCAAAATCGATATTTTGGGTGCCCAAAGTCGATATGTGCATGCATCTTCTGTACCCGTTTATATCTCAAATTCAGGCTCATAACACCCGAAAATTCAATGTTTTTGGGTCCCAGAAGCGATCTGTACGTGCATACTCCGTGTTAGAGTGTTTTTAAAATACAGGCCCAAAACATGCTGAAAATCGATATTTTATGTGCCCAAAGTCAATATGTGTATGCATCTTCTGTAACCGTGTATATCCCTAATTCTGGTTCAAAACACCAGAAAATTCGATATATTTGGGTCCCAGAAGCGATCTGTACATGCCTACTCAGTGCTAGAATATTTTCAAATTATACGCCCAAAACATACTAAAAATCGATATTTTGGGTGGCAAAATCGATATGTTCATGCATCTTCTGTACCCGTTTATATCTCAAATTCAGGCTCAAAACACCCAAAAAATCAATATTTTTGTGTCCCAGAAGCGATCTGTACATGTCTACACCGTGCTATAGTACTTTAAAAATACAGGTCCAAAACATGCTCAAAATCGATATTTTGGGTGCCCAAAGTCGATATGTGCATGCATATTCTGTACCCGTTTATATCTCAAATTCAGACTCAAAACACCCGAATATTCGATATTTTTGGGTTCCAAAAGCAATGTGTACATGCATACTCCGTGTTAGAGTATTTTCAAAATACAGGCCTAAAACATGCTGAAAATCGATATTTTAGGTGCCCAAAGTCAATATGTGTATGCATCTTCTGTACACGTCTATATCCCAAATTCAGGTTCAAAACACCCTAAAATTCGATATTTTTGGATCCCTGAAGCGATCTGTACATACCTACTCCTTGCTAGAATTTTTTCAAGATACAGACCCAAAACATACTAAAAATCGATATTTTGGGTGCCAAAGTCGATATGTGCATGCATCTTCTGTACCCGTTTATATCTCAAATTCAGGCTCAAAACACCCAAAAAATCGATATTTTTGAGTCCCAGAAGTGATCTGTACATGTCTACACCGTGTTTGAGTATTTTCAAAATACAGGCCCAAAACATGCTCAAAATCGATATTTTAGGTGCCCGAAGTCGATATGTGCATGCATCTTCTGTACCTGTTCCTATCTCAAATTCAGGCTCAGAACAACCGAAAATTCGATTTATTTGGGTCCCAGAAGCGATCTGTACGTGTCTACTTAGTGTTAGAGTATTTTAAAAATACAGGTTCAAAACATGCTCAAAATCGATATTTTGGGTGCCCAAAGTCGATATGTGCATGCATCTTCTGTACCCGTTTATATCTCAAATTCAGGCTCAAAACACCCAAAAAATCGATATTTTTGTGTCCCAGAAGCGATCTGTACATGTCTACACCGTGTTATAGTATTTTTAAAATACAGGCCCAAAACATGCTCAAAATCGATGTTTTAGGTGCCCAAAGTCGATATGTGCATGCATCTTCTGTACCCGTTCATATCTCAAATTCAGGCTCAGAACACCCGAAAATTCGATTTATTTGGGTCCCAGAAGCTATCTGTACGTGTCTACTCAGTGTTAGAGTATTTTAAAAATTCAGGCCCAAAACATGCTCAAAATCGATATTTTGGGTGCTCAAAGTCGATATGTGCATGCATCTTCTGTACCCGTTTATATCTCAAATTCAGGCTCAAAACACCCGAAAATTCAATGTTTTTGTGTCCGAGAAGCGACCTGTACATGCCTACTCCTTCGTAGAATGTTTTCAAGATACAGACCCAAAATATGCTTAAAATCGATATTTTAGGTGCAAAAAGTCGATATGTGCATGCATCCTCTGTACCCGGTTATATCCCAAATTCTGGCTCAAAACACCCGAAAATTCGATATTTTTGGGTCTCAGAAGCAATGTGTACATGCATACTCCGTGTTAGAGTATTTTCAAAATACAGGCCTAAAACATGCTGAAAATCGATATTTTAGCTGCCCAAAGTCAATATGTGTATGCATCTTCTGTACACGTCTATATCCCAAATTCAGATTCAAAACACCCAAAAATTCGATATTTTTGGGTCCCAGAAGCAATCTGTACATGCCTACTTCTTGCTAGAATGTTTTCAAGATACAGACCCAAAACATACTCAAAATCGATATTTTAGGTGCAAAAAGTCGAAATGTGCATGCATCTTCTGTACCCGTTTTATCTCAAATTCAGGCTCAAAACACCCAAAAAATTGATATTTTTGTGTCCCAGAAGCGATCTGTACATGTCTACACCGTATTATAGTATTTTTAAAATACAGGCCAATAACATGCTCAAAATCGATGTTTTAGGTGCCCAGAGTCGATATGTGCATGCATCTTCTGTACCCGTTCATATCTCAAATTCAGGCTCAGAACACCCGAAAATTCGATTTATTTGGGTCCCAGAAGCGATCTGTACGTGTCTACTCAGTGTTAGAGTATTTTAAAAATCCAGGCCCAAAACATGCTCAAAATCGATATTTTGGGTGCCCAAAGTCGATATGTGCATGCATCTTCTGTACCCGTTTATATCTCAAATTCAGGCTCAAAACACCCGAAAATTCAATGTTTTTGGGTCCCAGAAGCGATCTGTACGTGCATACTCCGTGTTAGAGTGTTTTTAAAATACAGGCCCAAAACATGCTGAAAATCGATATTTTATGTGCCCAAAGTCAATATGTGTATGCATCTTCTGTACCCGTGTATATCCCTAATTCTGGTTCAAAACACCAGAAAATTCGATATATTTGGGTCCCAGAAGCGATCTGTACATGCCTACTCAGTGCTAGAATATTTTCAAATTATACGCCCAAAACATACTAAAAATCGATATTTTGGGTGCCAAAATTGATATGTTCATGCATCTTCTGTACCCGTTTATATCTCAAATTCAGGCTCAAAACACCCAAAAAATCAATATTTTTGTGTCCCAGAAGCGATCTGTACATGTCTACACCGTGCTATAGTATTTTCAAAATACAGGCCCAAAACATGCTCAAAATCGATATTTTAGGTGCCCAACGTCGATATGTGCATGCATCTTTTGTATCCGTTCATATCTCAAATTCAGGCTCAGAACACCCTAAAATTCGATTTATTTGGGTTCCAGAAGCGATCTTTACGTGTCTACTCAGTGTTAGAGTACTTCAAAAATACAGGTCCAAAACATGCTCAAAATCGATATTATGGGTGCCCAAAGTCGATATGTGCATGCATCTTCTGTACCCGTTTATATCTCAAATTCAGACTCAAAAAAACCCGAATATTCGATATTTTTGGGTTCCAAAAGCAATGTGTACATGCATACTCCGTGTTAGAGTATTTTCAAAATACAGGCCTAAAACATGCTGAAAATCGATATTTTAGGTGCCCAAAGTCAATATGTGTATGCATCTTCTGTACACGTCTATATCCCAAATTCAGGTTCAAAACACCCGAAAATTCGATATTTTTGGGTCCCTGAAGCGATCTGTACATACCTACTCCTTGCTAGAATTTTTTCAAGATACAGACCCAAAACATACTAAAAATCGATATTTTGGGTGCCAAAGTCGATATGTGCATGCATCTTCTGTACCCGTTTATATCTCAAATTCAGGCTCAAAACACCCAAAAAATCGATATTTTTGTGTCCCAGAAGTGATCTGTACATGTCTACACCGTGTTTGAGTATTTTCAATATACAGGCCCAAAACATGCTCAAAATCGATATTTTGGGTGCCCAAAGTCGATATGTGCATGCATCTTCTGTACCCGTTTATATCTCAAATTCAGACTCAAAATACCCGAATATTCGATATTTTTGGGTCCCAAAAGCCATCTGTACATGCATACTTCTTGCTAGAATGTTTTCAAGATACAGACCCAAAACATACTCAAAATCGATATTTTAGGTGCAAAAAGTCGAAATGTGCATGCATCTTCTGTACCCGTTTTATCTCAAATTCAGGCTCAAAACACCCAAAAAATTGATATTTTTGTGTCCCAGAAGCGATCTGTACATGTCTACACCGTATTATAGTATTTTTAAAATACAGGCCAATAACATGCTCAAAATCGATGTTTTAGGTGCCCAGAGTCGATATGTGCATGCATCTTCTGTACCCGTTCATATCTCAAATTCAGGCTCAGAACACCCGAAAATTCGATTTATTTGGGTCCCAGAAGCGATCTGTACGTGTCTACTCAGTGTTAGAGTATTTTAAAAATCCAGGCCCAAAACATGCTCAAAATCGATATTTTGGGTGCCCAAAGTCGATATGTGCATGCATCTTCTGTACCCGTTTATATCTCAAATTCAGGCTCAAAACACCCGAAAATTCAATGTTTTTGGGTCCCAGAAGCGATCTGTACGTGCATACTCCGTGTTAGAGTGTTTTTAAAATACAGGCCCAAAACATGCTGAAAATCGATATTTTATGTGCCCAAAGTCAATATGTGTATGCATCTTCTGTACCCGTGTATATCCCTAATTCTGGTTCAAAACACCAGAAAATTCGATATATTTGGGTCCCAGAAGCGATCTGTACATGCCTACTCATTGCTAGAATATTTTCAAATTATACGCCCAAAACATACTAAAAATCGATATTTTGGGTGCCAAAATTGATATGTTCATGCATCTTCTGTACCCGTTTATATCTCAAATTCAGGCTCAAAACACCCAAAAAATCAATATTTTTGTGTCCCAGAAGCGATCTGTACATGTCTACACCGTGCTATAGTATTTTCAAAATACAGGCCCAAAACATGCTCAAAATCGATATTTTAGGTGCCCAACGTCGATATGTGCATGCATCTTTTGTATCCGTTCATATCTCAAATTCAGGCTCAGAACACCCTAAAATTCGATTTATTTGGGTTCCAGAAGCGATCTGTACGTGTCTACTCAGTGTTAGAGTACTTTAAAAATACAGGTCCAAAACATGCTCAAAATCGATATTATGGTTGCCCAAAGTCGATATGTGCATGCATCTTCTGTACCCGTTTATATCTCAAATTCAGACTCAAAACACCCGAATATTCGATATTTTTGGGTTCCAAAAGCAATGTGTACATGCATACTCCGTGTTAGAGTATTTTCAAAATACAGGCCTAAAACATGCTGAAAATCGATATTTTAGGTGCCCAAAGTCAATATGTGTATGCATCTTCTGTACACGTCTATATCCCAAATTCAGGTTCAAAACACCCGAAAATTCGATATTTTTGGGTCCCTGAAGCGATCTGTACATACCTACTCCTTGCTAGAATTTTTTCAAGATACAGACCCAAAACATACTAAAAATCGATATTTTGGGTGCCAAAGTCGATATGTGCATGCATCTTCTGTACCCGTTTATATCTCAAATTCAGGCTCAAAACACCCAAAAAATCGATATTTTTGTGTCCCAGAAGTGATCTGTACATGTCTACACCGTGTTTGAGTATTTTCAATATACAGGCCCAAAACATGCTCAAAATCGATATTTTGGGTGCCCAAAGTCGATATGTGCATGCATCTTCTGTACCCGTTTATATCTCAAATTCAGACTCAAAATACCCGAATATTCGATATTTTTGGGTCCCAAAAGCCATCTGTACATGCATACTCCGTGTTAGAGTATTTTTAAAATTCAGGCCTAAAACATGCTGTAAATCGATATTTTAGCTGCCCAAAGTCAATATGTGTATGCATCTTCTGTACCCGTCTATATCCCAAATTCAGGTTCAAAACACTCGAAAATTCGATATTTTTGAGTCCCAGAAGCAATCTGTACATGCCTACTTCTTGCTAGAAAGTTTTCATGATACAGACCCAAAACATGCTCAAAATCGATATTTTAGGTGCAAAAAGTCGATATGTGCATGCATCTTCTGTACCAGTTTATATCTCAAATTCAGGCTCAAAACTCCAAAAATTCGATAATTTTAGGTCCCTTAAGCGATCTGCACATGCCTACTCAGTGCTAGAATGTTTTTAAAATACAGGCTTAAAACATGCTCAAAAATGATATTTTAGGTGTGAAAAGTCGATATGTGCATGCATCTTCTGTACCCGTTTATATCTCAAATTCAGGCTCAAAACACCCGAAAAGTCGATATTTTTGTGTCCCAGAAGCGATCTGAACATGCCTACTCCGTGTTAATGTATTTTCAAAATACAGGCCTAAAACATGATGTAAATCGATATTTTAGCTGCCCAAAGTCAATATGTGTATGCATCTTCTGTACCCGTCTATATCCCAAATTCAGGTTCAAAACACTCGAAAATTCGATATTTTTGGGTCCCAGAAGCAATCTGTACATGCATACTTCTTGCTAGAAAGTTTTCAAGATACAGACCCAAAACATGCTTAAAATCGATATTTTAGGTGCAAAAAGTCGATATGTGCATGCATCTTCTGTACTCGTTTATATCTCAAATTCAGGCTCAAAACTCCGAAAATTCGATATTTTTGTGTCCCAGAAGCGATCTGTACATGCATACTCCGTGTTAGAGTGTTTTTAAAATGCAGGCCCAAAACATGCTGAAAATTGATATTTAGGTGCACAAAGTCAATATGTGTATGCATTCTCTGTACCCGGTTATATCTCAAGTTCAGGCTCAAAACACCCGAAAATTCAATATTTTTGGGTCCCAGAAGCGATCTGTACATGCCTACTCAGGGCTAGAATGTTTTCAAAATAGAGGCTCAGAACATGCTAAAAATCGATATTTTGGGTGCCCAAAGTCGATATGTGCATGCATCTTCTGTACCCGTTTATATTTCAAATTCAGGCTCAAAACACCCAAAAATTCGATATTTTTGTGTCCCAGAAGCGATCTGTACGTGTCTACTCCGTGTTAGAGTATTTTAAAACTACAGGCCCAAAATATGCTCAAAATCGATATTTTAGGTGCCCGAAGTCGATATGTGCATGCATCTTCTGTACCCGTTCATATCTCAAATTCAGGCTCAGAACACCCGAAAATTCGATTTATTTGGGTCCCAGAAGCTATCTGTACGTGTCTACTCAGTGTTAGAGTATTTTAAAAATACAGGTCCAAAACATGCTCAAAATCGATATTTTGGGTGCCCAAAGTCGATATGTGCATGCATCTTCTGTACCCGTTTATATCTCAAATTCAGGCTCAAAACACCCAAAAAATCGATATTTTTGTGTCCCAGAAGCGATCTGTATATGTCTACACCGTGTTTGAGTATTTTCAAAATACAGGCCCAAAACATGCTCAAAATCGATATTTTAGGTGCCCGAAGTCGATATGTGCATGCATCTTCTGTACCCGTTCATATCTCAAATTCAGGCTCAGAACACCCGAAAATTCGATTTATTTGGGTCCCAGAAGCTATCTGTACGTGTCTACTCAGTGTTAGAGTATTTTAAAAATTCAGGCCCAAAACATGCTCAAAATCGATATTTTGGGTGCTCAAAGTCGATATGTGCATGCATCTTCTGTACCCGTTTATATCTCAAATTCAGGCTCAAAACACCCGAAAATTCAATGTTTTTGTGTCCGAGAAGTGACCTGTACATGCCTACTCCTTCGTAGAATGTTTTCAAGATACAGACCCAAAATATGCTTAAAATCGATATTTTAGGTGCAAAAAGTCGATATGTGCATGCATCCTCTGTACCCGGTTATATCCCAAATTCTGGCTCAAAACACCCGAAAATTCGATATTTTTGGGTCTCAGAAGCAATGTGTACATGCATACTCCGTGTTAGAGTATTTTCAAAATACAGGCCTAAAACATGCTGAAAATCGATATTTTAGCTGCCCAAAGTCAATATGTGTATGCATCTTCTGTACACGTCTATATCCCAAATTCAGATTCAAAACACCCAAAAATTCGATATTTTTGGGTCCCAGAAGCAATCTGTACATGCCTACTTCTTGCTAGAATGTTTTCAAGATACAGACCCAAAACATACTCAAAATCGATATTTTAGGTGCAAAAAGTCGAAATGTGCATGCATCTTCTGTACCCGTTTTATCTCAAATTCAGGCTCAAAACACCCAAAAAATCGATATTTTTGTGTCCCAGAAGCGATCTGTACATGTCTACACCGTATTATAGTATTTTTAAAATACAGGCCCATAACATGCTCAAAATCGATGTTTTAGGTGCCCAGAGTCGATTTGTGCATGCATCTTCTGTACCCGTTCATATCTCAAATTCAGGCTCAGAACACCCGTAAATTCGATTTATTTGGGTCCCAGAAGCGATCTGTACGTGTCTACTCAGTGTTAGAGTATTTTAAAAATCCAGGCCCAAAACATGCTCAAAATCGATATTTTGGGTGCCCAAAGTCGATATGTGCATGCATCTTCTGTACCCGTTTATATCTCAAATTCAGGCTCATAACACCCGAAAATTCAATGTTTTTGGGTCCCAGAAGCGATCTGTACGTGCATACTCCGTGTTAGAGTGTTTTTAAAATACAGGCCCAAAACATGCTGAAAATCGATATTTTATGTGCCCAAAGTCAATATGTGTATGCATCTTCTGTAACCGTGTATATCCCTAATTCTGGTTCAAAACACCAGAAAATTCGATATATTTGGGTCCCAGAAGCGATCTGTACATGCCTACTCAGTGCTAGAATTTTTTCAAGATACAGACCCAAAACATACTAAAAATCGATATTTTGGGTGCCAAAATCGATATGTTCATGCATCTTCTGTACCCGTTTATATCTCAAATTCAGGCTCAAAACACCCAAAAAATCGATATTTTTGTGTCCCAGAAGTGATCTGTACGTGTCTACTCCGTGTTAGAGTGTTTTAAAAATACAGGCCCAAAAACATGCTCAAAATCGATATTTTGGGTGCCCAAAGTCGATATGTGCATGCATCTTCTGTACCCGTTTATATCTCAAATTCAGACTCAAAACACCCGAATATTCGATATTTTTGGGTCCCAAAAGCCATCTGTACATGCATACTCCGTGTTAGAGTATTTTCAGAAGACAGGCCTAAAACATGATGTAAATCGATATTTTAGCTGCCCAAAGTCAATATGTGTATGCATCTTCTGTACCCGTCTATATCCCAAATTCAGGTTCAAAACACTCGAAAATTCGATATTTTTGGGTCCCAGAAGCAATCTGTACATGCATACTTCTTGCTAGAAAGTTTTCAAGATACAGACCCAAAACATGCTTAAAATCGATATTTTAGGTGCAAAAAGTCGATATGTGCATGCATCTTCTGTACTCGTTTATATCTCAAATTCAGGCTCAAAACTCCGAAAATTCGATATTTTTGTGTCCCAGAAGCGATCTGTACATGCATACTCCGTGTTAGAGTGTTTTTAAAATGCAGGCCCAAAACATGCTGAAAATTGATATTTAGGTGCACAAAGTCAATATGTGTATGCATTCTCTGTACCCGGTTATATCTCAAGTTCAGGCTCAAAACACCCGAAAATTCAATATTTTTGGGTCCCAGAAGCGATCTGTACATGCCTACTCAGGGCTAGAATGTTTTCAAAATAGAGGCTCAGAACATGCTAAAAATCGATATTTTGGGTGCCCAAAGTCGATATGTGCATGCATCTTCTGTACCCGTTTATATTTCAAATTCAGGCTCAAAACACCCAAAAATTCGATATTTTTGTGTCCCAGAAGCGATCTGTACGTGTCTACTCCGTGTTAGAGTATTTTAAAACTACAGGCCCAAAATATGCTCAAAATCGATATTTTAGGTGCCCGAAGTCGATATGTGCATGCATCTTCTGTACCCGTTCATATCTCAAATTCAGGCTCAGAACACCCGAAAATTCGATTTATTTGGGTCCCAGAAGCTATCTGTACGTGTCTACTCAGTGTTAGAGTATTTTAAAAATACAGGTCCAAAACATGCTCAAAATCGATATTTTGGGTGCCCAAAGTCGATATGTGCATGCATCTTCTGTACCCGTTTATATCTCAAATTCAGGCTCAAAACACCCAAAAAATCGATATTTTTGTGTCCCAGAAGCGATCTGTATATGTCTACACCGTGTTTGAGTATTTTCAAAATACAGGCCCAAAACATGCTCAAAATCGATATTTTAGGTGCCCGAAGTCGATATGTGCATGCATCTTCTGTACCCGTTCATATCTCAAATTCAGGCTCAGAACACCCGAAAATTCGATTTATTTGGGTCCCAGAAGCTATCTGTACGTGTCTACTCAGTGTTAGAGTATTTTAAAAATTCAGGCCCAAAACATGCTCAAAATCGATATTTTGGGTGCTCAAAGTCGATATGTGCATGCATCTTCTGTACCCGTTTATATCTCAAATTCAGGCTCAAAACACCCGAAAATTCAATGTTTTTGTGTCCGAGAAGTGACCTGTACATGCCTACTCCTTCGTAGAATGTTTTCAAGATACAGACCCAAAATATGCTTAAAATCGATATTTTAGGTGCAAAAAGTCGATATGTGCATGCATCCTCTGTACCCGGTTATATCCCAAATTCTGGCTCAAAACACCCGAAAATTCGATATTTTTGGGTCTCAGAAGCAATGTGTACATGCATACTCCGTGTTAGAGTATTTTCAAAATACAGGCCTAAAACATGCTGAAAATCGATATTTTAGCTGCCCAAAGTCAATATGTGTATGCATCTTCTGTACACGTCTATATCCCAAATTCAGATTCAAAACACCCAAAAATTCGATATTTTTGGGTCCCAGAAGCAATCTGTACATGCCTACTTCTTGCTAGAATGTTTTCAAGATACAGACCCAAAACATACTCAAAATCGATATTTTAGGTGCAAAAAGTCGAAATGTGCATGCATCTTCTGTACCCGTTTTATCTCAAATTCAGGCTCAAAACACCCAAAAAATCGATATTTTTGTGTCCCAGAAGCGATCTGTACATGTCTACACCGTATTATAGTATTTTTAAAATACAGGCCCATAACATGCTCAAAATCGATGTTTTAGGTGCCCAGAGTCGATTTGTGCATGCATCTTCTGTACCCGTTCATATCTCAAATTCAGGCTCAGAACACCCGTAAATTCGATTTATTTGGGTCCCAGAAGCGATCTGTACGTGTCTACTCAGTGTTAGAGTATTTTAAAAATCCAGGCCCAAAACATGCTCAAAATCGATATTTTGGGTGCCCAAAGTCGATATGTGCATGCATCTTCTGTACCCGTTTATATCTCAAATTCAGGCTCATAACACCCGAAAATTCAATGTTTTTGGGTCCCAGAAGCGATCTGTACGTGCATACTCCGTGTTAGAGTGTTTTTAAAATACAGGCCCAAAACATGCTGAAAATCGATATTTTATGTGCCCAAAGTCAATATGTGTATGCATCTTCTGTAACCGTGTATATCCCTAATTCTGGTTCAAAACACCAGAAAATTCGATATATTTGGGTCCCAGAAGCGATCTGTACATGCCTACTCAGTGCTAGAATTTTTTCAAGATACAGACCCAAAACATACTAAAAATCGATATTTTGGGTGCCAAAATCGATATGTTCATGCATCTTCTGTACCCGTTTATATCTCAAATTCAGGCTCAAAACACCCAAAAAATCGATATTTTTGTGTCCCAGAAGTGATCTGTACATGTCTACACCGTGTTTGAGTATTTTCAAAATACAGGCCCAAAACATGCTCAAAATCGATATTTTAGGTGCCCGAAGTCGATATGTGCATGCATCTTCTGTACCTGTTCCTATCTCAAATTCAGGCTCAGAACAACCGAAAATTCGATTTATTTGGGTCCCAGAAGCGATCTGTACGTGTCTACTCAGTGTTAGAGTATTTTAAAAATACAGGTTCAAAACATGCTCAAAATCGATATTTTGGGTGCCCAAAGTCGATATGTGCATGCATCTTCTGTACCCGTTTATATCTCAAATTCAGGCTCAAAACACCCAAAAAATCGATATTTTTGTGTCCCAGAAGCGATCTGTACATGTCTACACCGTGTTATAGTATTTTTAAAATACAGGCCCAAAACATGCTCAAAATCGATGTTTTAGGTGCCCAAAGTCGATATGTGCATGCATCTTCTGTACCCGTTCATATCTCAAATTCAGGCTCAGAACACCCGAAAATTCGATTTATTTGGGTCCCAGAAGCTATCTGTACGTGTCTACTCAGTGTTAGAGTATTTTAAAAATTCAGGCCCAAAACATGCTCAAAATCGATATTTTGGGTGCTCAAAGTCGATATGTGCATGCATCTTCTGTACCCGTTTATATCTCAAATTCAGGCTCAAAACACCCGAAAATTCAATGTTTTTGTGTCCGAGAAGCGACCTGTACATGCCTACTCCTTCGTAGAATGTTTTCAAGATACAGACCCAAAATATGCTTAAAATCGATATTTTAGGTGCAAAAAGTCGATATGTGCATGCATCCTCTGTACCCGGTTATATCCCAAATTCTGGCTCAAAACACCCGAAAATTCGATATTTTTGGGTCTCAGAAGCAATGTGTACATGCATACTCCGTGTTAGAGTATTTTCAAAATACAGGCCTAAAACATGCTGAAAATCGATATTTTAGCTGCCCAAAGTCAATATGTGTATGCATCTTCTGTACACGTCTATATCCCAAATTCAGATTCAAAACACCCAAAAATTCGATATTTTTGGGTCCCAGAAGCAATCTGTACATGCCTACTTCTTGCTAGAATGTTTTCAAGATACAGACCCAAAACATACTCAAAATCGATATTTTAGGTGCAAAAAGTCGAAATGTGCATGCATCTTCTGTACCCGTTTTATCTCAAATTCAGGCTCAAAACACCCAAAAAATTGATATTTTTGTGTCCCAGAAGCGATCTGTACATGTCTACACCGTATTATAGTATTTTTAAAATACAGGCCCATAACATGCTCAAAATCGATGTTTTAGGTGCCCAGAGTCGATATGTGCATGCATCTTCTGTACCCGTTCATATCTCAAATTCAGGCTCAGAACACCCGAAAATTCGATTTATTTGGGTCCCAGAAGCGATCTGTACGTGTCTACTCAGTGTTAGAGTATTTTAAAAATCCAGGCCCAAAACATGCTCAAAATCGATATTTTGGGTGCCCAAAGTCGATATGTGCATGCATCTTCTGTACCCGTTTATATCTCAAATTCAGGCTCAAAACACCCGAAAATTCAATGTTTTTGGGTCCCAGAAGCGATCTGTACGTGCATACTCCGTGTTAGAGTGTTTTTAAAATACAGGCCCAAAACATGCTGAAAATCGATATTTTATGTGCCCAAAGTCAATATGTGTATGCATCTTCTGTACCCGTGTATATCCCTAATTCTGGTTCAAAACACCAGAAAATTCGATATATTTGGGTCCCAGAAGCGATCTGTACATGCCTACTCAGTGCTAGAATATTTTCAAATTATACGCCCAAAACATACTAAAAATCGATATTTTGGGTGCCAAAATTGATATGTGCATGCATCTTTTGTATCCGTTCATATCTCAAATTCAGGCTCAGAACACCCAAAAATTCGATTTATTTGGGTTCCAGAAGCGATCTGTACATGTCTACTCAGTGTTAGAGTACTTTAAAAATACAGGTCCAAAACATGCTCAAAATCGATATTATGGGTGCCCAAAGTCGATATGTGCATGCATCTTCTGTACCCGTTTATATCTCAAATTCAGACTCAAAACACCCGAATATTCGATATTTTTGGGTTCCAAAAGCAATGTGTACATGCATACTCCGTGTTAGAGTATTTTCAAAATACAGGCCTAAAACATGCTGAAAATCGATATTTTAGGTGCCCAAAGTCAATATGTGTATGCATCTTCTGTACACGTCTATATCCCAAATTCAGGTTCAAAACACCCGAAAATTCGATATTTTTGGGTCCCTGAAGCCATCTGTACATACCTACTCCTTGCTAGAATTTTTTCAAGATACAGACCCAAAACATACTAAAAATCGATATTTTGGGTGCCAAAGTCGATATGTGCATGCATCTTCTGTACCCGTTTATATCTCAAATTCAGGCTCAAAACACCCAAAAAATCGATATTTTTGTGTCCCAGAAGTGATCTGTACATGTCTACACCGTGTTTGAGTATTTTCAATATACAGGCCCAAAACATGCTCAAAATCGATATTTTAGGTGCCCGAAGTCGATATGTGCATGCATCTTCTGTACCTGTTCCTATCTCAAATTCAGGCTCAGAACAACCGAAAATTCGATTTATTTGGGTCCCAGAAGCGATCTGTACGTGTCTACTCAGTGTTAGAGTATTTTAAAAATACAGGTCCAAAACATGCTCAAAATCGATATTTTGGGTGCCCAAAGTCGATATGTGCATGCATCTTCTGTACAGGTTTATATCTCAAATTCAGACTCAAAATACCCGAATATTCGATATTTTTGGGTCCCAAAAGCCATCTGTACATGCATACTCCGTGTTAGAGTATTTTTAAAATTCAGGCCTAAAACATGCTGTAAATCGATATTTTAGCTGCCCAAAGTCAATATGTGTATGCATCTTCTGTACCCGTCTATATCCCAAATTCAGGTTCAAAACACTCGAAAATTCGATATTTTTGAGTCCCAGAAGCAATCTGTACATGCCTACTTCTTGCTAGAAAGTTTTCATGATACAGACCCAAAACATGCTCAAAATCGATATTTTAGGTGCAAAAAGTCGATATGTGCATGCATCTTCTGTACCCGTTTATATCTCAAATTCAGGCTCAAAACTCCAAAAATTCGATAATTTTAGGTCCCTTAAGCGATCTGCACATGCCTACTCAGTGCTAGAATGTTTTTAAAATACAGGCTTAAAACATGCTCAAAAATGATATTTTAGGTGTGAAAAGTCGATATGTGCATGCATCTTCTGTACCCGTTTATATCTCAAATTCAGGCTCAAAACACCCGAAAAGTCGATATTTTTGGGTCCCAGAAGCGATCTGAACATGCCTACTCCGTGTTAATGTATTTTCAAAATACAGGCCCAAAACATGCTCAAAATCGATATTTTAGGTGCCCAAAGTCAATATGTGTATGCATCTTCTGTACCCATCTATATCCCAAATTTAGGTTCAAAACACCAGAAAATTCTATATTTTTGGTTCCCAGAAGCGACTTGTACATGCCTACTCCTTGCTAGAAAGTTTTCAAGATACAGACCCAAAACATGCTTAAAATCGATATTTTAGGTGCAAAAAGTCGATATGTGCATGCATCCTCTGTACCCGGTTATATCGCAAATTCTGGCTCAAAACCCCCGAAAATTCGATATTTTTTGGTCTCAGAAGCGATCTGTACATGCCTACTCAGTGCTAGAATATTTTCAAATTATACGCCCAAAACATACTAAAAATCGATATTTTGGGTGCAAAAGTCGATATGTGCATGCATCTTCTGTACCCGTTTATATCTCAAATTCAGGCTCAAAACACCCAAAAAATCGATATTTTAGTGTTCCAGAAGCGATCTGTACATGTCTACACCGTGTTAGAGTATTTTCAAAATGCAGGCCCAAAACATGCTCAAAATCGATATTTTTGGTGCCCAAAGTCGATATGTGCATGCATCTTCTGTACCCGTTCATATCTCAAATTCAGGCTCAGAACACCCGAAAATTCGATTTATTTGTGTCCCAGAAGTGATCTGTACGTGTCTACTCCGTGTCAGAGTGTTTTAAAAATACAGGCCCACAACATGCTCAAAATCGTTATTTTGGGTGCCCAAAGTCGATATGTGCATGCATCTTCTGTACCCGTTTATATCTCAAATTCAGACTCAAAACACCCGAATATTCGATATTTTTGGGTCCCAAAAGCCATCTGTACATGCATACTCCGTGTTAGAGTATTTTCAAAAGACAGGCCTAAAACATGATGTAAATCGATATTTTAGCTGCCCAAAGTCAATATGTGTATGCATCTTCTGTACCCGTCTATATCCCAAATTCAGGTTCAAAACACTCGAAAATTCGATATTTTTGGGTCCCAGAAGCAATCTGTACATGCATACTTCTTGCTAGAAAGTTTTCAAGATACAGACCCAAAACATGCTTAAAATCGATATTTTAGGTGCAAAAAGTCGATATGTGCATGCATCTTCTGTACCCGTTTATATCTCAAATTCAGGCTCAAAACACCCAAAAAATCGATATTTTTGTGTTCCAGAAGCGATCTGTACATGTCTACACCGTGTTAGAGTATTTTCAAAATGCAGGCCCAAAACATGCTCAAAATCGATATTTTTGGTGCCCAAAGTCGATATGTGCATGTATCTTCTGTACCCGTTCATATCTCAAAATCAGGCTGAGAACACCCGAAAATTCGATTTATTTGGGTCCCAGAAGTGATCTGTACGTGTCTACTCCGTGTTAGAGTGTTTTAAAAATACAGGCCCAAAACATGCTCAAAATCGATATTTTGGGTGCCCAAAGTCAATATGTGTATGCATCTTCTGTACGCGTCTATATCCCAAATTCAGGTTCAAAACACTCGAAAATTCGATATTTTTGGGTCCCAGAAGCAATCTCTACATGCATACTTCTTGCTAGAAAGTTTATCAAGATACAGACCCAAAACATGCTTAAAATCGATATTTTAGGTGCAAAAAGTCAATATGTGCATGCATCTTCTGTACTCGTTTATATCTCAAATTCAGGCTCAAAACTCTGAAAATTCGATATTTTTGTGTCCCAGAAGCGATCTGTACATGCATACTCCGTGTTAGAGTGTTTTTAAAATGCAGGCCCAAAACATGCTGAAAATTGATATTTTAGGTGCATAAAGTCAATATGTGTATGCATTCTCTGTACCCGGTTATATCTCAAATTCAGGCTCAAAACACCCGAAAATTCAATATTTTTGGGTCCCAGAAGCGATCTGTACATGCCTACTCAGGGCTAGAATGTTTTCAAAATAGAGGCTCAGAACATGCTAAAAATCGATATTTTGGGTGCCCAAAGTCGATGTGTGCATGCATCTTCTGTACCGGTTTATATTTCAAATTCAGGCTCAAAACACCCAAAAATTCGATATTTTTGTGTCCCAGAAACGATCTGTACGTGTCTACTCCGTGTTAGAGTATTTTAAAACTACAGGCCCAAAATATGCTCAAAATCGATATTTTGGGTGCCCAAAGTCGATATGTGCATGCATCTTCTGTACCCGTTTATGTCTCAAATTCAGACTCAAAACACCCGAATATTCGATATTTTTGGGTCCCAAAAGCCATCTGTACATGCATACTCCGTGTTAGAGTATTTTTAAAATACAGGCCTAAAACATGCTGAAAATCGATATTTTAGCTGCCCAAAGTCAATATGTGTATGCATCTTCTGTACCCTTTTATATCTCAAATTCAGGCTCAAAACACCCGAAAATTCAATATTTTTGGGTCCCAGAAGCGATCTGTACGTGCATACCCCGTGTTACAGTGTTTTTAAAATACAGGCCCAAAACATGCTGAAAATCGATATTTTATGTGCCCAAAGACAATATGTGTATGCATCTTCTGTACCCGTGTATATCCCTAATTCAGGTTCAAAACATCAGAAAATTCGATATTTTGGGGTCCCAGAAGCAATCTGTACAAGCCTACTCCGTGTTAGAGTATTTTCAAAATACAGGCCCAAAACATGCTGAAAATCGATATTTTAGGTGCCCAAAGTCGATATGTGCATGCATCCTCGGTACCCGGTTATATCCCAAATTCTGGCTCAAAACCCCCGAAAATTCGATATTTTTGGGTCCCAGTAGCGATCTGTACATGCCTACTCAGTGCTAGAATATTTTCAAATTATACGCCCAAAACATACTAAAAATCGATATTTTGGGTGCCAAAGTCGATATGTGCATGCATCTTCTGTACCCGTTTATATCTCAAATTCAGGCTCAAAACACCCAAAAAATCGATATTTTTGTGTCCGAGAAGCGATCTGTACATGTCTACACCGTGCTATAGTATTTTCAAAATACAGGCCCAAAGCATGCTGAAAATCGATATTTTAGGTGCATAAAGTCGATATGTGCATGCATCTTCTGTACCCGTTCATATCTCAAATTTAAGCTCAGAACACCCGAAAATTCGATTTATTTGGGTCCCAGAAGCGATCTGTACGTGTCTACTCCGTGTTAGAGTATTTATAAGATACAGGCCTAAAACATGCTTAAAATCGATATTTTAGCTGCCTAAAGTCAATATGTGTATGTATCTTCTGTACCCGTCTATATCCCAAATTCAGGTTCAAAACACTCGAAAATTCTATATTTTTGGGTCCCAGAAGCAATCTGTACATGCATACTTCTTGCTAGAAAGTTTTCAAGATACAGATCCAAAACATGCTTAAAATCGATATTTTAGGTGCAAAAAGTCGATATGTGCATGCATCTTCTGTACTCGTTTATATCTCAAATTCAGGCTCAAAACTCCGAAAATTCGATAAATTTGTGTCCCAGAAGCGATCTGTACATGCATACTCCGTGTTAGAGTGTTTTTAAAAAGCAGGCCCAAAACATGCTGAAAATTGATATTTTAGGTGCACAAAGTCAATATGTGTATGCATTCTCTGTACCCGGTTATATCTCAAATTCAGGCTCAAAACATCCGAAAATTCAATATTTTTGGGTCCCAGAAGCGATCTGTACATGCCTACTCAGGGCTAGAATGTTTTCAAAATAGAGGCTCAGAACATGCTAAAAATCGATATTTTGGGTGCCCAAAGTCGATATGTGCATGCATCTTCTGTACCCGTTTATATTTCAAATTCAGGCTCAAAACACCCAAAAATTCGATATTTTTGTGTCCCAGAAGCGATTTGTACGTGTCTACTCCGTGTTAGAGTATTTTTAAAATACAGGCCTAAAACATACTCAAAATCGATATTTTAGGTGCCCAAAGTCGATATGTGCATGCATCTTCTGTACCCGTTTATATCTCAAATTCAGGCTCAAAACACCCGAAAATTCAATATTTTTGGGTCCCAGAAGCGATCTGTACGTGCATACCCCGTGTTAGAGTGTTTTTAAAATACAGGCCCAAAACATGCTGAAAATCGATATTTTATGTGCCCAAAGTCAATATGTGTATGCATCTTCTGTACCCGTGTATATCCCTAATTCAGGTTCAAAACACCAGAAAATTCGATATTTTTGGGTCCCAGAAGCGATCTGTACATGCCTACTCCGTGTTAGAGTATTTTCATAATACAGGCCCAAAACATGCTGAAAATCGATATTTTAGGTGCATAAAGTCGATATGTGCATGCATCCTCTGTACCCGGTTATATCCCAAATTCTGGCTCAAAATCCCCGAAAATTCGATATTTTTGGGTCCCAGTAGCGATCTGTACATGCCTACTCAGTGCTAGAATATTTTCAAATTATACGCCCAAAACATACTAAAAATCGATATTTTGGGTGCCAAAGTCGATATGTGCATCCATCTTCTGTACCCGTTTATATCTCAAATTCAGGCTCAAAACACCCAAAAAATCGATATTTTTGTGTCCGAGAAGCGATCTGTACATGTCTACACCGTGCTATAGTATTTTCAAAATACAGGCCCAAAACATGCTGAAAATCGATATTTTAGGTGCATAAAGTCGATATGTGCATGCATCTTCTGTACCCGTTCATATCTCAAATTCAGGCACAGAACACCCGAAAATTCGATTTATTTGGGTCCCAGAAGCGATCTGTACGTGTCTACTCCGTGTTAGTGTATTTTTAAGATACAGGCCTAAAACATGCTGAAAATCGATATTTTAGCTGCCCAAAGTCAATATGTGTATGCATCTTCTGTACGCGTCTATATCCCAAATTCAGGTTCAAAACACTCGAAAATTCGATATTTTTGGGTCCCAGAAGCAATCTCTACATGCATACTTCTTGCTAGAAAGTTTATCAAGATACAGACCCAAAACATGCTTAAAATCGATATTTTAGGTGCAAAAAGTCGATATGTGCATGCATCTTCTGTACTTGTTTATATCTCAAATTCAGGCTCAAAACTCTGAAAATTCGATATTTTTGTGTCCCAGAAGCGATCTGTACATGCATACTCCGTGTTAGAGTGTTTTTAAAATACAGGCCCAAAACATGCTGAAAATCGATATTTTATGTGCCCAAAGTCAATATGTGTATGCATCTTCTGTACCCGTGTATATCCCTAATTCAGGTTCAAAACACCAGAAAATTCGATATTTTTGGGTCCCAGAAGCAATCTGTACATGCCTACTCCTTGCTAGAATGTTTTCAAGATACAGACCCAAAACATGCTAAAAATCGATATTTTAAGTGCAAAAAGTCGATATGTGCATGCATCTTCTGTACCCGTTTATATCTCAAATTCAGGCTCAAAACACAAAAATCAATATTTTTGGGTCCCAGAAGCGATCTGTACATGCCTACTCCGTGTTAGAGTATTTTCATAATACAGGCCCAAAACATGCTGAAAATCGATATTTTAGGTGCATAAAGTCGATATGTGCATGCATCCTCTGTACCCGGTTATATCCCAAATTCTGGCTCAAAATCCCCGAAAATTCGATATTTTTGGGTCCCAGTAGCGATCTGTACATGCCTACTCAGTGCTAGAATATTTTCAAATTATACGCCCAAAACATACTAAAAATCGATATTTTCGGTGCCAAAGTCGATATGTGCATGCATCTTCTGTACCCGTTTATATCTCAAATTCAGGCTCAAAACACCCAAAAAATCGATATTTTTGTGTCCGAGAAGCGATCTGTACATGTCTACACCGTGCTATAGTATTTTCAAAATACAGGCCCAAAGCATGCTGAAAATCGATATTTTAGGTGCATAAAGTCAATATGTGCATGCATCTTCTGTACCCGTTCATATCTCAAATTTAAGCTCAGAACACCCGAAAATTCGATTTATTTGGGTCCCAGAAGCGATCTGTACGTGTCTACTCCGTGTTAGAGTATTTTTAAGATACAGGCCTAAAACATGCTTAAAATCGATATTTTAGCTGCCCAAAGTCAATATGTGTATGTATCTTCTGTACCCGTCTATATCCCAAATTCAGGTTCAAAACACTCGAAAATTCGATATTTTTGGGTCCCAGAAGCAATCTGTACATGCATACTTCTTGCTAGAAAGTTTTCAAGATACAGATCCAAAAGATGCTTAAAATCGATATTTTAGGTGCGAAAAGTCGATATGTGCATGCATCTTCTGTACTCGTTTATATCTCAAATTCAGGCTCAAAACTCCGAAAATTCGATATTTTTGTGTCCCAGAAGCGATCTGTACATGCATACTACGTGTTAGAGTGTTTTTAAAATGCAGGACCAAAACATGCTGAAAATTGATATTTTAGGTGCACAAAGTCAATATGTGTATGCATTCTCTGTACCCGGTTATATCTCAAATTCAGGCTCAAAACATCCGAAAATTCAATATTTTTGGGTCCCAGAAGCGATCTGTACATGCCTACTCAGGGCTAGAATGTTTTCAAAATAGAGGCTCAAAACATGCTAAAAATCGATATTTTGGGTGCCCAAAGTCGATATGTGCATGCATCTTCTGTACCCGTTTATATTTCAAATTCAGGCTCATAACACCCAAAAATTCGATATTTTTGTGTCCCAGACGCGATTTGTACGTGTCTACTCCGTGTTAGAGTATTTTTAAAATACAGGCCCAAAACATACTCAAAATCGATATTTTAGGTGCCCAAAGTCGATATGTGCATGCATCTTCTGTACCCGTTTATATCTCAAATTCAGGCTCAAAACACCCGAAAATTCAATATTTTTGGGTCCCAGAAGCGATCTGTACATGTCTACACCGTGCTATAGTATTTTCAAAATACAGGCCCAAAGCATGCTGAAAATCGATATTTTAGGTGCATAAAGTCAATATGTGCATGCATCTTCTGTACCCGTTCATATCTCAAATTTAAGCTCAGAACACCCGAAAATTCGATTTATTTGGGTCCCAGAAGCGATCTGTACGTGTCTACTCCGTGTTAGAGTATTTTTAAGATACAGGCCTAAAACATGCTTAAAATCGATATTTTAGCTGCCCAAAGTCAATATGTGTATGTATCTTCTGTACCCGTCTATATCCCAAATTCAGGTTCAAAACACTCGAAAATTCGATATTTTTGGGTCCCAGAAGCAATCTGTACATGCATACTTCTTGCTAGAAAGTTTTCAAGATACAGATCCAAAAGATGCTTAAAATCGATATTTTAGGTGCGAAAAGTCGATATGTGCATGCATCTTCTGTACTCGTTTATATCTCAAATTCAGGCTCAAAACTCCGAAAATTCGATATTTTTGTGTCCCAGAAGCGATCTGTACATGCATACTACGTGTTAGAGTGTTTTTAAAATGCAGGACCAAAACATGCTGAAAATTGATATTTTAGGTGCACAAAGTCAATATGTGTATGCATTCTCTGTACCCGGTTATATCTCAAATTCAGGCTCAAAACATCCGAAAATTCAATATTTTTGGGTCCCAGAAGCGATCTGTACATGCCTACTCAGGGCTAGAATGTTTTCAAAATAGAGGCTCAAAACATGCTAAAAATCGATATTTTGGGTGCCCAAAGTCGATATGTGCATGCATCTTCTGTACCCGTTTATATTTCAAATTCAGGCTCATAACACCCAAAAATTCGATATTTTTGTGTCCCAGACGCGATTTGTACGTGTCTACTCCGTGTTAGAGTATTTTTAAAATACAGGCCCAAAACATACTCAAAATCGATATTTTAGGTGCCCAAAGTCGATATGTGCATGCATCTTCTGTACCCGTTTATATCTCAAATTCAGGCTCAAAACACCCGAAAATTCAATATTTTTGGGTCCCAGAAGCGATCTGTACGTGCATACCCCGTGTTAGAGTGTTTTTAAAATACAGGCCCAAAACATGCTGAAAATCGATATTTTATGTGCCCAAAGTCAATATGTGTATGCATCTTCTGTACCCGTGTATATCCCTAATTCAGGTTCAAAACACCAGAAAATTCGATATTTTGGGGTCCCAGAAGCAATCTGTACATGCCTACTCCTTGCTAGAATGTTTTCAAGATACAGACCCAAAACATGCTAAAAATCGATATTTTAAGTGCAAAAAGTCGATATGTGCATGCATCTTCTGTACCCGTTTATATCTCAAATTCAGGCTCAAAACACAAAAATCAATATTTTTGGGTCCCAGAAGCGATCTGTACATGCCTACTCCGTGTTAGAGTATTTTCATAATACAGGCCCAAAACATGCTCAAAATCGATATTTTAGGTGCCCAAAGTCGATATGTGCATGCATCTTCTGTACCCATTTATATCTCAAATTCAGGCTCAAAACACCCAAAAATTCGATATTTTTGGGTCCCAGAAGCGATCTGTACATGCCTACTCCGTGTTAGAGTATTTTCAAGATACAGGCCCAAAACATGCTGAAAATCGATATTTTAGGTGCAAAAAGTCGATATGTCCATGCATCCTCTGTACCCGGTTATATCCCAAATTCTGGCTCAAAACCCCCGAAAATTCGATTTTTTTGGGTCCCAGTAGCGATCTGTACATGCCTACTCAGTGCTAGAATATTTTCAAATTATACGCCCAAAACATACTAAAAATCGATATTTTGGGTGCCAAAGTCGATATGTGCATGCTTCTTCTGTACCCGTTTATATCTCAAATTCAGGCTCAAAACACCCAAAAAATCGATATTTTTGTGTCCGAGAAGCGATCTGTACATGTCTACTCCGTGCTATAGTATTTTCAAAATACAGGCCCAAAACATGCTGAAAATCGATATTTTAGGTGCATAAAGTCGATATGTGCATGCATCTTCTGTACCCGTTCATATCTCAAATTCAGGCTCATAACACCCGAAAATTCGATTTATTTGAGTCCCAGAAGCGATCTGTACGTGTCTACACTGTGTTAGAGTATTTTTAAGATACAGGCCTAAAACATGCTGAAAATCGATATTTTAGCTGCCCAAAGTCAATATGTGTATGCATCTTCTGTACCCGTTTATATCTTAAATTCAGGCTCAAAACACCCGAAAATTCGATATTTTTGGGTCCCAAAAGCGATCTGTACATGTCTACTCCGTGTTAGAGTATTTTTAAAATACAGGCCCAAAACATGCTGAAAATCGATATTTTATGTGCCCAAAGTCAATATGTGTATGCATCTTCTGTACCCGTGTATATCCCTAATTCAGGTTCAAAACACCAGAAAATTTGATATTTTGGGGTCCCAGAAGCAATCTGTACATGCCTACTCCTTGCTAGAATGTTTTTAAGATACAGACCCAAAACATGCTCAAAATCGATATTTCAAGTGCAAAAAGTCGATATGTGCATTTATCTTCTGTACCCGTTTATATCTCAAATTCAGGCTCAAAACTCCAAAAATTCGATATTTTTAGGTCCCTTAAGTGATCTGCACATGCCTACTCAGTGCTAGAATGTTTTTAAAATACAGGCTTAAAACATGCTCAAAAATGATATTTTAGGTGTGAAAAGTCGATATGTGCATGCATCTTCTGTACCCGTTCATATCTCAAATTCAGGCTCAGAACACCCGAAAATTCGATTTATTTGAGTCCCAGAAGCGATCTGTACGTGTCTACACTGTGTTAGAGTATTTTTAAGATACAGGCCTAAAACATGCTGAAAATCGATATTTTAGCTGCCCAAAGTCAATATGTGTATGCATCTTCTGTACCCGTTTATATCTTAAATTCAGGCTCAAAACACCCGAAAATTCGATATTTTTGGGTCCCAAAAGCGATCTGTACATGTCTACTCCGTGTTAGAGTATTTTTAAAATACAGGCCCAAAACATGCTGAAAATCGATATTTTATGTGCCCAAAGTCAATATGTGTATGCATCTTCTGTACCCGTGTATATCCCTAATTCAGGTTCAAAACACCAGAAAATTTGATATTTTGGGGTCCCAGAAGCAATCTGTACATGCCTACTCCTTGCTAGAATGTTTTTAAGATACAGACCCAAAACATGCTCAAAATCGATATTTCAAGTGCAAAAAGTCGATATGTGCATTTATCTTCTGTACCCGTTTATATCTCAAATTCAGGCTCAAAACTCCAAAAATTCGATATTTTTAGGTCCCTTAAGTGATCTGCACATGCCTACTCAGTGCTAGAATGTTTTTAAAATACAGGCTTAAAACATGCTCAAAAATGATATTTTAGGTGTGAAAAGTCGATATGTGCATGCATCTTCTGTACCCGTTCATATCTCAAATTCAGGTTCAGAACACCCGAAAATTCGATTTATTTGGGTCCCACAAGCGATCTCTACGTGTCTACTCCGTGTTAGAGTATTTTAAGAATACAGGCCTAAAACATGCTGAAAATCGATATTTTGGGTGCCCAAAGTCGATATGTGCATGCATCTTCTGTACCCGTTTATATCTCAAATTCAGAATCAAAACACCCAAATATTCGATGTTTTTGGGTCCCTAAAGCCATCTGTACGTACATACTCCCTGTTAGAGTATTTTCAAAATACAGGCCTAAAATATGCTGAAAATCGATATTTTAGCTGCCCAAAGTCAATATGTGTATGTATCTTCTGTACCCGTCTATATCCCAAATTCAGGTTCAAAACACTCGAAAATTCTATATTTTTGGGTCCCAGAAGCAATCTGTACATGCCTACTTCTTGCTAGAAAGTTTTCAAGATACAGACCAAAACATGCTTAAAATCGATATTTTAGGTGCCCAAAGTCAATATGTGTATGCATCTTCTGTACCCATCTATATCCCAAATTCAGGTTCAAAACACCAGAAAATTCGATATTTTTGGGTCCCAGAAGCGATCTGTACATGCCTATTCCTTGCTAGAATGTTTTCAAGATACAGACCCAAAACATGCTTAAAATCGATATTTTAGGTGCAAAAAGTCGATATGTGCATGCATCCTCTGTACCCGGTTATATCCCAAATTCTGGCTCAAAATCCCCGAAAATTCGATATTTTTGGGTCCCAGAAGCGATCTGTACATGCCTACTCAGTGCTAGAATATTTTCAAATTATACGCCCAAAACATACTAAAAATCGATATTTTGTGTGCCAAAGTCGATATGTGTATGCATCTTCTGTACCCGTTTATATCTCAAATTCAGGCTCAAAACACCCAAAAAATCGATATTTTTGTGTTCTAGAAGCTATCTGTACGTGTCTACTCCGTGTTAGAGTGTTTTAAAATACAGGCACAAAACATGCTCAAAATCGATATTTTAGGTGCAAAAAGTCGATATGTGCATGCATCTTCTGTACTCGTTTATATCTCAAATTCAGGCTCAAAACACCCAAATAATCGATATTTTTGGGTCCCAAAAGCCATCTGTACATGCATACTCCGTGTTAGAGTATTTTCAAAATGCAGGCCCAAAACATGCTGAAAATTGATATTTTAGGTGCCCAAAGTCAATATGTGTATGCATCTTCTGTACCCGTGTATATCCCTAATTCAGGTTCAAAACACCAGAAAATTCGGTATTTTGGGGTCCCAGAAGCAATCTGTCCATGCCTACTCCTTGCTAAAATGTTTTCAAGATACAGACCCAAAACATGATCAAAATCGATATTTTAAGTGCAAAAAGTCGATATGTGCATGCATCTTCTGTACCCGTTTATATCTCAAATTCAGGCTCAAAACTCCGAAAATTAGATATTTTTGGGTCCCTTAAGCAATCTGCACATGCCTACTCAGTGCTAGAATATTTTTATAATACAGGCCCAAAACATGCTATAAATCGATATTTTAGGTGTCCAAAGTCGATATGTGCATGAATCTTCTGTACCCGTTTATATCTCAAATTCAGGCTCAAAACACCCAAAAAATCGATATTTTTGTGTCCCTTAAGCGATCTGTACATGCATACCCAGTGCTAGAATGTTTTCATAATATAGGCTCAAAACATGCTAAAAATCGATATTTTGTGTGTCCAAAGTCGATATGTGTATGCTTCTTCTGTACCCGTTTATATCTCAAATTCAGGCTCAAAACACCCGAAAATTCGATATATTTGGGTCCCAAAAGCGATCTGTACATGTCTACTCCGTGTTAGAGTATTTCTAAAATACAGGCCCAAAACATACTAAAAATCGATATTTTAGGTGCCCAAAGTCGATATGTGCATGCATCTTCTGTACCCGTTTATATCTCAAATTCAGGCTCAAAACACCCGAAAATTCAATATTTTTGTGTCCCAGAAGCGATCTGTACGTGCATACTCCGTGTTAGAGTGTTTTTAAAATAGAGGCCTAAAACATGCTGTAAATCGATATTTTAGCTGCAAAAAGTCGATATGTGCATGCATCTTCTGTACCCGTTTATATCTCAATTTCAGGCTCAAAACACCCGAAAATTCAATATTTTTGTGTCCCAGAAGCGATCTGCACGTGCATACTCCGTGTTAGAGTGTTTTTAAAATACAGGCCCAAAACATGCTGAAAATCGATATTTTAGGTGCCCAAAGTCAATATGTGTATGTATCTTCTGTACCCGTGTATATCCCTAATTCAGGTTCAAAACACCAGAAAATTCGATGTTTTGGGGTCCCAGAAGCAATCTGTACATGCCTACTCCTTGCTAGAATGTTTTCAAGATACAGGCCCAAAACATGCTGAAAATCGATATTTTAGGTGCCCAAAGTCAATATGTGTATGTATCTTCTGTACCCGTGTATATCCCTAATTCAGGTTCAAAACACTCAAAAATTCGATATTTTTGGGTCCCAGAAGCGATCTGTACATGCCTACTCCTTGCTAGAATGTTTTCAAAATGCAGGCCCAAAACATGCTCAAAATCGATATTTTTGGTGCCCAAAGTCGATAGGTGCATGCATCTTCTGTACCCATTTATATCTCAAATTCAGGCTCAAAACACCCAAAAATTCGATATTTTTGGGTCCCAGAAGCGATCTGTACATGCCTACTCCGTGTTAGAGTATTTTCAAGATACAGGCCCAAAACATGCTGAAAATCGATATTTTAGGTGCAAAAAGTCGATATGTCCATGCATCCTCTGTACCCGGTTATATCCCAAATTCTGGCTCAAAACCCCCGAAAATTCGATTTTTTTGGGTCCCAGTAGCGATCTGTACATGCCTACTCAGTGCTAGAATATTTTCAAATTATACGCCCAAAACATACTAAAAATCGATATTTTGGGTGCCAAAGTCGATATGTGCATGCTTCTTCTGTACCCGTTTATATCTCAAATTCAGGCTCAAAACACCCAAAAAATCGATATTTTTGTGTCCGAGAAGCGATCTGTACATGTCTACACCGTGCTATAGTATTTTCAAAATACAGGCCCAAAACATGCTGAAAATCGATATTTTAGGTGCATAAAGTCGATATGTGCATGCATCTTCTGTACCCGTTCATATCTCAAATTCAGGCTCAGAACACCCGAAAATTCGATTTATTTGAGTCCCAGAAGCGATCTGTACGTGTCTACACTGTGTTAGAGTATTTTTAAGATACAGGCCTAAAACATGCTGAAAATCGATATTTTAGCTGCCCAAAGTCAATATGTGTATGCATCTTCTGTACCCGTTTATATCTTAAATTCAGGCTCAAAACACCCGAAAATTCGATATTTTTGGGTCCCAAAAGCGATCTGTACATGTCTACTCCGTGTTAGAGTATTTTTAAAATACAGGCCCAAAACATGCTGAAAATCGATATTTTATGTGCCCAAAGTCAATATGTGTATGCATCTTCTGTACCCGTGTATATCCCTAATTCAGGTTCAAAACACCAGAAAATTTGATATTTTGGGGTCCCAGAAGCAATCTGTACATGCCTACTCCTTGCTAGAATGTTTTTAAGATACAGACCCAAAACATGCTCAAAATCGATATTTCAAGTGCAAAAAGTCGATATGTGCATTTATCTTCTGTACCCGTTTATATCTCAAATTCAGGCTCAAAACTCCAAAAATTCGATATTTTTAGGTCCCTTAAGTGATCTGCACATGCCTACTCAGTGCTAGAATGTTTTTAAAATACAGGCTTAAAACATGCTCAAAAATGATATTTTAGGTGTGAAAAGTCGATATGTGCATGCATCTTCTGTACCCGTTCATATCTCAAATTCAGGTTCAGAACACCCGAAAATTCGATTTATTTGGGTCCCACAAGCGATCTCTACGTGTCTACTCCGTGTTAGAGTATTTTAAGAATACAGGCCTAAAACATGCTGAAAATCGATATTTTGGGTGCCCAAAGTCGATATGTGCATGCATCTTCTGTACCCGTTTATATCTCAAATTCAGAATCAAAACACCCAAATATTCGATGTTTTTGGGTCCCTAAAGCCATCTGTACGTACATACTCCCTGTTAGAGTATTTTCAAAATACAGGCCTAAAATATGCTGAAAATCGATATTTTAGCTGCCCAAAGTCAATATGTGTATGTATCTTCTGTACCCGTCTATATCCCAAATTCAGGTTCAAAACACTCGAAAATTCTATATTTTTGGGTCCCAGAAGCAATCTGTACATGCCTACTTCTTGCTAGAAAGTTTTCAAGATACAGACCAAAACATGCTTAAAATCGATATTTTAGGTGCCCAAAGTCAATATGTGTATGCATCTTCTGTACCCATCTATATCCCAAATTCAGGTTCAAAACACCAGAAAATTCGATATTTTTGGGTCCCAGAAGCGATCTGTACATGCCTATTCCTTGCTAGAATGTTTTCAAGATACAGACCCAAAACATGCTTAAAATCGATATTTTAGGTGCAAAAAGTCGATATGTGCATGCATCCTCTGTACCCGGTTATATCCCAAATTCTGGCTCAAAATCCCCGAAAATTCGATATTTTTGGGTCCCAGAAGCGATCTGTACATGCCTACTCAGTGCTAGAATATTTTCAAATTATACGCCCAAAACATACTAAAAATCGATATTTTGTGTGCCAAAGTCGATATGTGTATGCATCTTCTGTACCCGTTTATATCTCAAATTCAGGCTCAAAACACCCAAAAAATCGATATTTTTGTGTTCTAGAAGCTATCTGTACGTGTCTACTCCGTGTTAGAGTGTTTTAAAATACAGGCACAAAACATGCTCAAAATCGATATTTTAGGTGCAAAAAGTCGATATGTGCATGCATCTTCTGTACTCGTTTATATCTCAAATTCAGGCTCAAAACACCCAAATAATCGATATTTTTGGGTCCCAAAAGCCATCTGTACATGCATACTCCGTGTTAGAGTATTTTCAAAATGCAGGCCCAAAACATGCTGAAAATTGATATTTTAGGTGCCCAAAGTCAATATGTGTATGCATCTTCTGTACCCGTGTATATCCCTAATTCTGGTTCAAAACACCAGAAAATTCGGTATTTTGGGGTCCCAGAAGCAATCTGTCCATGCCTACTCCTTGCTAAAATGTTTTCAAGATACAGACCCAAAACATGATCAAAATCGATATTTTAAGTGCAAAAAGTCGATATGTGCATGCATCTTCTGTACCCGTTTATATCTCAAATTCAGGCTCAAAACTCCGAAAATTAGATATTTTTGGGTCCCTTAAGCAATCTGCACATGCCTACTCAGTGCTAGAATATTTTTAAAATACAGGCCCAAAACATGCTATAAATCGATATTTTAGGTGTCCAAAGTCGATATGTGCATGAATCTTCTGTACCCGTTTATATCTCAAATTCAGGCTCAAAACACCCAAAAAATCGATATTTTTGTGTCCCTTAAGCGATCTGTACATGCATACCCAGTGCTAGAATGTTTTCATAATATAGGCTCAAAACATGCTAAAAATCGATATTTTGTGTGTCCAAAGTCGATATGTGTATGCTTCTTCTGTACCCGTTTATATCTCAAATTCAGGCTCAAAACACCCGAAAATTCGATATATTTGGGTCCCAAAAGCGATCTGTACATGTCTACTCCGTGTTAGAGTATTTCTAAAATACAGGCCCAAAACATACTAAAAATCGATATTTTAGGTGCCCAAAGTCGATATGTGCATGCATCTTCTGTACCCGTTTATATCTCAAATTCAGGCTCAAAACACCCGAAAATTCAATATTTTTGTGTCCCAGAAGCGATCTGTACGTGCATACTCCGTGTTAGAGTGTTTTTAAAATAGAGGCCTAAAACATGCTGTAAATCGATATTTTAGCTGCAAAAAGTCGATATGTGCATGCATCTTCTGTACCCGTTTATATCTCAATTTCAGGCTCAAAACACCCGAAAATTCAATATTTTTGTGTCCCAGAAGCGATCTGCACGTGCATACTCCGTGTTAGAGTGTTTTTAAAATACAGGCCCAAAACATGCTGAAAATCGATATTTTAGGTGCCCAAAGTCAATATGTGTATGTATCTTCTGTACCCGTGTATATCCCTAATTCAGGTTCAAAACACCAGAAAATTCGATGTTTTGGGGTCCCAGAAGCAATCTGTACATGCCTACTCCTTGCTAGAATGTTTTCAAGATACAGGCCCAAAACATGCTGAAAATCGATATTTTAGGTGCCCAAAGTCAATATGTGTATGTATCTTCTGTACCCGTGTATATCCCTAATTCAGGTTCAAAACACTCAAAAATTCGATATTTTTGGGTCCCAGAAGCGATCTGTACATGCCTACTCCTTGCTAGAATGTTTTCAAAATGCAGGCCCAAAACATGCTCAAAATCGATATTTTTGGTGCCCAAAGTCGATAGGTGCATGCATCTTCTGTACCCGTTCATATCTCAAATTCAGGCTCAGAACACCCGAAAATTCGATTTATTTGGGTCTCAGAAGTGATCTGTACGTGTCTACTCCGTGTTAGAGTGTTTTAAAAATACAGGCCCAAAACATGCTCAAAATCGATATTTTAGGTGAAAAAAGTCGATATGTGAATGCATCCTCTGTACCCGGTTAAATCCCAAATTCTGTCTCAAAACCCCCGAAAATTAGATATTTTTGTGTCCCAGTAGCGATCTGTACATGCCTACTCAGTGCTAGAATATTTTCAAATTATACGCCCAAAACATACTAAAAATCGATATTTTGGGTGCCAAAGTCGATATGTGCATGCATCTTCTGTACCCGTTCATATCTCAAATTCAGGCTCAGAACACCCGAAAATTCGATTTATTTGGGTCCCAGAAGCGATCTGTACGTGTCTACTCCGTGTTAGAGTATTTTTAAGATACAGGCCTAAAATATGCTGAAAATCGATATTTTAGCTGCCCAAAGTCAATATGTGTATGCATCTTCTGTACCCGTTTATATCTTAAATTCAGGCTCAAAACACCCGAAAATTCGATATTTTTGGGTCCTAAAAGCGATCTGTACATGTCTACTCCGTGTTAGAGTATTTTTAAAATACAGGCCCAAAACATACTCAAAATCGATATTTTAGGTGCCCAAAGTCGATATGTGCATGCATCTTCTGTACCCGTTTATATCTCAAATTCAGGTTTAAAACACCCGAAAATTTAATATTTTTGGGTCCCAGAAGCGATCTGTACGTGCATACTCCGTGTTAGAGTGTTTTTAAAATACAGGCCCAAAACATGCTGAAAATCGATATTTTATGTGCCCAAAGTCAATATGTGTATGCATCTTCTGTACCCGTGTATATCCCTAATTCAGTTTCAAAACACCAGAAAATTCGATATTTTGGGGTCCCAGAAGCAATCTGTACATGCCTACTCCTTGCTAGAATGTTTTTAAGATACAGACCCAAAACATGCTTAAAATCGATATTTCAAGTGAAAAAAGTCGATATGTGCATGTATCTTCTGTACCCGTTTATATCTCAAATTCAGGCTCAAAACACCCAAAAAATCGATATTTTTGTGTCCCAGAAGCGATCTGTACATGCATACTCCGTGTTAGAGTATTTTCAAAATACAGGCCCAAAACATGCTGAAAATCGATATTTTAGGTGCCCAAAGTCAATATGTGTATACATCTTCTGTACCCATCTATATCCCAAATTCAGGTTCAAAACACCAGAAAATTCGATATTTTGGGGTCCCAGAAGCGATCTGTACATGCCTACTCCTTGCTAGAATGTTTTCAAGATACAGACCCAAAACATGCTCAAAATCGATATTTTAGGTGAAAAAAGTCGATATGTGCATGCATCCTCTGTACCCGGTTAAATCCCAAATTCTGGCTCAAAACCCCCGAAAATTAGATATTTTTGGGTCCCAGTAGCGATCTGTACATGCCTACTCAGTGCTAGAATATTTTCAAATTATACGCCCAAAACATACTAAAAATCGATATTTTGGGTGCCAAAGTCGAAATGTGTATGCATCTTCTGTACCCGTTTATATCTCAAATTCAGGCTCAAAACACCCAAAAACTCGATATTTTTGTGTTCCAGAAGCGATCTGTACATGTCTACACTGTGTTAGAGTATTTTCAAAATACAGGCCCAAAACATGCTCAAAATCGATATTTTTGGTACCAAAGTCGATATGTGCATGCATCTTCTGTACCCGTTCATATCTCAAATTCAGGCTCAGAACACCCGAAAATTCGATTTATTTGGGTCCCAGAAGCAATCTGTACGTGTCTACTCCGTGTTAGAGTATTTATAAGATACAGGCCTAAAACATGCTGAAAATCGATATTTTAGCTGCCCAAAGTCAATAAATGTATGCATCTTCTGTACCCGTTTATATCTTAAATTCAGGCTCAAAACTCCAAAAATTCGATATTTTTAGGTCCCTTAAGCGATCTGCACATGCCTACTCAGTGCTAGAATGTTTTTAAAATACAGGCTTAAAACATGCTCAAAAATGATATTTTAGGTGTGAAAAGTCGATATGTGCATGCATCTTCTGTACCCGTTTATATCTCAAATTCAGGCTCAAAACACCCAAAAAATCAATATTTTTGTGTCCCAGAAGCGATCTGTACATGCATACTCCGTGTTAGAGTATTTTCAAAATACAGGCCCAAAACATGCTGAAAATCGATATTTTAGGTGCCCAAAGTCAATATGTGTATGCATCTTCTGTACCCATCTATATCCCAAATTCAGGTTCAAAACACCAGAAAATTCGATATTTTTGGGTCCCAGAAGCGACTTGTACATGCCTACTCCTTGCTAGAATGTTTTCAAGATACAGACCCAAAAATGCTTAAAATCGATATTTTAGGTGCAAAAAGTCGATATGTGCATGCATCTTCTGTACCCGTTTATATCTCAAATTCAGGCTCAAAACACCCAAAAAATCGATATTTTTGTGTTCCAGAAGCGATCTGTACATGTCTACACCGTGTTAGAGTATTTTCAAAATTCAGGCCCAAAACATGCTCAAAATCGATATTTTTGGTGCCCAAAGTCGATAGGTGCATGCATCTTCTGTACCCGTTCATATCTCAAATTCAGGCTCAGAACACCCGAAAATTCGATTTATTTGGGTCCCAGAAGTGATCTGTACGTGTCTACTCCGTGTTAGAGTGTTTTAAAAATACAGGCCCAAAACATGCTCAAAATCGATATTTTGGGTGCCCAAAGTCGATATGTGCATGCATCTTCTGTACCCGTTTATATCTCAAATTCAGACTCAAAACACCCGAATATTCGATATTTTTGGGTCCCAAAAGCGATCTGTACGTGCATACTCCGTGTTAGAGTGTTTTTAAAATACAGGCCCAAAACATGCTCAAAATCGATATTTTAGGTGCCCAAAGTCAATATGTGTATGCATCTTCTGTACCCGTGTATATCCCTAATTCAGGTTCAAAACACCAGAAAATTCGATATTTTGGGGTCCCAGAAGCAATCTGTACATGCCTACTCCTTGCTAGAATGTTTTCAAGATACAGACCCAAAACATGCTCAAAATCGATATTTTAGGTGAAAAAAGTCGATATGTGCATGCATCCTCTGTACCCGGTTAAATCCCAAATTCTGGCTCAAAACCCCCGAAAATTAGATATTTTGGGGTCCCAGTAGCGATCTGTACATGCCTACTCAGTGCTAGAATATTTTCAAATTATATGCCCAAAACATACTAAAAATCGATATTTTAGGTACAAAAAGTCCATATGTGCATGCATCCTCTGTACC
Organism: Petrolisthes cinctipes; assembly: GCA_033782935.1. Taxonomy (NCBI): domain Eukaryota; kingdom Metazoa; phylum Arthropoda; class Malacostraca; order Decapoda; family Porcellanidae; genus Petrolisthes; species Petrolisthes cinctipes. The sequence goes on from JAWQEG010001276.1 coordinate 127,507, forward strand.
CGGTTATATCCCAAATTCTGGCTCAAAATCCACGAAAATTCGATATTTTTGGGTCCCAGAAGCGATCTGTACATGCCTACTCAGTGCTAGAATATTTTTCAATTATACGCCCAAAACATACTAAAAATCGATATTTTGGGTGCCAAAGTCGATATGTGTATGCATCTTATGTACCCGTTTATATCTCAAATTCAGGCTCAAAACACCCAAAAAATCGATATTTTTGTGTTCCAGAAGCGATCTGTACATGTCTACACCGTGTTAGAGTATTTTCAAAATGCAGGCCCAAAACATGCTCAAAATCGATATTTTTGGTGCCCAAAGTCGATAGGTGCATGCATCTTCTGTACCCGTTCATATCTCAATTTCAGGCTCAGAACACCCGAAAATTCGATTTATTTGGGTCCCAGAAGTGATCTGTACGTTTCTACTCCGTGTTTGAGTGTTTTAAAAATACAGGCCCAAAACATGCTGAAAATCGATATTTTAGGTGCCCAAAGTCAATATGCATATGCATCTTCTGTACCCATCTATATCCCAAATTCAGGTTCAAAACACCCGAATATTCGATATTTTTGGGTCCCAAAAGCCATCTGTACATGCGTACTCCGTGTTAGAGTATTTTCAAAATACAGGCCTAAAACATGATGTAAATCGATATTTAACTGCCCAAAGTCAATATGTGTATGCATCTTCTGTACCCGTCTATATCCCAAATTCAGGTTCAAATCACTCGAAAATTCGATATTTTTGGGTCCCAGAAGCAACCTGTACATGCATACTTCTTGCTAGAAAGTTTTCAAGATACAGACCCAAAACATGCTCAAAATCGATATTTTAGGTGCAAAAAGTCGATATGTGCATGCATCTTCTGTACTCGTTTATATCTCAAATTCAGGCTCAAAACTCCGAAACTTCGATATTTTTGGGTCCCAGAAGCGATCTGTACATGCATACTCCGTGTTAGGGTGTTTTTAAAATGCAGGCCCAAAACATGCTGAAAATTGATATTTTAGGTGCCCAAAGTCAGTATGTGTATGCATCTTCTGTACCCGTGTATATCCCTAATTCAGGTTCAAAACACCAGAAAATTCGATATTTTGGGGTCCCAGAAGCAATCTGTACATGCCTACTCCTTGCTAGAATGTTTTCAAGATACAGACCAAAAACATGCTCAAAATCGATATTTTAAGTGCAAAAAGTCGATATGTGCATGCATCTTCTGTACCCGTTTATATCTCAAATTCAGGCTCAAAACTCCGAAAATTAGATATTTTTGGGTCCCTTAAGCAATCTGCACATCCCTACTCAGTGCTAGAATATTTTTAAAATACAGGCCCAAAACATGCTATAAATCGATATTTTAGGTGTCCAAAGTCGATATATGCATGCATCTTCTTTATCCGTTTATATCTCAAATTCAGGCTCAAAATACGAAAATCAATATTTTTGGGTCCCAGAAGCGATCCGTACATGCCTACTCCGTGTTAGAGTATATTCAAAATACAGGCCCAAAACATGCTCAAAATCGATATTTTTGGTGCCCAAAGTCGATAGGTGCATGCATCTTCTGTACCCGTTCATATCTCAAATTCAGGCTCAGAACACCCGAAAATTCGATTTATTTGGGTCCTAAAAGCGATCTGTACATGTCTACTCCGTGTTAGAGTATTTTTAAAATACAGGCCCAAAACATACTCAAAATCGATATTTTAGGTGCCCAAAGTCGATATGTGCATGCATCTTCTGTACCCGTTTATATCTCAAATTCAGGTTTAAAACACCCGAAAATTTAATATTTTTGGGTCCCAGAAGCGATCTGTACGTGCATACTCCGTGTTAGAGTGTTTTTAAAATACAGGCCCAAAACATGCTGAAAATCGATATTTTATGTGCCCAAAGTCAATATGTGTATGCATCTTCTGTACCCGTGTATATCCCTAATTCAGTTTCAAAACACCAGAAAATTCGATATTTTGGGGTCCCAGAAGCAATCTGTACATGCCTACTCCTTGCTAGAATGTTTTTAAGATACAGACCCAAAACATGCTTAAAATCGATATTTCAAGTGAAAAAAGTCGATATGTGCATGTATCTTCTGTACCCGTTTATATCTCAAATTCAGGCTCAAAACACCCAAAAAATCGATATTTTTGTGTCCCAGAAGCGATCTGTACATGCATACTCCGTGTTAGAGTATTTTCAAAATACAGGCCCAAAACATGCTGAAAATCGATATTTTAGGTGCCCAAAGTCAATATGTGTATACATCTTCTGTACCCATCTATATCCCAAATTCAGGTTCAAAACACCAGAAAATTCGATATTTTGGGGTCCCAGAAGCGATCTGTACATGCCTACTCCTTGCTAGAATGTTTTCAAGATACAGACCCAAAACATGCTCAAAATCGATATTTTAGGTGAAAAAAGTCGATATGTGCATGCATCCTCTGTACCCGGTTAAATCCCAAATTCTGGCTCAAAACCCCCGAAAATTAGATATTTTTGGGTCCCAGTAGCGATCTGTACATGCCTACTCAGTGCTAGAATATTTTCAAATTATACGCCCAAAACATACTAAAAATCGATATTTTGGGTGCCAAAGTCGAAATGTGTATGCATCTTCTGTACCCGTTTATATCTCAAATTCAGGCTCAAAACACCCAAAAACTCGATATTTTTGTGTTCCAGAAGCGATCTGTACATGTCTACACCGTGTTAGAGTATTTTCAAAATACAGGCCCAAAACATGCTCAAAATCGATATTTTTGGTACCAAAGTCGATATGTGCATGCATCTTCTGTACCCGTTCATATCTCAAATTCAGGCTCAGAACACCCGAAAATTCGATTTATTTGGGTCCCAGAAGCAATCTGTACGTGTCTACTCCGTGTTAGAGTATTTATAAGATACAGGCCTAAAACATGCTGAAAATCGATATTTTAGCTGCCCAAAGTCAATAAATGTATGCATCTTCTGTACCCGTTTATATCTTAAATTCAGGCTCAAAACTCCAAAAATTCGATATTTTTAGGTCCCTTAAGCGATCTGCACATGCCTACTCAGTGCTAGAATGTTTTTAAAATACAGGCTTAAAACATGCTCAAAAATGATATTTTAGGTGTGAAAAGTCGATATGTGCATGCATCTTCTGTACCCGTTTATATCTCAAATTCAGGCTCAAAACACCCAAAAAATCAATATTTTTGTGTCCCAGAAGCGATCTGTACATGCATACTCCGTGTTAGAGTATTTTCAAAATACAGGCCCAAAACATGCTGAAAATCGATATTTTAGGTGCCCAAAGTCAATATGTGTATGCATCTTCTGTACCCATCTATATCCCAAATTCAGGTTCAAAACACCAGAAAATTCGATATTTTTGGGTCCCAGAAGCGACTTGTACATGCCTACTCCTTGCTAGAATGTTTTCAAGATACAGACCCAAAAATGCTTAAAATCGATATTTTAGGTGCAAAAAGTCGATATGTGCATGCATCTTCTGTACCCGTTTATATCTCAAATTCAGGCTCAAAACACCCAAAAAATCGATATTTTTGTGTTCCAGAAGCGATCTGTACATGTCTACACCGTGTTAGAGTATTTTCAAAATTCAGGCCCAAAACATGCTCAAAATCGATATTTTTGGTGCCCAAAGTCGATAGGTGCATGCATCTTCTGTACCCGTTCATATCTCAAATTCAGGCTCAGAACACCCGAAAATTCGATTTATTTGGGTCCCAGAAGTGATCTGTACGTGTCTACTCCGTGTTAGAGTGTTTTAAAAATACAGGCCCAAAACATGCTCAAAATCGATATTTTGGGTGCCCAAAGTCGATATGTGCATGCATCTTCTGTACCCGTTTATATCTCAAATTCAGACTCAAAACACCCGAATATTCGATATTTTTGGGTCCCAAAAGCGATCTGTACGTGCATACTCCGTGTTAGAGTGTTTTTAAAATACAGGCCCAAAACATGCTCAAAATCGATATTTTAGGTGCCCAAAGTCAATATGTGTATGCATCTTCTGTACCCGTGTATATCCCTAATTCAGGTTCAAAACACCAGAAAATTCGATATTTTGGGGTCCCAGAAGCAATCTGTACATGCCTACTCCTTGCTAGAATGTTTTCAAGATACAGACCCAAAACATGCTCAAAATCGATATTTTAGGTGAAAAAAGTCGATATGTGCATGCATCCTCTGTACCCGGTTAAATCCCAAATTCTGGCTCAAAACCCCCGAAAATTAGATATTTTGGGGTCCCAGTAGCGATCTGTACATGCCTACTCAGTGCTAGAATATTTTCAAATTATATGCCCAAAACATACTAAAAATCGATATTTTAGGTACAAAAAGTCCATATGTGCATGCATCCTCTGTACCCGGTTATATCCCAAATTCTGGCTCAAAATCCACGAAAATTCGATATTTTTGGGTCCCAGAAGCGATCTGTACATGCCTACTCAGTGCTAGAATATTTTTCAATTATACGCCCAAAACATACTAAAAATCGATATTTTGGGTGCCAAAGTCGATATGTGTATGCATCTTATGTACCCGTTTATATCTCAAATTCAGGCTCAAAACACCCAAAAAATCGATATTTTTGTGTTCCAGAAGCGATCTGTACATGTCTACACCGTGTTAGAGTATTTTCAAAATGCAGGCCCAAAACATGCTCAAAATCGATATTTTTGGTGCCCAAAGTCGATAGGTGCATGCATCTTCTGTACCCGTTCATATCTCAATTTCAGGCTCAGAACACCCGAAAATTCGATTTATTTGGGTCCCAGAAGTGATCTGTACGTTTCTACTCCGTGTTTGAGTGTTTTAAAAATACAGGCCCAAAACATGCTGAAAATCGATATTTTAGGTGCCCAAAGTCAATATGCATATGCATCTTCTGTACCCATCTATATCCCAAATTCAGGTTCAAAACACCCGAATATTCGATATTTTTGGGTCCCAAAAGCCATCTGTACATGCGTACTCCGTGTTAGAGTATTTTCAAAATACAGGCCTAAAACATGATGTAAATCGATATTTAACTGCCCAAAGTCAATATGTGTATGCATCTTCTGTACCCGTCTATATCCCAAATTCAGGTTCAAATCACTCGAAAATTCGATATTTTTGGGTCCCAGAAGCAACCTGTACATGCATACTTCTTGCTAGAAAGTTTTCAAGATACAGACCCAAAACATGCTCAAAATCGATATTTTAGGTGCAAAAAGTCGATATGTGCATGCATCTTCTGTACTCGTTTATATCTCAAATTCAGGCTCAAAACTCCGAAACTTCGATATTTTTGGGTCCCAGAAGCGATCTGTACATGCATACTCCGTGTTAGGGTGTTTTTAAAATGCAGGCCCAAAACATGCTGAAAATTGATATTTTAGGTGCCCAAAGTCAGTATGTGTATGCATCTTCTGTACCCGTGTATATCCCTAATTCAGGTTCAAAACACCAGAAAATTCGATATTTTGGGGTCCCAGAAGCAATCTGTACATGCCTACTCCTTGCTAGAATGTTTTCAAGATATAGACCAAAAACATGCTCAAAATCGATATTTTAAGTGCAAAAAGTCGATATGTGCATGCATCTTCTGTACCCGTTTATATCTCAAATTCAGGCTCAAAACTCCGAAAATTAGATATTTTTGGGTCCCTTAAGCAATCTGCACATCCCTACTCAGTGCTAGAATATTTTTAAAATACAGGCCCAAAACATGCTATAAATCGATATTTTAGGTGTCCAAAGTCGATATATGCATGCATCTTCTTTATCCGTTTATATCTCAAATTCAGGCTCAAAATACGAAAATCAATATTTTTGGGTCCCAGAAGCGATCCGTACATGCCTACTCCGTGTTAGAGTATATTCAAAATACAGGCCCAAAACATGCTCAAAATCGATATTTTTGGTGCCCAAAGTCGATAGGTGCATGCATCTTCTGTACCCGTTCATATCTCAAATTCAGGCTCAGAACACCCGAAAATTCGATTTATTTGGGTCCCAGAAGTGATCTGTACGTGTCTACTCCGTGTTAGAGTGTTTTAAAAATACAGGCCCAAAACATGCTCAAAATCGATATTTTGGGTGCCCAAAGTCGATATGTGCATGCATCTTCTGTACCCGTTTATATCTCAAATTCAGACTAAAAACACCCGAATATTCGATATTTTTGGGTCCCAAAAGCGATCTGTACGTGCATACTCCGTGTTAGAGTGTTTTTAAAATACAGGCCCAAAACATGTTGAAAATCGATATTTTATGTGCCCAAAGTCAATATGTGTATGCATCTTCTGTACCCGTGTATATCCCTAATTCAGGTTCAAAACACCAGAAAATTCGATATTTTGGGGTCCCAAAAGCGATCTGTACATGCCTACTCCTTGCTAGAATGTTTTCAAGATACAGACCCAAAACATGCTCAAAATCGATATTTTAGGTGAAAAAAGTCGATATGTGCATGCATCCTCTGTACCCGGTTAAATCCCAAATTCTGGCTCAAAACCCCCGAAAATTAGATATTTTGTGGTCCCAGTAGCGATCTGTACATGCCTACTCAGTGCTAGAATATTTTCAAATTATACGCCCAAAACATACTAAAAATCGATATTTTGGGTGCCAAAGTCGATATGTGCATGCATCTTCTGTACCCGTTCATATCTCAAATTCAGGCTCAGAACACCCGAAAATTCGATTTATTTGGGTCACAGAAGCGATCTGTACGTGTCTACTCCGTGTTAGAGTATTTTTATGATACAGGCCTAAAACATGCTGAAAATCGATATTTTAGCTGCCCAAAGTCAATATGTGTATGCATCTTCTGTACCCGTTTATATCTTAAATTCAAGCTCAAAACACCCGAAAATTCGATATTTTTGGGTCCCAAAAGCGATCTGTACATGTCTACTCCGTGTTAAAGTATTTTTAAAATACAGGCCCAAAACATACTCAAAATCGATATTTTAGGTGCCCAAAGTCGATATGTGCATGCATCTTCTGTACCCGTTTATATCTCAAATTCAGGCTCAAAACACCCAAAAAATCGATATTTTTGTGTCCCAGAAGCGATCTGTACATGCATACCCCGTGTTAGAGTATTTTCAAAATACAGGCCCAAAACATGCTGAAAATCGATATTTTAGGTGCCCATAGTCAATATGCATATGCATCTTCTGTACACATCTATATCCCAAATTCAGGTTCAAAACACCAGAAAATTCGATATTTTTGGGTCCCAGAAGCGACTTGTACATGCCTACTCCTTGCTAGAATGTTTTCAAGATACAGACCCAAAACATGCTTAAAATCGATATTTTAGGTGCAAAAAGTCGATATGTGCATGCATCCTCTGTACCCGGTTATATCCCAAATTCTGGCTCAAAATCCACGAAAATTCGATATTTTTGGGTCCCAGAAGCGATCTGTACATGCCTACTCAGTGCTAGAATATTTTCAAATTATACGCCCAAAACATACTAAAAATCGATATTTTGGGTGCCAAAGTCGATATGTGTATGCATCTTCTGTACCCGTTTATATCTTAAATTCAGGCTCAAAACACCCAAAAAATCGATATTTTTGTGTTCCAGAAGCGATCTGTACATGTCTACACCGTGTTAGAGTATTTTCAAAATGCAGGCCCAAAACATGCTCAAAATCGATATTTTTGGTGCCCAAAGTCGATAGGTGCATGCATCTTCTGTACCCGTTCATATCTCAATTTCAGGCTCAGAACACCCGAAAATTCGATTTATTTGGGTCCCAGAAGTGATCTGTACGTTTCTACTCCGTGTTTGAGTGTTTTAAAAATACAGGCCCAAAACATGCTGAAAATCGATATTTTAGGTGCCCAAAGTCAATATGCATATGCATCTTCTGTACCCATCTATATCCCAAATTCAGGTTCAAAACACCCGAATATTCGATATTTTTGGGTCCCAAAAGCCATCTGTACATGCATACTCCGTGTTAGAGTATTTTCAAAATACAGGCCTAAAACATGATGTAAATCGATATTTAACTGCCCAAAGTCAATATGTGTATGCATCTTCTGTACCCGTCTATATCCCAAATTCAGGTTCAAAACACTCGAAAATTCGATATTTTTGGGTCCCAGAAGCAACCTGTACATGCATACTTCTTGCTAGAAAGTTTTCAAGATACAGACCCAAAACATGCTCAAAATCGATATTTTAGGTGCAAAAAGTCGATATGTGCATGCATCTTCTGTACTCGTTTATATCTCAAATTCAGGCTCAAAACTCCGAAACTTCGATATTTTTGGGTCCCAGAAGCGATCTGTACATGCATACTCCGTGTTAGGGTGTTTTTAAAATGCAGGCCCAAAACATGCTGAAAATTGATATTTTAGGTGCCCAAAGTCAATATGTGTATGCATCTTCTGTACCCGTGTATATCCCTAATTCAGGTTCAAAACACCAGAAAATTCGATATTTTGGGGTCCCAGAAGCAATCTGTACATGCCTACTCCTTGCTAGAATGTTTTCAAGATACAGACCAAAAACATGCTCAAAATCGATATTTTAAGTGCAAAAAGTCGATATGTGCATGCATCTTCTGTACCCGTTTATATCTCAAATTCAGGCTCAAAACTCCGAAAATTAGATATTTTTGGGTCCCTTAAGCAATCTGCACATCCCTACTCAGTGCTAGAATATTTTTAAAATACAGGCCCAAAACATGCTATAAATCGATATTTTAGGTGTCCAAAGTCGATATGTGCATGCATCTTCTTTATCCGTTTATATCTCAAATTCAGGCTCAAAATACGAAAATCAATATTTTTGGGTCCCAGAAGCGATCCGTACATGCCTACTCCGTGTTAGAGTATTTTAAAAATACAGGCCCAAAACATGCTCAAAATCGATATTTTGGGTGCCCAAAGTCGATATGTGTATGCATCTTCTGTACCCGTTTATATCTCAAATTCAGACTCAAAACACCCAAAAAATCGATATTTTTGTGTCCCAGAAGCGATCTGTACATGCCTACTCAGTGCTAGAATATTTTCAAATTATACGCCCAAAACATACTAAAAATCGATATTTTGGGTTTCAAAGTCAATATGTGCATGCATCTTCTGTCCCCATTTATATCTCAAATTCAAGCTCAAAACACCCGAAAAATCCATATTTTTGAGTCCCTTAAGCGATCTGTACATGCATACTCAGTGCTTGAATGTTTTCAAAATATAGGCTCAAAACATGCTAAAAATCGATATTTTATGTGTCCAAAGTCGATATGTGTATGCTTCTTCTGTACCCGTTTATATCTCAAATTCAAGCTCAAAACACCCAAAAATTCAATATTTTTGGGTCCCAAAAGCGATCTGTACATGTCTACTCCGTGTTAGAGTATTTTTAAAATACAGGCCCAAAACATACTAAAAATCGATATTTTAGGTGCCCAAAGTCCATATGTGCATGCATCTTCTGTACCCGTTTATATCTCAAATTCAGGCTCAAAACACCCGAAAATTCAATATTTTTGGGTCCCAGAAGCGATCTGTACGTGCATACTCCGTGTTAGAGTGTTTTTAAAATAGAGGCCCAAAACATGCTGTAAATCGATATTTTAGCTGCCCAAAGTCAATATGTGCATGCATCTTCTGTACCCGTGTATATCCCAAATTCAGGTTCAAAACACCAGAAAATTCGATATTTTGGGGTCCCAGAAGCAATCTGTACATGCCTACTTCTTGCTAGAAAGTTTTCAAGATACAGACCAAAACATGCTCAAAATCGATATTTTAGGTGCAAAAAGTCGATTTGTGCATGCATCTTCAGTAACCGTTTATATCTCAAATTCAGGCTCAAAACACCCAAAAAATCGATATTTTTGTGTCCCAGAAGCGATCTGTACATGTCTACACCGTGTTAGAGTATTTTCAAAATACAGGCCCAAAACATGTTCAAAATCGATATTTTCGGTTCCCAAAGTCGATATGTGCATGCATCTTCTGAACCCGTTCATATCTCAAATTCAGGCTCAGAACACCCGAAAATTCGATTTATTTGGATTCCAGAAGCGATCTGCACGTGTCTACTCCGTGTTAGAGTATTTTAAAAATACAGGCCTAAAACATGCTGAAAATCGATATTTTGGGTGCCCAAAGTCGATATGTGCATTCATCTTCTGTACCCGTTTATATCTCAAATTCAGAATCAAAACACCCGAATATTCGATGTTTTTGGGTCCCAAAAGCGATCTGTACATGTCTATTCCGTGTTAGAGTATTTTTAAAATCCAGGCCCAAAACATACTAAAAATCGATATTTTAGGTGCCCAAAGTCGATATGTGCATGCATCTTCTGTACCCGTTTATATCTCAAATTCAGGCTCAAAACACCCGAAAATTCAATATTTTTGTGTCCCAGAAGCGATCTGTACGTGCATACTCCGTGTTAGAGGGTTTTTAAAAAAAAGGCCCAAAACATGCTGAAAAACGATATTTTAGCTGCCCAAAGTCAATATGTGTATGCATCTTCTGTACCCGTCTATATCCCAAATTCAGGTTCAAAACACTCGAAAATTCGATATTTTTGGGTCCCAGAAGCAATCTGTACATGCCTACTTCTTGCTAGAAAGTTTTCAAGATACAGACCCAAAACATGCTCAAAATCGATATTTTAGGTGCAAAAAGTCGATATGTGCATGCATCTTCTGTACCCGTTTATATCTCAAATTCAGACTCAAAACACCCAAAAAATCGATATTTTTGTGTCCCAGAAGCGATCTGTACATGTCTACACCGTGTTAGAGTATTTTCAAAATTCAGGCCCAAAACATGCTCAAAATCGATATTTTAGGTGCCCAAAGTCGATATGTGTATGCATCTTCTGTACCCGTTTATATCTCAAATTCAGGCTCAGAACACCCGATAATTCGATTTATTTGGGTCCCAGAAGCGATCTGTACGTGTCTACTCCATGTTAGAGTATTTTAAAAATACAGGCCCAAAACATGCTCAAAATCGATATTTTGGGTGCCCAAAGTCGATATGTGTATGCATCTTCTGTACCCGTTTATATCTGAAATTCAGACTCAAAACACCCAAAAAATCGATATTTTTGTGTCTCAGAAGCGATCTGTACATGCCTACTCAGTGCTAGAATATTTTCAAATTATACGCCCAAAACATACTAAAAATCGATATTTTGGGTTTCAAAGTCAATATGTGCATGCATCTTCTGTCCCCATTTTATCTCAAATTCAAGCTCAAAACACCCGAAAAATCCATATTTTTGAGTCCCTTAAGCGATCTGTATATGCATACTCAGTGCTTGAATGTTTTCAAAATATAGGCTCAAAACATGCTAAAAATCGATATTTTATGTGTCCAAAGTCGATATGTGTATGCTTCTTCTGTACCCGTTTATATCTCAAATTCAGGCTCAAAACACCCGAAAATTCGATGTTTTTGGGTCCCAAAAGCCATCTGTACATGCATACTCCGTGTTAGAGTATTTTCAAAATACAGGCCTAAAGCATGCTCAAAATCGATATTTTAGCTGCTCAAAGTCAATATGTGTATGCATCTTCTGCACCCGTCTATATCTCAAATTCAGGTTCAAAACACTCGAAAATTCTGTATTTTTGGGTCCCAGAAGCAATCTGTACATGCCTACTTCTTGCTAGAATGTTTTCAAGATATACACCCAAAACATGCTCAAAATCGATATTTTAGGTGCAAAAAGTCGATATGTGCATGCATCTTCGGTACCCGTTTATATCTAAAATTCAGGCTCAAAACAAACGAAAATTCGATATTTTTGGGTCCCTTAAGCGATCTGTACATGCATACTCAGTGCTAGAATTTTTTCAAAATATAGGCTCAAAACATGCTAAAAATCGATATTTTAAGTGTCCAAAGTCGATATGTGCATGCATCTTATGTATCCGTCTATATCCCAAATTCAGGTTCTAAACACCCGAAAATTCGATATTTTTGGGTCCCAGAAGCAATCTGTACATGCCTACTCCTTGCTAGAATTTTTTCAAGATACAGACCCAAAACATGCTCAAAATCAATATTTTAGGTGCAAAAAGTCGATATGTGCATGCATCTTCTGTACCAGTTTATATCTCAAATTCAGGCTCAAAACACCCGAAAATTCGTTATTTTTGGGTCCCTTAAGCGATCTGTACATGCCTACTCCGTGTTAAATTATTTTCAAAAAATAGGCCTAAAACATGCTGAAAATCTATATTTTAGGTGACAAAAGTCAATATGTGTATGCATCTTCTGTACCCGTCAATATCCCAAATTCAGGTTCAAAACACCAGAAAATTCGATATTTTTGGGTCCCAGAAGCGATCTTTACATGCCTACTCCTTGCTAGAATGTTTTTCAAGATACAGACCCAAAACATGCTCAAAATCGATATTTTAGGTGCAAAAAGTCGATATGTGAATGCATCTTCTGTACCCGGTTATATCCCAAATTCTGGCTCAAAACCCCCGAAAATTCGATTTATTTGGGTCCCAGAAGCGATCTGTACGTGCATACTCCGTGTTAAAGTATTTTCAAAATACAGACCCAAAACATGCTCAAAATCGATATTTTAGGTGCCCAAAGTCGATATGTGCATGCATCTTATGTACCCGTCTATATCCCAAATTCAGGTTCAAAACACTCGAAAATTCGATATTTTTGGGTCCCAGAAGCAATCTGTACATGCCTACTTCTTGCTAGAAAGTTTTAAGATACAGACCCAAAACATGCTTTAAAATCGATATTTTAGGTGCAAAAAGTAGATATGTGCATGCATCCTCTGTACCCGGTTATATCCCAAATTCCGGCTCAAAACCCCTGAAAATTCGATATTTTTGGGTCCCAGAAGCGATCTGTACATGCCTACTCAGTGCTAGAATATTTTCAAATTATACGCTGAAAACATACTAAAAATCGATATTTTGGGGGCCAAAGTCGATATGTGCATGCATCTTCTGTACCCGTTTATACCTCAAATTCAGGCACAAAACACCCAAAAAAATCGATATTTTTGTGTCCCAGAAGCGATTTGTACATGTCTACACCGTGCTATAGTATTTTGAAAATACAGGCCTAAAACATGCTGAAAATCGATATTTTAGCTGCCCAAAGTCAATATGTGTATGTATCTTCTGTACCCGTCTATATCCCAAATTCAGGTTCAAAACACTCGAAAATTCGATATTTTTGGGTCCCAGAAGCAATCTGTACATGCCTACTTCGTGCTAGAATGTTCTCAAGATACATACCCAAAACATACTCAAAATCGATATTTTAGGTGCAAAAAGTCGAAATGTGAATGCATCTTCTGTACCCGTTTATATCTCAAATTCAGGCTCAAAACAACCGAAAATTCGATATTTTTGGGTCCCCGAAGCGATCTGTACATGCCTACTCCGTGTTAGAGTTTTTTTCAAAATACAGGCCCAAAACATGCTCAAAATCGAAAATTTAGGTGCAAAAAGTCGATATATGCATGCATCTTCTGTATCCGTCTATATCCCAAATTCAGGTTCAAAACACCCGAAAATTCGATATTTTTGGGTCCCAAAAGAGATCTGTACATGCCTACTCCTTGCTAGAATTTTTTAAGATACAAACCCAAGACATGCTCAAAATAGATATTTTAGGTGCAAAAAGTCGATATGTGCATGCATCTTCTGTACCCGTTTATATCTCAAATTCAGGCTCAAAACACCCGAAAATGTCATATTTTTGGGTCCCTTAAGTGATCTGTACATGCATACTCAGTGCTAGAATGTTTTCAAAATATAGGCTCAAAACATGCTAAAAATCGATATTTTAGGTGTCCAAAGTCGATATGTGCATGCATCTTCTGTACCCGTTTATATCTAAAATTCAGGCTCAAAACACCCGAAAATTCGATATTTTTGGGTCCCAAAAGCGATCTGTACATGTCTACTCCGAGTTAGAGTATTTTTTAAATACAGGCCCAAAACATGCTAAAATTCGATATTTTAGGTGCTCAAAGTCGATATGTGCATGCATCTTCTGTACCCGTTTATATCTTAAATTCAGGCTCAAAACTCCGAAAATTCGATATTTTTGGGTCCAAGAAGCAATCTGCACATGCCTAGTCAGTGCTAGAATGTTTTTAAAATACAGGCTTAAAACATGCTATAAATCGATATTTTAGGTGTCAAAAGTCGATGTGTGCATGCATCTTCTGTACCCGTTTATATCTTAAATTCAGGCTCAAAACACCCGAAAATTCGATATTTATGGGTCCCAGAAGCGATCTGTACGTGCACACTCCGTGTTAGAGTGTTTTTAAAATACAGGCCCAAAACATGCTAAAAAACGATATTTTATGTGCCCAAAGTCAAAATGTGTATGCATCTTCTGTACACGTGTATATCCCTAATTCAGGTTCAAAACACCAGAAAATTCGATTTTTTTGGGTCCCAAAAGCGATCTGTACATGCCTACTTCTTGCAAAAATGTTTTCAAGATACCGACCCAAAACATGCTCAAAATCGATATTTTAAGTGCAAAAAGTCGATATGTGCATGCATCTTCTGTACCCGTTTATATCTCAAATTCAGGCTCAAAACTCCGAAAATTCGATATTTTTGGGTCCCTTAAGAAATCTGCACATGCCTACTCAGTGCTAGAATGTTTTTAAACTACAGGCTTAAAACATGCTATAAATCGATATTTTAGGTGTCCAAAGTCGATATGTGCATGCATCTTCTGTACCCGTTTATATCTCAAATTCAGGGTCAAAACACCCGAAAATTCGATATTTTTGGGTCCCAGAAGCGATCTGTACATGCCTACTCCGTGTTAGAGTATTTTTAAAATACAGGCCCAAAACATGCTAAAAATCGATATTTTAGTTGCCCAAAGTCGATATGTGCATGCATCATCTGTACCCGTTTATATCTCAAATTCAGGCTCAAAACACCCGAAAATTCAATATTTTTGGGTCCCAGAAGCGATCTGTACGTGCACACTCCTTGTTAGAGTGTTTTTAAAATACAGGCCCAAAACATGCTGAAAATCGATATTTTATGTGCCCAAAGTCAAAATGTGTATGCATCTTCTGTACACGTGTATATCCCTAATTCAGGTTCAAAACACCAGAAAATTCGATTTCTTTGGGTCCCAAAAGCGATCTGTACATGCCTACTCCTTGCTAGAATGTTTTCAAGATACAGACCCAAAACATGTTAAAAATCGATATTTTAAGTTCAAAAAGTCGATATGTGCATGCATCTTCTGTACCCGTTTATATCTCAAATTCAGGCTCAAAACTCCGAAAATTCAATTTTTTGGGGTCCTTTAAGGAATATGCACATGCCTACTCAGTGCTAGAATGTTTTTAAAATACAGGCTTAAAACATGCTATAAATAGATATTTTAGGTGTCCAAAGTCGATATGTGCATGCATCTTCTGAACCCGTTTATATCTCAAATTCAGGCTCAAAACACCCAAAATATCGATATTTTTGTGTCGCAAAAGCGATCTGTACATGTCTAAACCGTGCTATAGTATTTTCAAAATACAGGCGCAAAACATGCTCAAAATCGATATTTTAGGTGCCCAAAGTCGATATGTGCATGCATCTTCTGTATCAGTCTATATCCCAAATTCAGGTTCAAAACACCCGAAAATTCGATAATTTTGGGTCCCAGAAGCGATCTGTACATGCCTACTCCTTGCTAGAATGTTTTTAAAATACAGGCCCAAAACATGCTCAAAATCGATATTTTAGGTGCCCAAAGTCGATATGTGCATGCATCTTCTGTACACGTTTATATCTCTAATTCAGACTCAAAACACCCAAAAAATCGATATTTTTGTGTCCCAGAAGCGATCTGTACATGCCTACACAGTGTTAGAGTATTTTCAAAATACAGGCCTAAAACATGCTGAAAATCGATATTTTAGCTTCCCAAAGTCAATATGTGTATGCATCTTCTGTACCCGTCTATATCCCAAATTCATGTTCAAATCACTCGAAAATTCGATATTTTTGGGTCCCAGAAGCAATCTGTACATGCCTACTTCTTGCTAGAATGTTTTCAAGATACAGACCCAAAACATGCTCAAAATCGATATTTTAGGTGCAAAAAGTCGATATGTGCATGCATCCTCTGTACCCGGTTACATCCCATTTTCTGGCTCAGAACACCCGAAAATTCGATATTTTTGGGTCCCAGAAGCGATCTGTACATGCCTACTCAGTGCTAGAATATTTTCAAATTATACGCCGAAAACATACTAAAAATCGATATTTTGGGTGCCCAAAGTCGATATGTGCATGCATCTTCTGTACCCGTTTATATCTCAAATTCAGGCTCAAAACTCCGAAAATTCGATATTTTTGGGTCCCAGAAGCAATCTGCACATGCCTACTCAGTGCTAGAATGTTTTTAAAATACAGGCTTAAAACATGCTATAAATCGTTATTTTAGGTGTCCAAAGTTGATATGTGCATGCATCTTCTGTACCCGTTTATATCTCAAATTCAGGGACAACACACCCGAAAATTCGATATTTTCGGGTCCCAAAAGCGATCTGTACATGCCTACTCCGTGTTAGAGTATTTTTAAAATACAGGCCCAAAACATGCTAAAAATCGATATTTTAGGTGCCCAAAGTCGATATGTGCATGCATCTTCTGTACCCGTTTATATCTCAAATTCAGGCTCAAAACACCCTAAAATTCAATATTTTTGGGTCCCAGAAGCGATCTGTACGTGCACACTCCGTGTTAGAGTGTTTTTAAAATACAGGCCCAAAACATGCTGAAAATCGATATTTTATGTGCCCAAAGTCAAAATGTGTATGCATCTTCTGTACACGTGTATATCCCTAATTCAGGTTCAAAACACCAGAAAATTCGATTTTTTTGGGTCCCAGAAGCGATCTGTACATGCCTACTCCTTGCTAGAATGTTTTCAAGATACAGACCCAAAACATGTTAAAAATCGATATTTTAAGTGCAAAAAGTCGAAATGTGCATGCAACTTCTGTACCCGTTTATATCACAAATATAGGCTCAAAACTCCGAAAAATCGATATTTTTGGGTCCCAGAAGCGATCTGTACATGCCTACACAGTGTTAGAGTATTTTAAAAATACAGGCCCAAAACATGCTCAAAATCGATATTTTAGGTGCCCAAAGTCGATATGTGCATGAATCTTCTGTACCCGTTTATATCTCAAATTCAGACTCAAAACACCCGAATATTCGATATTTTTGGGTCCCAAAAGCAATGTGTACATGCATACTCCGTGTTAGAGTATTTTCAAAATACAGGCCTAAAACATGCTGAAAATCGATATTTTAGCTTCCCAAAGTCAATATGTGTATGCATCTTCTGTACCCGTCTATATCCCAAATTCATGTTCAAATCACTCGAAAATTCGATATTTTTGGGTCCCAGAAGCAATCTGTACATGCCTACTTCTTGCTAGAATGTTTTCAAGATACAGACCCAATACATGCTAAAAATCGATATTTTAGGTGCAAAAAGTCGATATGTGCATGCATCCTCTGTACCCGGTTACATCCCAATTTCTGGCTCAGAACACCCGAAAATTCGATATTTTTGGGTCCCAGAAGCGATCTGTACATGCCTACTCAGTGCTAGAATATTTTCAAATTATACGCCGAAAACATATTGAAAATCGATATTTTGAGTGCCCAAAGTCGATATGTGAATGCATCTTCTGTATCCGTTTATATCTCAAATTCAGGCTCAAAACACCCAAAAAATCGATATTTTTGGGTCCCAGAAGCGATCTGTACATGTCTACACCGTGTTTGAGTATTTTCAAAATACAGGCCCAAAACATGCTCAAAATCGATATTTTAGGTGCCCGAAGTCGATATGTGCATGCATCTTCTGTACCTGTTCATATCTCAAATTCAGGCTCAGAACAACCGAAAATTCGATTTATTTGGGTCCCAGAAGCGATCTGTACGTGTCTACTCAGTGTTAAAGTGTTTTTAAAATACAGGCCCAAAACATGCTGAAAATCGATATTTTATGTGCCCAAAGTCGATATGTGCATGCATCTTCTGTACCCGTTTATATCTCAAATTCAGGCTCAAAACTCCGAAAATTCGATATTTTTGGGTCCCTTAAGCGATCTGCACATGCCTACTCAGTGCTAGAATGTTTTTAAAATACATGCTTAAAACATGCTATAAATCGATATTTTAGGTGTGAAAAGTCGATATGTGCATGCATCTTCTGTACCCGTTTATATCTCAAATTCAGGCTCAAAACACCCAAAAAGTCAATATTTTTGGGTCCCAGAAGCGATCTGTACATGCCGACTCCGTGTTAATGTATTTTCAAAATACAGTCCCAAAACATGCTGAAAATCTATATTTTAGATGCCCAAAGTCAATATGTGTATGCATCTTCTGTACCCGTCTATATCCCAAATTCAGGTTCAAAACACCAGAAAATTCGGTAGTTTTGGGTCCCTGAAGCGACCTGTACATGCCTACTCCTTTGTAGAATGTTTTCAAGATACAGACCCAAAACATGCTTAAAATCGATATTTTAGGTGCAAAAAGTCGATATGTGCATGCATCATATGTACCCGTTTATATCTCAAATTAAGGCTCAAAACACCCGAAAATTCAATATTTTTGGGTCCCAGAAGCGATCTGTACGTGCACACTCCGTGTTAGAGTGTTTTTAAAATACAGGCCCAAAACATGCTGAAAATCGATATTTTATGTGCCCAAAGTCAAAATGTGTATGCATCTTCTGTACACGTGTATATCCCTAATTCAGGTTCAAAACACCAGAAAATTCAATTTTTTTGCGTCCCAGAAGCGATCTGTACATGCCTACTCCTTGCTAGAATGTTTTCAAGATACAGACCCAAAACATGTTAAAAATCGATATTTTAAGTGCAAAAAGTCGATATGTGCATGCATCTTCTGTACCCGTTTATATCTCAAATTCAGGCTCAAAACTCCGAAAATTCAATTTTTTGGGGTCCCTTAAGGAATCTGCACATGCCTACTCAGTGCTAGAATGTTTTTAAAATATAGGCTTAAAACATGCTATAAATAGATATTTTAGGTGTCCAAAGTCGATATGTGCATGCATCTTCTGAACCCGTTTATATCTCAAATTCAGGCTCAAAACACCCAAAAAATCGATATTTTTGTGTCCCAGAAGCGATCTGTACATGCCTAATCCGTGTTAGAGTATTTTCATAATACAGGCCCAAAACATGCTCAAAATCGATATTTTAGGTGCCCAAAGTCGATATGTGCATGCATCTTCTGTATCCGTTTATATCTCAAATTCAAGCTCAAAATACCTGAAAATTCAATATTTTTGGGTCCCAGAAGCGATCTGTACATGCCTACTCCGTGTTAATGTATTTTCAAAAAACAGGCCCAAAACATGCTCAAAATCGATATTTTAGGTAACCAAAGTCACTATGTGAATTTATCTTCTGTACCCGTCTATATCCCAAATTCTGGTTCAAAACACCAGAAAATTCGGAATTTTTGGGTCCTAGATGCGATCTGTACATGCCTACTCCTTGCTAGAATTTTTTCAAGATACCGACCCAAAACATGCTCAAAATCGATATTTTAGGTGCAAAAAGTCGATATGTGCATGCATCCTCTGTACCCGGTTATATCCCAAATTCTGGCTCAAAACCCCCGAAAATTCGATATTTTTGGGTCCCCGAAGCGATCTGTACATGCCTACTCCGTGTTAGAGTATTTTCAAAATACAGGCCCAAAACATGCTCAAAATCGATATTTTAGGTGCCCAAAGTCGATATGTGCATGCATCTTCTGTATCCGTTTATATCTCAAATTCAGTCTCAAAACACCCGAAAATTCAATATTTTTGGGTCCCAGAAGCGATCTGTACATGCCTAATCCGTGTTAATGTATTTTCAAAGTACAGGCCCAAAACATTCTGAAAATCTATATTTTAGGTGCCCAAAGTCAATATGTGTATGCATCTTCTGTACCCGTCTATATCCCAAATTCAGGTTCAAAACACCAGAAAATTTGGTATGTTTGGGTCCCAGAAGCGATCTGTACATGCCTACTCCTTGCTAGAATTTTTTCAAGATACAGACCCAAAACATGCTCAAAATCGATATTTTAGGTGCAAAAAGTCGATATGTGCATGCATCCTCTGTACCCGGTTATATCCCAAATTCAGGCTCAAAACCCCCCAAAATTCGATATTTTTGTGTCCCAGAAGCGATCTGTACATGTCTACACCGTGCTATAATATTTTCAAAATTCAGGCCCAAAACATGCTCAAAATCAATATTTTAGGTGCCCAAAGTCGATATGTGCGTGCATCTTCTGTACCCGTTCATATCTCAAATTCAGGCTCAGAACACCCTAAAATTCGATTTATTTGGGTTCCAGAAGCGATCTGTACGTGTCTAGTCAGTGTTGGAGTATTTTAAAAATACAGGCCCAAAACATGCTCAAAATCGATATTTTAGGTGCCCAAAGTCGATATGTGCATGCATCTTCTGTACCCGTTTATATCTCAAATTTAGACTCAAAACACCCGAATATTCGACATTTTTGTGTCCCCGAAGCGATCTGTACATGCCTACTCCGTGTTAGAGTATTTTCAAAATACAGGCCCAAAACATGCTCAAAATCGATATTTTATGTTCCCAAAGTCAAAATGTGTATGCATCTTCTGTACACGTGTATATCCCTAATTCAGGTTCAAAACAACCGAAAATTCGATTTTTTTGGGTCCCAGAAGCGATCTGTACATGCTTACTCCGTGTTAGAGTATTTTCAAATTACAGGCCCAAAACATATTAAAAATCGATATTTTAGGTGCCCAAAGTCGATATGTGCATGCATCTTCTGTACCCGTTCATATCTCAAATTCAGGCTCAGAACACCCTAAAATTCGATTTATTTGGGTTCCAGAAGCGATCTGTACGTGTCTAGTCAGTGTTGGAGTATTTTAAAAATACAGGCCCAAAACATGCTCAAAATCGATATTTTGGGTGCCCAAAGTCGATATGTGCATGCATCTTCTGTACCCGTTTATATCTCAAATTTAGACTCAAAACACCCGAATATTCGACATTTTTGTGTCCCCGAAGCGATCTGTACATGCCTACTCCGTGTTAGAGTATTTTCAAAATACAGGCCCAAAACATGCTCAAAATCGATATTTTATGTTCCCAAAGTCAAAATGTGTATGCATCTTCTGTACACGTGTATATCCCTAATTCAGGTTCAAAACAACCGAAAATTCGATTTTTTTGGGTCCCAGAAGCGATCTGTACATGCTTACTCCGTGTTAGAGTATTTTCAAATTACAGGCCCAAAACATATTAAAAATCGATATTTTAGGTGCCCAAAGTCGATATGTGCGTGCATCTTCTGTACCCGTTCATATCTCAAATTCAGGCTCAGAACACCCTAAAATTCGATTTATTTGGGTTCCAGAAGCGATCTGTACGTGTCTAGTCAGTGTTGGAGTATTTTAAAAATACAGCCCCAAAACATGCTCAAAATCGATATTTTGGGTGCCCAAAGTCGATATGTGCATGCATCTTCTGTACCCGTTTATATCTCAAATTTAGACTCAAAACACCCGAATATTCGATATTTTTGTGTCCCCGAAGCGATCTGTACATGCCTACTCCGTGTTAGAGTATTTTCAAAATACAGGCCCAAAACATGCTCAAAATCGATATTTTATGTGCCCAAAGTCAAAATGTGTATGCATCTTCTGTACACGTGTATATCCCTAATTCAGGTTCAAAACAACCGAAAATTCGATTTTTTTGGGTCCCAGAAGCGATCTGTACATGCTTACTCCGTGTTAGAGTATTTTCAAAATACAGGCCCAAAACATATTAAAAATCGATATTTTAGGTGCCCAAAGTCGATATGTGCATGCATCTTCTGTATCCGTTTATATCTCAAATTCAGGCTCAAAACACCCTAAAATTCAATATTTTTGATCCCAAAAGCGATCTGTACATGCCTACTCCGTGTTAATGTATTTTCAAAATACAGGCCCAAAACATGCTGAAAATCTATATTTTAGGTGACCAAAGTCACTATGTGAATTTATCTTCTGTACCCGTCTATATCCCAAATACTGGTTCAAAACACCAGAAAATTCGGTATTTTTGGGTCCCAGAAGCGATCTGTACATGCCTACTCCTTGCTAGAATTTTTTCAAGATACAGACCCAAAAAATGCTCAAAATCGATATTTTAAGTGCAAAAAGTCGATATGTGCATGCATCCTCTGTACCCGGTTATATCCCAAATTCTGGCTCAAAACCCCCGAAAATTCGATATTTTTGGGTCCCAGAAGCGATCTGTACATGCCTACTCAGTGCTAGAATATTTTCAAATTATACGCCGAAAACATACTAAAAATCGATATTTTGGGTGCCAAAGTCGATATGTGCATGCATCTTCTGAACCCGTTTATATCTCAAATTCAGGCTCAAAACACCCAAAAAATCGATATTTTTGTGTCCCAGAAGCGATCTGTACATGCCTACTCCTTGCTAGAATTTTTTCAAGATACCGACCCAAAACATGCTCAAAATCGATATTTTAGGTGTAAAAAGTCGATATGTGCATGCATCCTCTGTACCCGGTTATATCCCAAATTCTGCCTCAAAAACCCCGAAAATTCGATATTTTTGGGTCCCAGAAGCGATCTGTACATGTCTACTCCGTGTTAGAGTGTTTTTAAAATACAGGCCCAAAACATGCTGAAAATCGATATTTTATGTGCCTAAAGTCAAAATGTGTATGCATCTTCTGTACACGTGTATATCCCTAATTCAGGTTCAAAACACCAGAAAATTCGATTTTTTTGGGTCCCAGTAGCG
This sequence comes from Petrolisthes cinctipes, assembly GCA_033782935.1. Taxonomy (NCBI): domain Eukaryota; kingdom Metazoa; phylum Arthropoda; class Malacostraca; order Decapoda; family Porcellanidae; genus Petrolisthes; species Petrolisthes cinctipes. The sequence continues at coordinate 150,413 of JAWQEG010001276.1, forward strand.
ATCTGTACATGCCTACTCCTTGCTAGAATGTTTTCAAGATACAGACCCAAAACATGTTAAAAATCGATATTTTAAGTGCAAAAAGTCGATATGTGCATGCATCCCCTGTACCCAGTTATATCCCAAATTCTGGCTCAAAACCCCTGAAAGTTCGATATTTTTGGGTCCCAGAAGCGATCTGTACATGCCTACTCAGTGCTAGAATATTTTCAAATTAAACGCCGGAAACATACTAAAAATCGATATTTTGGGTGCCAAAGTCGATATGTGCATGCATCTTCTGTACCCGTTTATATCTCAAATTCAGTTTAAAAACACCGAAAATTCGATATTTTTGGGTCCCTTAAGCAAACTACACATGCCTACTCAGTGATAGAATGTTTTTAAAATACAGGCTTAAAACATGCTATAAATCGATATTTTAGATGTCCAAAGTCGATATGTGCATGCATCTTCTGAACCCGTTTATATCTTAAATTCAGGCTCAAAACACCCAAAAAATCGATATTTTTGTGTCCCAGAAGCGATCTGAACATGCCTACTCCGTGTTAGAGTATTTTCAAAATACAGGCCCAAAACATGCTGAAAAATCTATATTTTAGGTGACCAAAGTCACTATGTGAATTTATCTTCTGTACCCGTCTATATCCCAAATTCTAGTTCAAAACACCTGAAAATTAGGTATTTTTGGGTCCCAGAAGCGATCTGTACATGCCTACTCCTTGCTAGAATTTTTTCAAGATACAGACCCAAAAAATGCTCAAAATCGATATTTTAAGTGCAAAAAGTCGATATGTGCATGCATCCTCTGTACCCGGTTATATCCCAAATTCTGGCTCAAAACCCCCAAAAATTCGATATTTTTGGGTCCCAGAAGCGATCTGTACATGCCTACTCAGTGCTAGAATATTTTCAAATTATACGCCGAAAACATACTAAAAATCGATATTTTGGGTGCCAAAGTCGATATGTGCATGCATCTTCTGAACCCGTTTATATCTCAAATTCAGGCTCAAAACACCCAAAAAATCGATATTTTTGTGTCCCAGAAGCGATCTGTACATGCCTACTCCGTGTTAGAGTATTTTCATAATACAGGCCCAAAACATGCTCAAAATCGATATTTTAGGTGCCCAAAGTCGATATGTGTATGCATCTTCTGTATCCGTTTATATCTCAAATTCAGGCTCAAAACACCCAAAAATTCAATATTTTTGGGTCCCAGAAGCGATCTGTACATGCCTACTCCGTGTTAATGTATTTTCAAAATACAGGCCCAAAACATACTGAAAATCTATATTTTAGGTGACAAAAGTCACTATGTGAATTTATCTTTTGTACCCGTCTATATCCCAAATTCTGGTTCAAAACACCAGAAAATTCGGTATTTTTGGGTCCTAGATGCGATCTGTACATGCCTACTCCTTGCTAGAATTTTTTCAAGATACCGACCCAAAACATGCTCAAAATCGATATTTTAGGTGCAAAAAGTCGATATGTGCATGCATCCTCTGTACCCGGTTATATCCCAAATTCTGGCTCAAAAACCCCGAAAATTCGATATTTTTGGGTCCCAGAAGCAATATGTACATGTCTACTCCGTGTTAGAGTGTTTTTAAAATACAGGCCCAAAACATGCTGAAAATCGATATTTTATGTGCCTAAAGTCAAAATGTGTATGCATCTTCTGTACACGTGTATATCCCTAATTCAGGTTCAAAACACCAGAAAATTCGATTTTTTTGGGTACCAGAAGCGATCTGTACATGCCTACTCCTTGCTAGAATGTTTTCAAGCTACAGACCCAAAACATGTTAAAAATCGATATTTTAAGTGCAAAAAGTCGATATGTGCATGCATCCTCTGTACCCAGTTATATCCCAAATTCTGGCTCAAAACCCCTGAAAGTTCGATATTTTTGGGTCCCAGAAGCGATCTGTACATGCCTACTCAGTGCTAGAATATTTTCAAATTATACGCCGGAAACATACTAAAAATCGATATTTTGGGTGCCAAAGTCGATATGTGCATGCATCTTCTGTACCCGTTTATATCTCAAATTCAGTTTAAAAACTCCGAAAATTCGATATTTTTGGGTCCCTTAAGCAATCTACAAATGCCTACTCAGTGATAGAATGTTTTTAAAATACAGGCTTAAAACATGCTATAAATCGATATTTTAGATGTCCAAAGTCGATATGTGCATGCATCTTCTGTACCCGTTTATATCTCAAATTTAGACTCAAAACACCCGAATATTCGATATTTTTATGTCCCAGAAACGATCTGTACATGCCTACTCCGTGTTAGAGTATTTTCAAAATACAGGCCCAAAACATGCTCAAAATCGATATTTTATGTGCCCAAAGTCAAAATGTGTATGCATCTTCTGTACACGTGTATATCCCTAATTCAGGTTCAAAACAACCGTAAATTCGATTTTTTTGGGTCCCAGAAGCGATCTGTACATGCCTACTCCGTGTTAGAGTATTTTCTAAATACAGGCCCAAAACATATTAAAAATCGATATTTTAGGTGCCCAAAGTCGATATGTGCATGCATCTTCTGTATCCGTTTAGATCTCAAATTCAGGCTCAAAACACCCGAAAATTCAATATTTTTGGGTCCCAGAAGCGATCTGTACATGCCTACTCTGTGTTAATGTATTTTCAAAATACAGGCCCAAAACATGCTGAAAATCTATATTTTAGGTGACCAAAGTCACTATGTGAATTTATCTTCTGTACACGTCTATATCCCAAATTCTGGTTCAAAACACCAGAAAATTCGGAATTTTTTGTCCCAGAAGCGATCTGTACATGCCTACTCCTTGCTAGAATTTTTTTAAGATACAGATCCAAAAAATGCTCAAAATCGATATTTTAAGTGCAAAAAGTCGATATGTGCATGCATCCTCTGTACACGGTTATATCCCAAATTCTGGCTCAAAACCCCCGCAAATTCGATATTTATGGGTCCCAGAAGCGATCTGTACATGCCTACTCAGTGCTAGAATATTTTCAAATTATACGCCGAAAACATACTAAAAATCGATATTTTGGGTGCCAAAGTCGATATGTGCATGCATCTTCTGAACCCGTTTATATCTCAAATTCAGGCTCAAAACACCCAAAAAATCGATATTTTTGTGTCCCAGAAGCGATCTGTACATGCCTACTCCGTGTTAGAGTATTTTCAAAGTACAGGCCCAAAACATGCTCAAAATCGATATTTTAGGTGCCCAAAGTCGATATGTGCATGCATCTTCTGTATCCGTTTATATCTCAAATTCAGGCTCAAAACACCCGAAAATTTAATATTTTTGGGTCCCAGAAGCGATCTGTACATGCCTACTCCGTGTTAATGTATTTTCAAAATACAGGCCCAAAACATGCTGAAAATCGATATATAATGTGCACAAAGTCAAAATGTGTATGCATCTTCTGTACACGTGTATATCCCTAATTCAGGTTCAAAACAACCGAAAATTCGATTTTTTTGGGTCCCAGAAGCGATCTGTACATGCCTACTCCGTGTTAGAGTATTTTCAAAATACAGGCCCAAAACATATTAAAAATCGATATTTTAGGTGCCCAAAGTCGATATGTGCATGCATCTTCTGTATCCGTTTATATCTCAAATTCAGGCTCAAAACACACTAAAATTCAATATTTTTGATCCCAAAAGCGATCTGTACATGCCTACTCCGTGTTAATGTATTTTCAAAATACAGGCCCAAAACATGCTGAAAATCTATATTTTAGGTGCCCAAAGTCAATATGTGTATGCATCTTCTGTACCCGTCTATATCCCAAATTCAGGTTCAAAACACCAGAAAATTCGGTATTTTTGGGTCCCAGAAGCGATCTGTACATGCCTACTCCTTGCTAGAAATTTTTCAAGATACAGACCCAAAACATGCTCAAAATCGATATTTTAGGTGCAAAAAGTCGATATGTGCATGCATCCTCTGTACCCGGTTATATCCCAAATTCTGGCTCAAAACCCCCCAAAATTCGATATTTTTGTGTCCCAGAAGCGATCTGTACATGTCTACTCCGTGTTAGAGTGTTTTTAAAATACAGGCCCAAAACATACTAAAAATCGATATTTTGGGTGCCAAAGTCGATATGTGCATGCATCTTCTGAACCCGTTTATATCTCAAATTCAGGCTCAAAACACCCAAAAAATCGATATTTTTGTGTCCCAGAAGCGATCTGTACATGCCTACTCCTTGCTAGAATTTTTTCAAGATACCGACCCAAAACATGCTCAAAATCGATATTTTAGGTGTAAAAAGTCGATATGTGCATGCATCCTCTGTACCCGGTTATATCCCAAATTCTGGCTCAAAAACCCCGAAAATTCGATATTTTTGGGTCCCAGAAGCGATCTGTACATGTCTACTCCGTGTTAGAGTGTTTTTAAAATACAGGCCCAAAACATGCTGAAAATCGATATTTTATGTGCCTAAAGTCAAAATGTGTATGCATCTTCTGTACACGTGTATATCCCTAATTCAGGTTCAAAACACCAGAAAATTCGATTTTTTTGGGTCCCAGTAGCGATCTGTACATGCCTACTCCTTGCTAGAATGTTTTCAAGATACAGACCCAAAACATGTTAAAAATCGATATTTTAAGTGCAAAAAGTCGATATGTGCATGCATCCCCTGTACCCAGTTATATCCCAAATTCTGGCTCAAAACCCCTGAAAGTTCGATATTTTTGGGTCCCAGAAGCGATCTGTACATGCCTACTCAGTGCTAGAATATTTTCAAACTAAACGCCGGAAACATACTAAAAATCGATATTTTGGGTGCCAAAGTCGATATGTGCATGCATCTTCTGTACCCGTTTATATCTCAAATTCAGTTTAAAAACACCGAAAATTCGATATTTTTGGGTCCCTTAAGCAAACTACACATGCCTACTCAGTGATAGAATGTTTTTAAAATACAGGCTTAAAACATGCTATAAATCGATATTTTAGATGTCCAAAGTCGATATGTGCATGCATCTTCTGAACCCGTTTATATCTTAAATTCAGGCTCAAAACACCCAAAAAATCGATATTTTTGTGTCCCAGAAGCGATCTGAACATGCCTACTCCGTGTTAGAGTATTTTCAAAATGCAGGCCCAAAACATGCTCAAAATCGATATTTTATGTGCCCAAAGTCAAAATGTGTATGCATCTTCTGTACACGTGTATATCCCTAATTCAGGTTCAAAACAACCGTAAATTCGATTTTTTTGGGTCCCAGAAGCGATCTGTACATGCCTACTCCGTGTTAGAGTATTTTCTAAATACAGGCCCAAAACATATTAAAAATCGATATTTTTGGTGCCCAAAGTCGATATGTGCATGCATCTTCTGTATCCGTTTATATCTCAAATTCAGGCTCAAAACACCCTAAAATTCAATATTTTTGATCCCAAAAGCGATCTGTACATGCCTACTCCGTGTTAATGTATTTTCAAAATACAGGCCCAAAACATGCTGAAAATCTATATTTTAGGTGCCCAAAGTCAATATGTGTATGCATCTTCTGTACCCGTCTATATCCCAAATTCTGGCTCAAAACCCCCGAAAATTCGATATTTTTGGGTCCCAGAAGCGATCTGTACATGCCTACTCAGTGCTAGAATATTTTCAAATTATACGCCCAAAACATACTAAAAATCGATATTTTGGGTGCCAAAGTCGATATGTGCATGCATCTTCTGAACCCGTTTATATCTCAAATTCAGGCTCAAAACACCCAAAAAATCGATATTTTTGTGTCCCAGAAGCGATCTGTACATGCCTACTCCGTGTTAGAGTATTTTCATAATACAGGCCCAAAACATGCTCAAAATCGATATTTTAGGTGCCCAAAGTCGATATGTGCATGCATCTTCTGTATCCGTTTATATCTCAAATTCAGGCTCAAAACACCCGAAAATTCAATATTTTTGGGTCCCAGAAGCGATCTGTACATGCCTACTCTGTGTTAATGTATTTTCAAAATACAGGCCCAAAACATGCTGAAAATCTATATTTTAGGTGACCAAAGTCACTATGTGAATTTATCTTCTGTACACGTCTATATCCCAAATTCTGGTTCAAAACACCAGAAAATTCGGAATTTTTTGTCCCAGAAGCGATCTGTACATGCCTACTCCTTGCTAGAATTTTTTCAAGATACAGATCCAAAAAATGCTCAAAATCGATATTTTAAGTGCAAAAAGTCGATATGTGCATGCATCCTCTGTACCCGGTTATATCCCAAATTCTGGCTCAAAACCCCCGAAAATTCGATATTTTTGGGTCCCAGAAGCGATCTGTACATCCCTACTCAGTGCTAGAATATTTTCAAATTATACGCCGAAAACATACTAAAAATCGATATTTTGGGTGCCAAAGTCGATATGTGCATGCATCTTCTGAACCCGTTTATATCTCAAATTCAGGCTCAAAACAACCAAAAAATCGATATTTTTGTGTCCCAGAAGCGATCTGTACATGCCTACTCCGTGTTAGAGTATTTTCATAATACAGGCCCAAAACATGCTCAAAATTGATATTTTAGGTGCCCAAAGTCGATATGTGCATGCATCTTCTGTATCCGTTTATATCTCAAATTCAGGCTCAAAAAACCCGAAAATTCAATATTTTTGGGTCCCAGAAGCGATCTGTACATGCCTACTCCGTGTTAATGTATTTTCAAAATACAGGCCCAAAACATGCTGAAAATCTATATTTTAGGTGACCAAAGTCACTATGTGAATTTATCTTCTGTACCCGTCTATATCCCAAATTCTGGTTCAAAACACCAGAAAATTCGGTATTTTTGGGTCCTAGATGCGATCTGTACATGCCTACTCCTTGCTAGAATTTTTTCAATATACCGACCCAAAACATGCTCAAAATCGATATTTTAGGTGCCCAAAGTCGATATGTGCATGCACCTTCTGTATCCGTTTATATCTCAAATTCAGGCTCAAAACACCCTAAAATTCAATATTTTTGGGTCCCAAAAGCGATCTGTACATGCCTAATCCGTGTTAATGTATTTTCAAAGTACAGGCCCAAAACATTCTGAAAATCTATATTTTAGATGTCCAAAGTCTATATGTGCATGCATCTTCTGTACCCGTTTATATCTCAAATTTAGACTTAAAACACCCGAATATTCGATATTTTTGTGTCCCAGAAGCGATCTGTACATGCCTACTCCGTGTTAGAGTATTTTCAAAATACAGGCCCAAAACATGCTCAAAATCGATATATAATGTGCCCAAAGTCAAAATGTGTATGCATCTTCTGTACACGTGTATATCCCTAATTCAGGTTCAAAACAACCGAAAATTCGATTTTTTTGGGTCCCAGAAGCGATCTGTACATGCCTACTCCGTGTTAGAGTATTTTCAAAATACAGGCCCAAAACATATTAAAAATCGATATTTTATGTGCCCAAAGTCGATATGTGCATGCATCTTCTGTATCCGTTTATATCTCAAATTCAGGCTCAAAACACCCTAAAATTCAATATTTTTGGGTCCCAAAAGCGATCTGTACATTCCTAATCCGTGTTAATGTATTTTCAAAGTACAGGCCCAAAACATTCTGAAAATCTATATTTTAGATGTCCAAAGTCTATATGTGCATGCATCTTCTGTACCCGTTTATATCTCAAATTTAGACTTAAAACACCCGAATATTCGATATTTTTGTGTCCCAGAAGCGATCTGTACATGCCTACTCCGTGTTAGAGTATTTTCAAAATACAGGCCCAAAACATGCTCAAAATCGATATATAATGTGCCCAAAGTCAAAATGTGTATGCATCTTCTGTACACGTGTATATCCCTAATTCAGGTTCAAAACAACCGAAAATTCGATTTTTTTGGGTCCCAGAAGCGATCTGTACATGCCTACTCCGTGTTAGAGTATTTTCAAAATACAGGCCCAAAACATATTAAAAATCGATATTTTAGGTGCCCAAAGTCGATATGTGCATGCATCTTCTGTATCCGTTTATATCTCAAATTCAGGCTCAAAACACCCTAAAAATCAATATTTTTGATACCAAAAGCGATCTGTACATGCCTACTCCGTGTTAATGTATTTTCAAAATACAGGCCCAAAACATGCTGAAAATCTATATTTTAGGTGCCCAAAGTCAATATGTGTATGCATCTTCTGTACCCGTCTATATCCCAAATTCAGGTTCAAAACACCAGAAAATTCGGTATTTTTGGGTCCTAGAAGCGATCTGTACATGCATACTCCTTGCTAGAATTTTTTCATGATACAGACCCAAAACATGCTCAAAATCGATATTTTAGGTGCAAAAAGTCGATATGTGCATGCATCCTCTGTACCCGGTTATATCCCAAATTCTGGCTCAAAACCCCCCAAAATTCGATATTTTTGTGTCCCAGAAGCGATCTGTACATGTCTACTCCGTGTTAGAATGATTTTAAAATACAGGCCCAAAACATGCTGAAAATCGATATTTTATGTGCCTAAAGTCAAAATGTGTATGCATCTTCTGTACACGTGTATATCCCTAATTCAGGTTCAAAACACCAGAAAATTCGATTTTTTTGGGTCCCAGAAGCGATCTGTACATGCCTACTCCTTGCTAGAATGTTTTCAAGATACAGACCAAAAACATGTTAAAAATCGATATTTTAAGTGCAAAAAGTCGATATGTGCATGCATCCTCTGTACCCAGTTATATCCCAAATTCTGGCTCAAAACCCCTGAAAGTTCGATATTTTTGGGTCCCATAAGCGATCTGTACATGCCTACTCAGTGCTAGAATATTTTCAAATTATACGCCGGAAACATACTAAAAATCGATATTTTGGGTGCCAAAGTCGATATGTGCATGCATCTTCTGTACCCGTTTATATCTCAAATTCAGTTTAAAAACTCCGAAAATTCGATATTTTTGGGTCCCTTAAGCAATCTACACATGCCTACTCAGTGATAGAATGTTTTTAAAATACAGGCTTAAAACATGCTATAAATCGATATTTTAGATGTCCAAAGTCTATATGTGCATGCATCTTCTGTACCCGTTTATATCTCAAATTTAGACTTAAAACACCCGAATATTCGATATTTTTGTGTCCCAGAAGCGATCTGTACATGCTTACTCCGTGTTAGAGTATTTTCAAAATACAGGCCCAAAACATGCTCAAAATCGATATATAATGTGCCCAAAGTCAAAATGTGTATGCATCTTCTGTACACGTGTATATCCCTAATTCAGGTTCAAAACAACCGAAAATTCGATTTTTTTGGGTCCCAGAAGCGATCTGTACATGCCTACTCCGTGTTAGAGTATTATAAAAATACAGGCCCAAAACATATTAAAAATCGATATTTTAGGTGCCCAAAGTCGATATGTGCATGCATCTTCTGTATCCGTTTATATCTCAAATTCAGGCTCAAAACACCCTAAAATTCAATATTTTTGACCCCAAAAGCGATCTGTACATGCCTACTCCGTGTTAATGTATTTTCAAAATACAGGCCCAAAACATGCTGAAAATCTATATTTTAGGTGCCCAAAGTCAATATGTGTATGCATCTTCTGTACCCGTCTATATCCCAAATTCAGGTTCAAAACACCAGAAAATTCGGTATTTTTGGGTCCCAGAAGCGAGCTGTACATGCCTACTCCTTGCTAGAATTTTTTCAAGATACAGACCCAAAAAATGCTCAAAATCGATATTTTAAGTGCAAAAAGTCGATATGTGCATGCATCCTCTGTACCCGGTTATATCCCAAATTTTGGCTCAAAACCCCCGAAAATTCGATATTTTTGGGTCCCAGAAGCGATCTGTACATGCCTACTCAGTGCTAGAATATTTTCAAATTATACTCCGAAAACATATTAAAAATCGATATTTTGGGTGCCAAAGTCGATATGTGCATGCATCTTCTGAACCCGTTTATATCTCAAATTCAGGCTCAAAACACCCAAAAAATCGATATTTTTGTGTCCCAGAAGCGATCTGTACATGCCTACTCCGTGTTAGAGTATTTTCATAATACAGGCCCAAAACATGCTCAAAATCGATATTTTAGGTGCCCAAAGTCGATATGTGCATGCATCTTCTGTATCCGTTTATATCTCAAATTCAGGCTCAAAACACCCGAAAATTCGATTTTTTTGGGTCCCAGAAGCGATCTGTACTTGCCTACTCCGTGTTAATGTATTTTCAAAATACAGGCCCAAAACATGCTGAAAATCTATATTTTAGGTGACCAAAGTCACTATGTGAATTTATCTTCTGTACCCGTCTATATCCCAAATTCTGGTTCAAAACACCAGAAAATTCGGTATTTTTGGGTCCCAGAAGCGATCTGTACATGCCTACTCCTTGCTAGAATTTTTTCAAGATACAGACCCAAAAAATGCTCAAAATCGGTATTTTAAGTGCAAAAAGTCGATATGTGCATGCATCCTCTGTACCCGGTTATATCCCAAATTCTGGCTCAAAACCCCAAAAAATTCGATATTTTTGGGTCCCAGAAGCGATCTGTACATGCCTACTCAGTGCTAGAATATTTTCAAATTATACGCCCAAAACATACTAAAAATCGATATTTTGGGTGCCAAAGTCGATATGTGCATGCATCTTCTGAACCCGTTTATATCTCAAATTCAGGCTCAAAACACCCAAAAAATCGATATTTTTGTGTCCCAGAAGCGATCTGTACATGCCTACTCCGTGTTAGAGTATTCTCATAATACAGGCCCAAAACATGCTCAAAATCGATATTTTAGGTGCCCAAAGTCGATATGTGCATGCATCTTCTGTATCCGTTTATATCTCAAATTCAGGCTCAAAACACCCGAAAATTTAATATTTTTGGGTCCCAGAAGCGATCTGTACATGCCTACTCCGTGTTAATGTATTTTCAAAATACAGGCCCAAAACATGCTGAAAATCGATATATAATGTGCCCAAAGTCAAAATGTGTATGCATCTTCTGTACACGTGTATATCCCTAATTCAGGTTCAAAACAACCGAAAATTCGATTTTTTTGGGTCCCAGAAGCGATCTGTACATGCCTACTCCGTGTTAGAGTATTTTCAAAATACAGGCCCAAAACATATTAAAAATCGATATTTTAGGTGCCCAAAGTCGATATGTGCATGCATCTTCTGTATCCGTTTATATCTCAAATTCAGGCTCAAAACACCCTAAAATTCAATATTTTTGATCCCAAAAGCGATCTGTACATGCCTACTCCGTGTTAATGTATTTTCAAAATACAGGCCCAAAACATGCTGAAAATCTATATTTTAGGTGCCCAAAGGCAATATGTGTATGCATCTTCTGTACCCGTCTATATCCCAAATTCAGGTTCAAAACACCAGAAAATTCGGTATTTTTGGGTCCCTGAAGCGATCTGTACGTGCCTACTCCTTGCTAGAATTTTTTCAAGATACAGACCCAAAAAATGCTCAAAATCGATATTTTAAGTGCAAAAAGTCGATATGTGCATGCATCCTCTGTACCCGGTTATATCCCAAATTCTGGCTCAAAACCCCCGAAAATTCGATATTTTTGGGTCCCAGAAGCGATCTGTACATGCCTAGTCAGTGCTAGAATATTTTCAAATTATACGCCGAAAAAATATACTAAAAATCGATATTTTGGGTGCCAAAGTCGATATGTGCATGCATCTTCTGAACCCGTTTATATCTCAAATTCAGGCTCAAAACACCCAAAAAATCGATATTTTTGTATCCCAGAAGCGATCTGTACATGCCTACTCCGTGTTAGAGTATTTTCATAATACAGGCCCAAAACATGCTCAAAATCGATATTTTAGGTGCCCAAAGTCGATATGTGCATGCATCTTCTGTATCCGTTTATATCTCAAATTCAGGCTCAAAACACCCGAAAATTCAATATTTTTGGGTCCCAGAAGCGATCTGTACATGCCTACTCCGTGTTAATGTATTTTCAAAATACAGGCCCAAAACATGCTGAAAATCTATATTTTAGGTGACCAAAGTCACTATGTGAATTTATCTTCTGTACCCGTCTATATCCCAAATTCTGGTTCAAAACACCAGAAAATTCGGTATTTTTGGGTCCCAGAAGCGATCTGTACATGCCTACTCCTTGCTAGAATTTTTTCAAGATACAGACCCAAAAAATGCTCAAAATCGATATTTTAAGTGCAAAAAGTCGATATGTGCATGCATCCTCTGTACCCGGTTATATCCCAAATTCTGGCTCAAAACCCCCGAAAATTCGATATTTTTGGGTCCCAGAAGCGATCTGTACATGCATACTCAGTGCTAGAATATTTTCAAATTATACGCCGAAAACATAATAAAAATCGATATTTTGGGTGCCAAAGTCGATATGTGCATGCATCTTCTGAACCCGTTTATATCTCAAATTCAGGCTCAAAACACCCAAAAAATCGATATTTTTGTGTTCCAGAAGCGATCTGTACATGCCTACTCCGTGTTAGAGTATTTTCATAATACAGGCCCAAAACATGCTCAAAATCGATATTTTAGGTGCCCAAAGTCGATATGTGCATGCATCTTCTGTATCCGTTTATATCTCAAATTCAGGCTCAAAACACCCGAAAATTCAATATTTTTGGGTCCCAGAAGCGATCTGTACATGCCTACTCCGTGTTAATGTATTTTCAAAATACAGGCCCAAAACATGCTGAAAATCTATATTTTAGGTGACCAAAGTCACTATGTGAATTTATCTTCTGTACCCGTCTATATCCCAAATTCAGGTTCAAAACACCAGAAAATTCGGTATTTTTGGGTCCCAGAAGCGATCTGTACATGCCTACTCCTTGCTAGAATTTTTTCAAGATACAGACCCAAAAAATGCTCAAAATCGATATTTTAAGTGCAAAAAGTCGATATGTGCATGCATCCTCTGTACCCGGTTATATCCCAAATTCTGGCTCAAAACCCCCGAAAATTCGATATTTTTGGGTCCCAGAAGCGATCTGTACATGCCTACTCAGTGCTAGAATATTTTCAAATTATACGCCGAAAACATACTAAAAATCGATATTTTGGGTGCCAAAGTCGATATGTGCATTCATCTTCTGAACCCGTTTATATCTCAAATTCAGGCTCAAAACACCCAAAAAATCGATATTTTTGTGTCCCAGAAGCGATTTGTACATGCCTACTACGTGTTAGAGTATTTTCATAATACAGGCCCAAAACATGCTCAAAATCGATATTTTAGGTGCCCAAAGTCGATATGTGCATGCATCTTCTGTATCCGTTTATATCTCAAATTCAGGCTCAAAACACCGGAAAATTCAATATTTTTGGGTCCCAGAAGCGATCTGTACATGCCTACTCCGTGTTAATGTATTTTCAAAATACAGGCCCAAAACATGCTGAAAATCTATATTTTAGGTGACCAAAGTCACTATGTGAATTTATCTTCTGTACCCGTCTATATCCCAAATTCTGGTTCAAAACACCAGAAAATTCGGTATTTTTGGGTCCTAGATGCGATCTGTACATGCCTACTCCTTGCTAGAATTTTTTCAAGATACCGACCCAAAACATGCTCAAAATCGATATTTTAGGTGCAAAAAGTCGATATGTGCATGCATCCTCTGTACCCGGTTATATCCCAAATTCTGGCTCAAAAACCCCTAAAATTCGATATTTTTGGGTCCCAGAAGCGATCTGTACATGTCTACTCCGTGTTAGAGTGTTTTTAAAATACAGGCTCAAAACATGCTGAAAATCGATATTTTATGTGCCTAAAGTCAAAATGTGTATGCATCTTCTGTACACGTGTATATCCCTAATTCAGGTTCAAAACACCAGAAAATTCGATTTTTTTGGGTCCCAGAAGCGATCTGTACATGCCTACTCCTTGCTAGAATGTTTTCAAGATACAGACCCAAAACATGTTAAAAATCGATATTTTAAGTGCAAAAAGTCGATATGTGCATGCATCCCCTGTACCCAGTTATATCCCAAATTCTGGCTCAAAACCCCTGAAAGTTCGATATTTTTGGGTCCCAGAAGCGATCTGTACATGCCTACTCAGTGCTAGAATATTTTCAAATTATACGCCGAAAACATACTAAAAATCGATATTTTGGGTGCCAAAGTCGATATGTGCATGCATCTTCTGTACCCGTTTATATCTCAAATTCAGTTTAAAAACTCCGAAAATTCGATATTTTTGGGTCCCTTAAGCAAACTACACATGCCTACTCAGTGATAGAATGTTTTTAAAATACAGGCTTAAAACATGCTATAAATCGATATTTTAGATGTCCAAAGTCGATATGTGCATGCATCTTCTGAACCCGTTTATATCTTAAATTCAGGCTCAAAACATCCAAAAAATCGATATTTTTGTGTCCCAGAAGCGATCTGAACATGCCTACTCCGTGTTAGAGTATTTTCAAAATACAGGCCCAAAACATGCTCAAAATCGATATTTTAGGTGCCCAAAGTCGATATGTGCATGCATCTTCTGTATCCGTTTATATCTCAAATTCAGGCTCAAAACACCCAAAAATTCAATATTTATGGGTCCCAGAAGCGATCTGTACATGCCTACTCCGTGTTAATGTATTTTCAAAATACAGGTCCAAAACATGCTGAAAATCTATATTTTAGGTGCCTAAAGTCAATATGTGTATACATCTTCTGTACCCGTCTATATCCCAAATTCAGGTTCAAAACACCAGAAAATTCGGTATTTTTGGGTCCCAGAAGCGATCTGTACATGCCTACTCCTTGCTAGAATTTTTTCAAGATACAGACCCAAAAAATGCTCAAAATCGATATTTTAAGTGCAAAAAGTCGATATGTGCATGCATCCTCTGTACCCGGTTATATCCCAAATTCTGGCTCAAAACCCCCGAAAATTCGATATTTTTGGGTCCCAGAAGCGATCTGTACATGCCTACTCAGTGCTAGAATATTTTCAAATTATACGCCGAAAACATACTAAAAATCGATATTTTGGGTGCCAAAGTCGATATGTGCATGCATCTTCTGAACCCGTTTATATCTCAAATTCAGGCTCAAAACACCCAAAAAATCGATATTTTTGTGTCTCAGAAGCGATCTGTACATGCCTACTCCGTGTTAGAGTATTTTCATAATACAGGCCCAAAACATGCTCAAAATCGATATTTTAGGTGCCCAAAGTCGATATGTGCATGCATCTTCTGTATCCGTTTATATCTCAAATTCAGGCTCAAAACACCCGAAAATTCAATATTTTGGGTCCCAGAAGCGATCTGTACATGCCTACTCCGTGTTAATGTATTTTCAAAATACAGGCCCAAAACATGCTTAAAATCTATATTTTAGGTGACCAAAGTCACTATGTGAATTTATCTTCTGTACCCGTCTATATCCCAAATTCTGGTTCAAAACACCAGAAAATTCGGTATCTTTGGGTCCCAGAAGCGATCTGTACATGCCTACTCCTTGCTAGAATTTTTTCAAGATACAGACCCAAAAAATGCTCAAAATCGATATTTTAAGTGCAAAAAGTCGATATGTGCATGCATCCTCTGTACCCGGTTATATCCCAAATTCTGGCTCAAAACCCCCGAAAATTCGATATTTTTGGGTCCCAGAAGCGATCTGTACATGCCTACTCAGTGCTAGAATATTTTCAAATTATACGCCGAAAACATACTAAAAATCGATATTTTGGGTGCCAAAGTCGATATGTGCATGCATCTTCTGAACCCGTTTATATCTCAAATTCAGGCTCAAAACACCCAAAAAATCGATATTTTTGTGTCCCAGAAGCGATCTGTACATGCCTACTCCGTGTTAGAGTATTTTCATAATACAGGCCCAAAACATGCTCAAAATCGATATTTTAGGTGCCCAAAGTCGATATGTGCATGCATCTTCTGTATCCGTTTATATCTCAAATTCAGGCTCAAAACACCCGAAAATTCAATATTTTTGGGTCCCAGAAGCGATCTGTACATGCCTACTCCGTGTTAATGTATTTTCAAAATACAGGCCCAAAACATGCTGAAAATCTATATTTTTGGTGACCAAAGTCACTATGTGAATTTATCTTCTGTTCCCGTCTATATCCCAAATTCTGGTTCAAAACTCCAGAAAATTCGTTATTTTTGGGTCCTAGATGCGATCTGTACATGCCTACTCCTTGCTAGAATTTTTTCAAGATACCGACCCAAAACATGCTCAAAATCGATATTTTAGGTGCAAAAAGTCGATATGTGCATGCATCCTCTGTACCCGGTTATATCCCAAATTCTGGCTCAAAAACCCCGAAAATTCGATATTTTTGGGTCCCAGAAGCGATCTGTACATGTCTACTCCGTGTTAGAGTGTTTTTAAAATACAGGCTCAAAACATGCTGAAAATCGATATTTTATGTGCCTAAAGTCAAAATGTGTATGCATCTTCTGTACACGTGTATATCCCTAATTCAGGTTCAAAACACCAGAAAATTCGATTTTTTTGGGTCCCAGAAGCGATCTGTACATGCCTACTCCTTGCTAGAATGTTTTCAAGATACAGACCCAAAACATGTTAAAAATCGATATTTTAAGTGCAAAAAGTCGATATGTGCATGCATCCTCTTTACCCAGTTATATCCCAAATTCTGGCTCAGAACCCCTGAAAGTTCGATATTTTTGGGTCCCAGTAGCGATCTGTACATGCCTACTCAGTGCTAGAATATTTTCAAATTATACGCCGGAAACATACTAAAAATCGATATTTTGGGTGCCAAAGTCGATATGTGCATGCATCTTCTGTACCCGTTTATATCTCAAATTCAGTTTAAAAACTCCGAAAATACGATATTTTTGGGTCCCTTAAGCAAACTACTCATGCCTACTCAGTAATAGAATGTTTTTAAAATACAGGCTTAAAACATGCTATAAATCGATATTTTAGATGTCCAAAGTCGATATGTGCATGCATCTTCTGAACCCGTTTATATCTTAAATTCAGGCTGAAAACACCCAAAAAATCGATATTTTTGTGTCCCAGAAGCGATCTGAACATGCCTACTCCGTGTTAGAGTATTTTCAAAATACAGGCCCAAAACATGCTCAAAATCGATATTTTAGGTGCCCAAAGTCGATATGTGCATGCATCTTCTGTATCCGTTTATATCTCAAATTCAGGCTCAAAACACCCAAAAATTCAATATTTATGGGTCCCAGAAGCGATCTGTACATGCCTACTCCGTGTTAATGTATTTTCAAAATACAGGTCCAAAACATGCTGAAAATCTATATTTTAGGTGCCTAAAGTCAATATGTGTATACATCTTCTGTACCCGTCTATATCCCAAATTCAGGTTCAAAACACCAGAAAATTCGGTATTTTTGGGTCCCAGAAGCGATCTGTACATGCTTACTCCTTGCTAGAATTTTTTCAAGATACAGACCCAAAACACGCTCAAAATCGATATTTTAAGTGCTAAAAGTCGATATGTGCATGCATCCTCTGTACCCGGTTATATCCCAAATTCTGGCTCAAAACCCCCGAAAATTCGATATTTTAGGGTCCCAGAAGCGATCTGTACATGCCTACTCAGTGCTAGAATATTTTCAAATTATACGCCGAAAACATACTAAAAATCGATATTTTGGGTGCCAAAGTCGATATGTGCATGCATCTTCTGAACCCGTTTATATCTCAAATTCAGGCTCAAAACACCCAAAAAATCGATATTTTTGTGTCCCAGAAGCGATCTGTACATGCCTACTCCGTGTTAGAGTATTTTCATAATACAGGCCCAAAACATGCTCAAAATCGATATTTTAGGTGCCCAAAGTCGATATGTGCATGCATCTTCTGTATCCGTTTATATCTCAAATTCAGGCTCAAAACACCGGAAAATTCAATATTTTTGGGTCCCAGAAGCGATCTGTACATGCCTACTCCGTGTTAATGTATTTTCAAAATACAGGCCCAAAACATGCTGAAAATCTATATTTTAGGTGACCAAAGTCACTATGTGAATTTATCTTCTGTACCCGTCTATATCCCAAATTCTGGTTCAAAACACCAGAAAATTCGGTATTTTTGGGTCCCAGAAGCGATCTGTACATGCCTACTCCTTGCTAGAATTTTTTCAAGATACAGACCCAAAAAATGCTCAAAATCGATATTTTAAGTGCAAAAAGTCGATATGTGCATGCATCCTCTGTACCCGGTTATATCCCAAATTCTGGCTCAAAACCCCAGAAAATTCGATATTTTTGGGTCCCAGAAGCGATCTGTACATGCCTACTCAGTGCTAGAATATTTTCAAATTATACGCCGAAAACATATAAAAAATCGATATTTTGGGTGCCAAAGTCGATATGTGCATGCATCTTCTGAACCCGTTTATATCTCAAATTCAGGCTCAAAACACCCAAAAAATCGATATTTTTGTGTCCCAGAAGCGATCTGTACATGCCTACTCCGTGTTAGAGTATTTTCATAATACAGGCCCAAAACATGCTCAAAATCGATATTTTAGGTGCCCAAAGTCGATATGTGCATGCATCTTCTGTATCCGTTTATATCTCAAATTCAGGCTCAAAACACCCGAAAATTCAATATTTTTGGGTCCCAGAAGCGATCTGTACATGCCTACTCCGTGTTAATGTATTTTCAAAATACAGGCCCAAAACATGCTGAAAATCTATATTTTAGGTGACCAAAGTCACTATGTGAATTTATCTTCTGTACCCGTCTATATCCCAAATTCAGGTTCAAAACACCAGAAAATTCGGTATTTTTGGGTCCCAGAAGCGATCTGTACATGCCTACTCCTTGCTAGAATTTTTTCAAGATACAGACCCAAAAAATGCTCAAAATCGATATTTTAAGTGCAAAAAGTCGATATGTGCATGCATCCTCTGTACCCGGTTATATCCCAAATTCTGGCTCAAAACCCCCGAAAATTCGATATTTTTGGGTCCCAGAAGCGATCTGTACATGCCTACTCAGTGCTAGAATATTTTCAAATTATACGCCGAAAACATACTAAAAATCGATATTTTGGGTGCCAAAGTCGATATGTGCATTCATCTTCTGAACCCGTTTATATCTCAAATTCAGGCTCAAAACACCCAAAAAATCGATATTTTTGTGTCCCAGAAGCGATTTGTACATGCCTACTACGTGTTAGAGTATTTTCATAATACAGGCCCAAAACATGCTCAAAATCGATATTTTAGGTGCCCAAAGTCGATATGTGCATGCATCTTCTGTATCCGTTTATATCTCAAATTCAGGCTCAAAACACCGGAAAATTCAATATTTTTGGGTCCCAGAAGCGATCTGTACATGCCTACTCCGTGTTAATGTATTTTCAAAATACAGGCCCAAAACATGCTGAAAATCTATATTTTAGGTGACCAAAGTCACTATGTGAATTTATCTTCTGTACCCGTCTATATCCCAAATTCTGGTTCAAAACACCAGAAAATTCGGTATTTTTGGGTCCTAGATGCGATCTGTACATGCCTACTCCTTGCTAGAATTTTTTCAAGATACCGACCCAAAACATGCTCAAAATCGATATTTTAGGTGCAAAAAGTCGATATGTGCATGCATCCTCTGTACCCGGTTATATCCCAAATTCTGGCTCAAAAACCCCTAAAATTCGATATTTTTGGGTCCCAGAAGCGATCTGTACATGTCTACTCCGTGTTAGAGTGTTTTTAAAATACAGGCTCAAAACATGCTGAAAATCGATATTTTATGTGCCTAAAGTCAAAATGTGTATGCATCTTCTGTACACGTGTATATCCCTAATTCAGGTTCAAAACACCAGAAAATTCGATTTTTTTGGGTCCCAGAAGCGATCTGTACATGCCTACTCCTTGCTAGAATGTTTTCAAGATACAGACCCAAAACATGTTAAAAATCGATATTTTAAGTGCAAAAAGTCGATATGTGCATGCATCCCCTGTACCCAGTTATATCCCAAATTCTGGCTCAAAACCCCTGAAAGTTCGATATTTTTGGGTCCCAGAAGCGATCTGTACATGCCTACTCAGTGCTAGAATATTTTCAAATTATACGCCGAAAACATACTAAAAATCGATATTTTGGGTGCCAAAGTCGATATGTGCATGCATCTTCTGTACCCGTTTATATCTCAAATTCAGTTTAAAAACTCCGAAAATTTGATATTTTTGGGTCCCTTAAGCAAACTACACATGCCTACTCAGTGATAGAATGTTTTTAAAATACAGCCTTAAAACATGCTATAAATCGATATTTTAGATGTCCAAAGTCGATATGTGCATGCATCTTCTGAACCCGTTTATATCTTAAATTCAGGCTCAAAACATCCAAAAAATCGATATTTTTGTGTCCCAGAAGCGATCTGAACATGCCTACTCCGTGTTAGAGTATTTTCAAAATACAGGCCCAAAACATGCTCAAAATCGATATTTTAGGTGCCCAAAGTCGATATGTGCATGCATCTTCTGTATCCGTTTATATCTCAAATTCAGGCTCAAAACACCCAAAAATTCAATATTTATGGGTCCCAGAAGCGATCTGTACATGCCTACTCCGTGTTAATGTATTTTCAAAATACAGGTCCAAAACATGCTGAAAATCTATATTTTAGGTGCCTAAAGTCAATATGTGTATACATCTTCTGTACCCGTCTATATCCCAAATTCAGGTTCAAAACACCAGAAAATTCGGTATTTTTGGGTCCCAGAAGCGATCTGTACATGCCTACTCCTTGCTAGAATTTTTTCAAGATACAGACCCAAAAAATGCTCAAAATCGATATTTTAAGTGCAAAAAGTCGATATGTGCATGCATCCTCTGTACCCGGTTATATCCCAAATTCTGGCTCAAAACCCCCGAAAATTCGATATTTTTGGGTCCCAGAAGCGATCTGTACATGCCTACTCAGTGCTAGAATATTTTCAAATTATACGCCGAAAACATACTAAAAATCGATATTTTGGGTGCCAAAGTCGATATGTGCATGCATCTTCTGAACCCGTTTATATCTCAAATTCAGGCTCAAAACACCCAAAAAATCGATATTTTTGTGTCTCAGAAGCGATCTGTACATGCCTACTCCGTGTTAGAGTATTTTCATAATACAGGCCCAAAACATGCTCAAAATCGATATTTTAGGTGCCCAAAGTCGATATGTGCATGCATCTTCTGTATCCGTTTATATCTCAAATTCAGGCTCAAAACACCCGAAAATTCAATATTTTTGGGTCCCAGAAGCGATCTGTACATGCCTACTCCGTGTTAATGTATTTTCAAAATACAGGCCCAAAACATGCTTAAAATCTATATTTTAGGTGACCAAAGTCACTATGTGAATTTATCTTCTGTACCCGTCTATATCCCAAATTCTGGTTCAAAACACCAGAAAATTCGGTATTTTTGGGTCCCAGAAGCGATCTGTACATGCCTACTCCTTGCTAGAATTTTTTCAAGATACAGACCCAAAAAATGCTCAAAATCGATATTTTAAGTGCAAAAAGTCGATATGTGCATGCATCCTCTGTACCCGGTTATATCCCAAATTCTGGCTCAAAACCCCCGAAAATTCGATATTTTTGGGTCCCAGAAGCGATCTGTACATGCCTACTCAGTGCTAGAATATTTTCAAATTATACGCCGAAAACATACTAAAAATCGATATTTTGGGTGCCAAAGTCGATATGTGCATGCATCTTCTGAACCCGTTTATATCTCAAATTCAGGCTCAAAACACCCAAAAAATCGATATTTTTGTGTCCCAGAAGCGATCTGTACATGCCTACTCCGTGTTAGAGTATTTTCATAATACAGGCCCAAAACATGCTCAAAATCGATATTTTAGGTGCCCAAGGTCGATATGTGCATGCATCTTCTGTATCCGTTTATATCTCAAATTCAGGCTCAAAACACCCGAAAATTCAATATTTTTGGGTCCCAGAAGCGATCTGTACATGCCTACTCCGTGTTAATGTATTTTCAAAATACAGGCCCAAAACATGCTGAAAATCTATATTTTTGGTGACCAAAGTCACTATGTGAATTTATCTTCTGTTCCCGTCTATATCCCAAATTCTGGTTCAAAACTCCAGAAAATTCGGTATTTTTGGGTCCTAGATGCGATCTGTACATGCCTACTCCTTGCTAGAATTTTTTCAAGATACCGACCCAAAACATGCTCAAAATCGATATTTTAGGTGCAAAAAGTCGATATGTGCATGCATCCTCTGTACCCGGTTATATCCCAAATTCTGGCTCAAAAACCCCGAAAATTCGATATTTTTGGGTCCCAGAAGCGATCTGTACATGTCTACTCCGTGTTAGAGTGTTTTTAAAATACAGGCTCAAAACATGCTGAAAATCGATATTTTATGTGCCTAAAGTCAAAATGTGTATGCATCTTCTGTACACGTGTATATCCCTAATTCAGGTTCAAAACACCAGAAAATTCGATTTTTTTGGGTCCCAGAAGCGATCTGTACATGCCTACTCCTTGCTAGAATGTTTTCAAGATACAGACCCAAAACATGTTAAAAATCGATATTTTAAGTGCAAAAAGTCGATATGTGAATGCATCCTCTTTACCCAGTTATATCCCAAATTCTGGCTCAAAACCCCTGAAAGTTCGATATTTTTGGGTCCCAGTAGCGATCTGTACATGCCTACTCAGTGCTAGAATATTTTCAAATTATACGCCGGAAACATACTAAAAATCGATATTTTGGGTGCCAAAGTCGATATGTGCATGCATCTTCTGTACCCGTTTATATCTCAAATTCAGTTTAAAAACTCCGAAAATACGATATTTTTGGGTCCCTTAAGCAAACTACACATGCCTACTCAGTAATAGAATGTTTTTAAAATACAGGCTTAAAACATGCTATAAATCGATATTTTAGATGTCCAAAGTCGATATGTGCATGCATCTTCTGAACCCGTTTATATCTTAAATTCAGGCTGAAAACACCCAAAAAATCGATATTTTTGTGTCCCAGAAGCGATCTGAACATGCCTACTCCGTGTTAGAGTATTTTCAAAATACAGGCCCAAAACATGCTCAAAATCGATATTTTAGGTGCCCAAAGTCGATATGTGCATGCATCTTCTGTATCCGTTTATATCTCAAATGCAGGCTCAAAACACCCAAAAATTCAATATTTATGGGTCCCAGAAGCGATCTGTACATGCCTACTCCGTGTTAATGTATTTTCAAAATACAGGTCCAAAACATGCTGAAAATCTATATTTTAGGTGCCTAAAGTCAATATGTGTATACATCTTCTGTACCCGTCTATATCCCAAATTCAGGTTCAAAACACCAGAAAATTCGGTATTTTTGGGTCCCAGAAGCGATCTGTACATGCTTACTCCTTGCTAGAATTTTTTCAAGATACAGACCCAAAACACGCTCAAAATCGATATTTTAAGTGCAAAAAGTCGATATGTGCATGCATCCTCTGTACCCGGTTATATCCCAAATTCTGGCTCAAAACCCCCGAAAATTCGATATTTTAGGGTCCCAGAAGCGATCTGTACATGCCTACTCAGTGCTAGAATATTTTCAAATTATACGCCGAAAACATACTAAAAATCGATATTTTGGGTGCCAAAGTCGATATGTGCATGCATCTTCTGAACCCGTTTATATCTCAAATTCAGGCTCAAAACACCCAAAAAATCGATATTTTTGTGTCCCAGAAGCGATCTGTACATGCCTACTCCGTGTTAGAGTATTTTCATAATACAGGCCCAAAACATGCTCAAAATCGGTATTTTAGGTGCCCAAAGTCGATATGTGCATGCATCTTCTGTATCCGTTTATATCTCAAATTCAGGCTCAAAACACCGGAAAATTCAATATTTTTGGGTCCCAGAAGCGATCTGTACATGCCTACTCCGTGTTAATGTATTTTCAAAATACAGGCCCAAAACATGCTGAAAATCTATATTTTAGGTGACCAAAGTCACTATGTGAATTTATCTTCTGTACCCGTCTATATCCCAAATTCTGGTTCAAAACACCAGAAAATTCGGTATTTTTGGGTCCCAGAAGCGATCTGTACATGCCTACTCCTTGCTAGAATTTTTTCAAGATACAGACCCAAAAAATGCTCAAAATCGATATTTTAAGTGCAAAAAGTCGATATGTGCATGCATCCTCTGTACCCGGTTATATCCCAAATTCTGGCTCAAAACCCCAGAAAATTCGATATTTTTGGGTCCCAGAAGCGATCTGTACATGCCTACTCAGTGCTAGAATATTTTCAAATTATACGCCGAAAACATACTAAAAATCGATATTTTGGGTGCCAAAGTCGATATGTGCATGCATCTTCTGAACCCGTTTATATCTCAAATTCAGGCTCAAAACACCCAAAAAATCGATATTTTTGTGTCCCAGAAGCAATCTGTACATGCCTACTCCGTGTTAGAGTATTTTCATAATACAGGCCCAAAACATGCTCAAAATCGATATTTTAGGTGCCCAAAGTCGATATGTGCATGCATCTTCTGTATCCGTTTATATCTCAAATTCAGGCTCAAAACACCCGAAAATTCAATATTTTTGGGTCCCAGAAGCGATCTGTACATGTCTACACCGTGTTAGAGTATTTTCAAAATGCAGGCCCAAAACATGCTGAAAATCTATATTTTAGGTGACCAAAGTCACTATGTGAATTTATCTTCTGTACCCGTCTATATCCCAAATTCTGGTTCAAAACACCAGAAAATTCGGTATTTTTGGGTCCTAGATGCGATCTGTACATGCCTACTCCTTGCTAGGATTTTTTCAAGATACCGACCCAAAACATGCTCAAAATCGATATTTTAGGTGCAAAAAGTCGATATGTGCATGCATCCTCTGTACCCGGTTATATCCCAAATTCTGGCTCAAAAACCCCGAAAATTCGATATTTTTGGGTCCCAGAAGCGATCTGTACATGTCTACTCCGTGTTAGAGTGTTTTTAAAATACAGGCTCAAAACATGCTGAAAATCGATATTTTATGTGCCTAAAGTCAAAATGTGTATGCATCTTCTGTACACGTGTATATCCCTAATTCAGGTTCAAAACACCAGAAAATTCGATTTTTTTGGGTCCCAGAAGCGATCTGTACATGCCTACTCCTTGCTAGAATGTTTTCAAGATACAGACCCAAAACATGTTAAAAATCGATATTTTAAGTGCAAAAAGTCGATATGTGCATGCATCCTCTGTACCCAGTTATATCCCAAATTCTGGCTCAAAACCCCTGAAAGTTCGATATTTTTGGGTCCCAGAAGCGATCTGTACATGCCTACTCAGTGCTAGAATATTTTCAAATTATACGCCGGAAACATACTAAAAATCGATATTTTGGGTGCCAAAGTCGATATGTGCATGCATCTTCTGTACCCGTTTATATCTCAAATTCAGTTTAAAAACTCCGAAAATTCGATATTTTTGGGTCCCTTAAGCAAACTACACATGCCTACTCAGTGATAGAATGTTTTTAAAATACAGGCTTAAAACATGCTATAAATCGATATTTTAGATGTCCAAAGTAGATATGTGCATGCATCTTCTGAACCCGTTTATATCTTAAATTCAGGCTCAAAACACCCAAAAAATCGATATTTTTGTGTCCCAGAAGCGATCTGAACATGCCTACTCCGTGTTAGAGTATTTTCAAAATACAGGCCCAAAACATGCTCAAAATCGATATTTTAGGTGCCCAAAGTCGATATGTGCATGCATCTTCTGTATCCGTTTATATCTCAAATTCAGGCTCAAAACACCCAAAAATTCAATATTTATGGGTCCCAGAAGCGATCTGTACATGCCTACTCCGTGTTAATGTATTTTCAAAATACAGGTCCAAAACATGCTGAAAATCTATATTTTAGGTGCCTAAAGTCAATATGTGTATACATCTTCTGTACCCGTCTATATCCCAAATTCAGGTTCAAAACACCAGAAAATTCGGTATTTTTGGGTCCCAGAAGCGATCTGTACATGCCTACTCCGTGTTAGAGTATTTTCAAAATACAGGCCCAAAACATATTAAAAATCGATATTTTAGGTGCCCAAAGTCGATATGTGCATGCATCTTCTGTATCCGTTTATATCTCAAATTCAGGCTCAAAACACCCGAAAATTCAATATTTTTGGGTCCCAGAAGCGATCTGTACATGCCTACTCCGTGTTAATGTATTTTCAAAATACAGGCCCAAAACATGCTGAAAATCTATATTTTAGGTGCCCAAAGTCAATATGTGTATGCATCTTCTGTACCCGTCTATATCCCAAATTCAGGTTCAAAACACCAGAAAATTCGGTATTTTTGGGTCCCAGAAGCGATCTGTTCATGCCTACTCCTTGCTAGAATTTTTTCAAGATACAGACCCAAAACACGCTCAAAATCGATATTTTAAGTGCAAAAAGTCGATATGTGCATGCATCCTCTGTACCCGGTTATATCCCAAATTCAGGCTCAAAACCCCCGAAAATTCGATATTTTTGGGTCCCAGAAGCGATCTGTACATGCCTACTCAGTGCTAGAATATTTTCAAATTATACGCCGAAAACATACTAAAAATCGATATTTTGGGTGCCAAAGTCGATATGTGCATGCATCTTCTGAACCCGTTTATATCTCAAATTCAGGCTCAAAACACCCAAAAAATCGATATTTTTGTGTCCCAGAAGCGATCTGTACATGCCTACTCCGTGTTAGAGTATTTTCATAATACAGGCCCAAAACATGCTCAAAATCGATATTTTAGGTGCCCAAAGTCGATATGTGCATGCATCTTCTGTATCCGTTTATATTTCAAATTCAGGCTCAAAACACCCGAAAATTCAATATTTTTGGGTCCCAGAAGCGATCTGTACATGCCTACTCCTTGTTAATGTATTTTCAAAATACAGGCCAAAACATGCTGAAAATCTATATTTTAGGTGACCAAAGTCACTATGTGAATTTATCTTCTGTACCCGTCTATATCATAAATTCAGGTTCAAAACACCAGAAAATTCGGTATTTTTGGGTCCTAGATGCGATCTGTACATGCCTACTCCTTGCTAGAATTTTTTCAAGATACCGACCCAAAACATGCTCAAAATCGATATTTTAGGTGCAAAAAGTCGATATGTGCATGCATCCTCTGTACCCGGTTATATCCCAAATTCTGGCTCAAAAACCCCGGAAATTCGATATTTTTGGGTCCCAGAAGCGATCTGTACATGTCTACTCCGTGTTAGAGTGTTTTTAAAATACAGGCCCAAAACATGCTGAAAATCGATATTTTATGTGCCTAAAGTCAAAATGTGTATGCATCTTCTGTACACGTGTATATCCCTAATTCAGGTTCAAAACACCAGAAAATTCGATTTTTTTGGGTCCCAGAAGCGATCTGTACATGCCTACTCTTTGCTAGAATGTTTTCAAGATACAGACCCAAAACATGTTAAAAATCGATATTTTAAGTGCAAAAAGTCGATATGTGCATGCATCCTCTGTACCCAGTTATATCCCAAATTCTGGCTCAAAACCCCTGAAAGTTCGATATTTTTGGGTCCCATAAGCGATCTGTACATGCCTACTCAGTGCTAGAATATTTTCAAATTATACGCCGGAAACATACTAAAAATCGATATTTTGGGTGCCAAAGTCGATATGTGCATGCATCTTCTGTACCCGTTTATATCTCAAATTCAGTTTAAAAACTCCGACAATTCGATATTTTTGGGTCCCTTAAGCAAACTACACATGCCTACTCAGTGATAGAATGTTTTTAATATACAGGCTTAAAACATGCTATAAATCGATATTTTAGATGTCCAAAGTCGATATGTGCATGCATCTTCTGAACCCGTTTATATCTTAAATTCAGGCTCAAAACACACAAAAAATCGATATTTTTGTGTCCCAGAAGCGATCTGAACATGCCTATTCCGTGTTAGAGTATTTTCAAAATACAGGCCCAAAACATGCTCAAAATCGATATTTTAGGTGCCCAAAGTCGATATGTGCATGCATCTTCTGTATCCGTTTATATCTCAAATTCAGGCTCAAAACACCCAAAAATTCAATATTTATGGGTCCCAGAAGCGATCTGTACATGCCTACTCCGTGTTAATGTATTTTCAAAATACAGGTCCAAAACATGCTGAAAATCTATATTTTAGGTGCCTAAAGTCAATATGTGTATACATCTTCTGTACCCGTCTATATCCCAAATTCAGGTTCAAAACACCAGAAAATTCGGTATTTTTGGGTCCCAGAAGCGATCTGTACATGCCTACTCCGTGTTAGAGTATTTTCAAAATACAGGCCCAAAACATATTAAAAATCGATATTTTAGGTGCCCAAAGTCGATATGTGCATGCATCTTCTGTATCCGTTTATATCTCAAATTCAGGCTCAAAACACCCGAAAATTCAATATTTTTGGGTCCCAGAAGCGATCTGTACATGCCTACTCCGTGTTAATGTATTTTCAAAATACAGGCCCAAAACATGCTGAAAATCTATATTTTAGGTGCCCAAAGTCAATATGTGTATGCATCTTCTGTACCCGTCTATATCCCAAATTCAGGTTCAAAACACCAGAAAATTCGGCATTTTTGGGTCCCAGAAGCGATCTGTTCATGCCTACTCCTTGCTAGAATTTTTTCAAGATACAGACCCAAAACACGCTCAAAATCGATATTTTAAGTGCAAAAAGTCGATATGTGCATGCATCCTCTGTACCCGGTTATATCCCAAATTCTGGCTCAAAACCCCCGAAAATTCGATATTTTTGGGTCCCAGAAGCGATCTGTACATGCCTACTCAGTGCTAGAATATTTTCAAATTATACGCCGAAAACATACTAAAAATCGATATTTTGGGTGCCAAAGTCGATATGTGCATGCATCTTCTGAACCCGTTTATATCTCAAATTCAGGCTCAAAACACCCAAAAAATCGATATTTTTGTGTCCCAGAAGCGATCTGTACATGCCTACTCCGTGTTAGAGTATTTTCATAATACAGGCCCAAAACATGCTCAAAATCGATATTTTAGGTGCCCAAAGTCGATATGTGCATGCATCTTCTGTATCCGTTTATATCTCAAATTCAGGCTCAAAACACCCGAAAATTCAATATTTTTGGGTCCCAGAAGCGATCTGTACATGCCTACTCATTGTTAATGTATTTTCAAAATACAGGCCAAAACATGCTGAAAATCTATATTTTAGGTGACCAAAGTCACTATGTGAATTTATCTTCTGTACCCGTCTATATCATAAATTCTGGTTCAAAACACCAGAAAATTCGGTATTTTTGGGTCCTAGATGCGATCTGTACATGCCTACTCCTTGCTAGAATTTTTTTAAGATACCGACCCAAAACATGCTCAAAATCGATATTTTAGGTGCAAAAAGTCGATATGTGCATGCATCCTCTGTACCCGGTTATATCCCAAATTCTGGCTCAAAAACCCCGAAAATTCGATATTTTTGGGTCCCAGAAGCGATCTGTACATGTCTACTCCGTGTTAGAGTGTTTTTAAAATACAGGCCCAAAACATGCTGAAAATCGATATTTTATGTGCCTAAAGTCAAAATGTGTATGCATCTTCTGTACACGTGTATATCCCTAATTCAGGTTCAAAACACCAGAAAATTCGATTTTTTTGGGTCCCAGAAGCGATCTGTACATGCCTACTCCTTGCTAGAATGTTTTCAAGATACAGACCCAAAACATGTTAAAAATCGATATTTTAAGTGCAAAAAGTCGATATGTGCATGCATCCTCTGTACCCAGTTATATCCCAAATTCTGTCTCAAAACCCCTGAAAGTTCGATATTTTTGGGTCCCAGAAGCGATCTGTACATGCCTACTCACTGCTAGAATATTTTCAAATTATACGCCGGAAACATACTAAAAATCGATATTTTGGGTGCCAAAGTCGATATGTGCATGCATCTTCTGTACCCGTTTATATCTCAAATTCAGTCTCAAAACTCAGAAAATTCGATATTTTTGGGTCCCTTAAGCAATCTACACATGCCTACTCAGTGATAGAATGTTTTTAAAATACAGGCTTAAAACATGATATAAATCGATATTTTAGATGTCCAAAGTCGATATGTGCATGCATCTTCTGAACCCGTTTACATCTCAAATTCAGGCTCAAAACACCCAAAAAATCGATATTTTTGGGTCCCAGAAGCGATCTGAACATGCCTACTCCGTGTTAGAGTATTTTCAAAATACAGGCCCAAAACATGCTCAAAATCGATATTTTAGGTGCCCAAAGTCGATATGTGCATGCATCTTCTGTATCCGTTTATATCTCAAATTCAGGCTCAAAACACCCGAAAATTCAATATTTATGGGTCCCATAAGCGATCTGTACATGCCTACTCCGTGTTAATGTATTTTCAAAATACAGGTCTAAAACATGCTGAAAATCTATATTTTAGGTGCCTAAAGTCAATATGTGTATACATCTTCTGTACCCGTCTATATCCCAAATTCAGGTTCAAAACACCAGAAAATTCTGTATTTTTGGGTCCCAGAAGCGATCTGTACATGCCTACTTCTTGCTAGAATTTTTTCAAGATACAGACCCAAAACACGCTCAAAATCGATATTTTAGGTGCAAAAAGTCGATATGTGCATGCATCCTCTGTACCCGGTTATATCCCAAATTCTGGCTCAAAAACCCCGAAAATTCGATATTTTTGGGCCCCAGAAGCGATCCGTACATGCCTACTCAGTGCTAGAATATTTTCAAATTATACGCCAAAAACATTCTAAAAATCGATATTTTGGGTGCCAAAGTCGATATGTGCATGCATCTTCTGTACCCGTTTATATCTCAAATTCAGGCTCAAAACGCCCAAAAAATCGATATTTTTGTGTCCCAGAAGCAATCTGTACATGTCTACACCGTGCTATAGTATTTTCAAAATACAGGCCCAAAACATGCTCAAAATCGATATTTTAGGTGCCCAAAGTCGATATGTGCATGCATCTTCTGTACCCGTTCATATCTCAAATTGAGGCTCAGAACTCCCTAAAATTCGATTTATTTGGGTTCCAGAAGCGATTTGTACATGTCTACTCAGTGTTAGAGTATTTTAAAAATACAGGCCCAAAACATGCTCAAAATCGATATTTTGGGTGCCCAAAGTCGATATGTGCATGCATCTTCTGTACCCGTTTATATCTCAAATTCAGACTCAAAACACACGAATATTCAATATTTTTGGGTCCCAAAAGCAATGTGTACATGCATACTCCGTGGTAGAGTATTTTCAAAATATAGGCTCAAAACATGCAAAAAATCGATATTTTGGGTGCCCAAAGTCGATATGTGCATGCATCTTCTGTACCCGTTTATATCTCAAATTCAGGCTCAAAACACCCGAAAAATCGATATTTTTGGGTCCCTTAAGCGATCTGTACATGCCTACTCCTTGCTAGAATTTTTTAAGATACAAACCCAAGACATGCTCAAAATCGATATTTTAGGTGCAAAAAGTCGATATGTGCATGCATCTTCTGTACCCGTTTATATCTCAAATTCAGGCTCAAAACACCCAAAAAATCGATATTTTTGTGTCCCAGAAGCGATCTGTACATGCCTACTCCGTGTTAGAGTTTTTCAAAATACAGGCCCAAAACATGTTAAAAATCGATATTTTATGTGCCCAAAGTCGATATGTGCATGCATCTTCTGTATCCGTTTATATCTCAAATTCAGGCTCAAAACACCCGAAAATTCGATATTTTTGGGTCCCAAAAGCGATCTGTACATGCCTACTCCGTGTTAAAGTATTTTCAAAATACAGGCCCAAAACATGCTGAAAATCTATATTTTAGGTGCCCAAAGTCAATATGTGTATGCATCTTCTGTACCCGTCTATATCCCAAATTCAGGTTCAAAACACCAGAAAATTCGGTATTTTTGGGTCCCAGAAGCGATCTGTACATGCCTACTCCTTGCTAGAATTTTTTCAAGATACAGACCCAAAACATGCTCAAAATCGATATTTTAGGTGCAAAAAGTCGATATGTGCATGCATCCTCTGTACCCGGTTATATCCCAAATTCTGGCTCAAAACCCCCGAAAATTCGATATTTTTGGGTCCCAGAAGCGATCTGTACATGCCTACTCAGTGCTAGAATATTTTCAAATTATACGCCAAAAACATACTAAAAATCGATATTTTGGGTGCCAAAGTCGATATGTGCATGCATCTTCTGTACCCGTTTATATCTCAAATTCAGACTCAAACCACACGAATATTCAATATTTTTGGGTCCCAAAAGCAATGTGTACATGCATACTCCGTGGTAGAGTATTTTCAAAATGCAGGTCTATAACATGCTGAAAATCGATATTTTAGGTGCCCAAAGTCAATATGTGTATGTATCTTCTGTACCCGTCTATATCCCAAATTCAGGTTCAAAACACTCGAAAATTCGATATTTTTGGGTCCCAGAAGCAATCTGTACATGCCTACTTCTTGCTAGAATGTTTTCAAGATACAGACCCAAAACATGCTCAAAATCGATATTTTAGGTGCAAAAAGTCGAAATGTGCATGCATCTTCTGTACCCGTTTATATCTCAAATTCAGGCTCAAAACACCCGAAAAATCGATATTTTTGGGTCTCTTAAGCGATCTGTACATGCCTACTCCTTGCTAGAATTTTTTAAGATACAAACCCAAGACATGCTCAAAATCGATATTTTAGGTGCAAAAAGTCGATATGTGCATGCATCTTCTGTACCCGTTTATATCTCAAATTCAGGCTCAAAACACCAGAAAATTCCATATTTTTGGGTCCCTTAAGCGATCTGTACATGCATACTCAGTGCTAGAATGTTTTCAAAATATAGGCTTAAAACATGCTAAAAATCGATATTTTAGGTGTCCAAATTCGATATGTGCATGCATCTTCTGTACCCGTTTATATCTAAAATTCAGACTCAAAACACCCGAAAATTCGATATTTTTGGGTCCCAAAAGCGATCTGTACATGTCTACTACAAGTTAGAGTATTTTTTAAATACAGGCCCAAAACATGCTCAAAATCGATATTTTATGTGCCCAAAGTCAATATGTGTATGCATCTTCTGTACACGTGTATATCCCTAATTCAAGTTCAAAACACCAGAAAATTCGATATTTTTGGGTCCCAAAAGCGATCTGTACATGCCTACTCCTTGCTAGAATGTTTTCAAGATACAGACCCAAAACATGCTCAAAATCGATATTTTAAGTGCAAAAAGTCGATATGTGCATGCATCTTCTGTACCCGTTTATATCTCAAATTCAGGCTCAAAACACCCAAAAAATCGATATTTTTGTGTCCCAGAAGCGATCTGTACATGTCTACACCGTGCTATAGTATTTTCAAAATACAGGCCCAAAACATGCTTGAAATCGATATTTTAGGTGCCCAAAGTCGATATGTGCATGCATTTTCTGTACCTGTTCATATCTCAAATTCAGGCTCAGAACACCCTAAAATTCGATTTATTTGGGTTCCAGAAGCGATCTGTACGTGTCTACTCAGTGTTAGAGTACTTTAAAAATACAGGCCCAAAACATGCTCAAAATCGATATTTTGGGTGCCCAAAGTCGATATGTGCATGCATCTTCTGTACCCGTTTATATCTCAATTTCAGACTCAAAACACCCGAATATTCAATATTATTGGGTCCCAAAAGCAATGTGTACATGCATACTCCGTGTTAGAGTATTTTCAAAATACAGGTCTATAACATGCTGAAAATCGATATTTTAGCTGCCCAAAGTCAATATGTGTATGTATCTTCTGTACCCGTCTATATCCCAAATTCAGGTTCAAAACACTCGAAAATTCGATATTTTTGGGTCCCAGAAGCAATCTATACATGCCTACTTCTTGCTAGAATGTTTTCAAGATACAGACCCAAAACATGCTCAAAATCGATATTTTAAGTGCAAAATGTCGATATGTGCATGCATCTTCTGTACCCGTTTATATCTCAAATTCAGGCTCAAAACTCCTAAAATTCGATATTTTTGGGTCCCAGAAGCAATCTGCACATGCCTACTCAGTGCTAGAATATTTTTAAAATACAGCCTTAAAACATGCTATAAATCGATATTTTAGGTGTGAAAAGTCGATATGTGCATGCATCTTCTGTACCCGTTTATATCTCAAATTCAGGCTCAAAACACCCAAAAAATCGATATTTTTGTGTCCCAGAAGCGATCTGTACATGCCTACTCCGTGTTAGAGTATTTTCAAAATACAGGCCCAAAACATGTTAAAAATCGATATTTTAGGTGCCCAAAGTCGATATGTGCATGCATCTTCTGTATCCGTTTATATCTCAAATTCAGGCTCAAAACACCCGAAAATTCGATATTTTTGGGTCCCAAAAGCGATCTGTACATGCCTACTCCGTGTTAAAGTATTTTCAAAATACAGGCCCAAAACATGCTGAAAATCTATATTTTAGGTGCCCAAAGTCAATATGTGTATGCATATTCTGTACCCGTCTATATCCCAAATTCAGGTTCAAAACACCAGAAAATTCGGTATTTTTGGGTCCCAGAAGCGATCTGTAGATGCCTACTCCTTGCTAGAATTTTTTCAAGATACAGACCCAAAACATGCTCAAAATCGATATTTTAGGTGCAAAAAGTCGATATGTGCATGCATCCTCTGTACCCGGTTATATCCCAAATTCTGGCTCAAAACCCCCGAAAATTCGATATTTTTGGGTCCCAGAAGCGATCTGTACATGCCTACTCAGTGCTAGAATATTTTCAAATTATACGCCAAAAACATACTAAAAATCGATATTTTGGGTGCCAAAGTCGATATGTGCATGCATCTTCTGTATCCGTTTATATCTCAAATTCAGGCTCAAAACACCCAAAAAATCGATATTTTTGTATCCCAGAAGCGATCTGTACATGTCTACACCGTGCTATAGTATTTTCAAAATACACGCCCAAAACATGCTTAAAATCGATATATTAGGTGCCCAAAGTCGATATGTGCATGCATCTTCTGTACCCGTTCATATCTCAAATTGAGGCTCAGAACACCCTAAAATTCGATTTATTTGGGTTCCAGAAGCGATTTGTACGTGTCTACTCAGTGTTAGAGTATTTTAAAAATAGAGGCCCAAAACATGCTCAAAATCGATATTTTGGGTGCCCAAAGTCGATATGTGCATGCATCTTCTGTACCCGTTTATATCTCAAATTCAGACTCAAAACACACGAATATTCAATATTTTTGGGTCCCAAAAGCAATGTGTACATGCATACTCCGTGTTAGAGTATTTTCAAAATGCAGGTCTATAACATGCTGAATATCGATATTTTAGCTGCCCAAAGTCAATATGTGTATGTATCTTCTGTACCCGTCTATATCCCAAATTCAGGTTCAAAACACTCGAAAATTCGATATTTTTGGGTCCCAGTAGCAATCTGTACATGCCTACTTCTTGCTAGAATGTTTTCAAGATACAGACCCAAAACATGCTCAAAATCGATATTTTAGGTGCAAAAAGTCGAAATGTGCATGCATCTTCTGTACCCGTTTATATCTCAAATTCAGGCTCAAAACACCCGAAAAATCGATATTTTTGGGTCCCCGAAGCGATCTGTTCATGCCTACTCCGTGTTAGAGTATTTTCAAAATACAGGCCTAAAACATGCTCAAAATCGATATTTAGGTGCATGCATCTTCTGTATCCGTCTATATCCCTTATTCAGGTTCAAAACACCCGAAAATTCGATATTTTCGGGTCCCAGAAGCTATCTGTACATGCCTACTCCTTGCTAGAATTTTTTAAGATACAAACACAAGACATGCTCAAAATCGATATTTTAGGTGCAAAAAGTCGATATGTGCATGCATCTTCTTATATCTCAAATTCAGGCTCAAAACACCAGAAAATTCCATATTTTTGGGTCCCTTAAGCGATCTGTACATGCATACTCAGTGCTAGAATGTTTTCAAAATATAGGCTCAAAAAATGCTAAAAATCGATATTTTAGGTGTCCAAATTCGATATGTGCATGCATCTTCACTACCCGTTTATATCTAAAATTCAGGCTCAAAACACCCGAAAATTCGATATTTTTGGGTCCCAAAAGCGATCTGTACATGTCTACTACAAGTTAGTGTATTTCTTAAATACAGGCCCAAAACATGCTAAAAATCGATATTTTATGTGCCCAAAGTCAATATGTGTATGCATCTTCTGTACACGTGTATATCCCTAATTACAGTTCAAAACACCAGAAAATTCGATATTTTTGGGTCCCAAAAGCTATCTGTACATGCCTACTCCTTGCTAGAATGTTTTCAAGATACAGACCCAAAACATGCTCAAAATCGATATTTTAAGTGCAAAAAGTCGATATGTGCATGCATCTTCTGTACCCGTTTATATCTCAAATTCAGGCTCAAAACTCCGAAAATTCGATATTTTTGGGTCCCAGAAGCAATCTGCACATGCCTACTCAGTGCTAGAATGTTTTTAAAATACAGCCTTAAAACATGCTATAAATCGATATATGAGGTGTCCAAAGTCGGTATGTGCATGCATCTTCTGTACCCGTTTATATCTCAAGTTCAGGCTCAAAACACCCAAAAAATCGATATTTTTGTGTCCCAGAAGCGATCTGTACATGCCTACTCCGTGTTAGAGTATTTTCAAAATACAGGCCCAAAACATGTTAAAAATCGATATGTTAGGTGCCCAAAGTCGATATGTGCATGCATCTTCTGTACCAGTTCATATCTCAAATTCAGGCTCAGAACACCCTAAAATTCGATTTATTTGGGTTCCAGAAGCAATCTGTACGTGTCTACTCAGTGTTAGAGTATTCTTAAAAATACAGTCCCAAAACATGCTTAAAATCGATTTTTTGGGTGCCCAAAGTCGAAATGTTAATGCATCTTCTGTACCCGTTTATATCTCAAATTCAGACTCAAAACACCCGAATATTCGATATTTTTGGGCCCCAAAAACAATGTGTACATGCATACTCCGTGTTAGAGTATTTTCAAAGTACAGGCCTAAAACATGCTAAAAATCGATATTTTAGCTGCCCAAAGTCAATATGTGTATGCATCTTCTGTACCCGTCTATATCCCAAATTCAGGTTCAAAACACTCGAAAATTCGGTATTTTTGAGTCCCAGAAACGATCTGTACATGCCTACTCCTTGCTAGAATTTTTTCAAGATACAGACCCAAAACACGCTCAAAATCGATATTTTAAGTGCAAAAAGTCGATATGTGCATGCATCTTCTGTACCCGTTTATATCTCAAATTCAGACTCAAAACACCCGAATATTCGATATTTTTGGGCCCCAAAAACAATGTGTACATGCATACTCCGTGTTAGAGTATTTTCAAAGTACAGGCTTAAAACATGCTAAAAATCGATATTTTAGCTGCCCAAAGTCAATATGTGTATGCATCTTCTGTACCCGTCTATATCCCAAATTCAGGTTCAAAACACTCGAAAATTCTATATTTTTGGGTCCTAGAAGCGATCTGTACATGCCTACTCCGTGTTAATGTATTTTCAAAATACAGGCCCAAAACATGCTGAAAATCTAATATTTTGGGTGCCAAAGTCGATATGTGCATGCATCTTCTGTACCCGTTTATATCTCAAATTCAGGCTCAAAACACCCAACAAATCGATATTTTTGTGTCCCAAAAGCGATCTGTACATGACTACTCCTTGCTAGAATGTTTTGAAGATACATACCCAAAACATGCTCAAAATCGATATTTTAAGTGCAAAAAGTCGATATGTGCATGCAT
The DNA here is from genome assembly GCA_033782935.1 of Petrolisthes cinctipes. NCBI lineage: Eukaryota > Metazoa > Arthropoda > Malacostraca > Decapoda > Porcellanidae > Petrolisthes > Petrolisthes cinctipes. The sequence goes on from JAWQEG010001276.1 coordinate 188,270, forward strand.
CTTCTGTACCCGTTTATATCTCAAATTTAGTTTCAAAACGCCCGAAAATTCAATATTTTTGGGTCCCAGAAGCGATATGTACGTGCACACTCCGTGTTAGAGTGTTTTTAAAATACAGGGCCAAAACATGCTCAAAATCGATATTTTATGTGCCCAAAGTCAAAATGTGTATGCATATTCTGTACACGTGTATATCCCTAATTCAGGTTCAAAACACCAGAAAATTCGGTATTTTTGGGTCCCAGAAGCAATCTGTACATGCCTACTCCTTGCTAGAATTTTTTCTAGATACAGACCCAAAACATGCTCAAAATCGATATTTTCGGTGCAAAAAGTCGATATGTGCATGCATCCTCTGTACCCGGTTATATCCCAAATACTGGCTCAAAACACCCTAAAATTCGATATTTTTGGGTCCCAGAAGCGATCTGTACATGCCTACTCAGTGCTAGAATATTTTCAAATTATACGCCGAAAACATACTCAAATTCGATATTTTGGGTGCCAAAGTCGATATGTGCATGTATCTTCTGTACCCGTTTATATCTCAAATTCAGACTCAAAACATCCAAAAAATCGATATTTTTGTGTCCCTGAAGCGATCTGTACATGTCTACACCGTGCTATAGTATTTTCAAAATACAGGCCCAAAACATGCTGAAAATCTATATTTTAGGTGCCCAAATTCGATATGTGCATGCATCTTCTTTACCCGTTTATATCTCAAATTCAGGCTCAAAACACCCGAAAATTCGATATTTTTGGGTCCCCGAAGCCATCTTTACATGCCTACTCCGTGTTAGAGTATTTTCAAGATACAGGCCCAAAACATGCTCAAAATCGATATTTTAGGTGCCCAAAGTCGATATGTGCCTGCATCTTCTGTATCCGTCTATATCCCAAATTCAGGTTCAAAACACACGAAAATTCGATATTTTTGGGTCCCAGAAGCGATCTGTACATGCCTACTCCTTGCTAGAATTTTTTAAGATACAAACCCAAGACATGCTCAAAATCAATATTTTAGGTGCAAAAAGTCGATATGTGCATGCATCTTGTGTACCCGTTTATATCTCAAATTCAGGCTCAAAACTCTGAAAATTCGATTTTTTTGGGTCCCTTAAGCAATCTGCACATGAATACTCAGTGCTAGAATGTTTTCAAAATATAGGCTTAAAACATGCTATAAATCGATATTTTAGGTGTCCAAAGTCGATATGTGCATGCATCTTCTGTACCCGTTTATATCTCAAATTCAGGCTCAAAACACCCGAAAAATAGATATTTTTGTGTCCCAGAAACGATCTGTACATGCCTACTCCGTGTTAGAGTATTTTCAAAATACCTGCCCAAAACATGCTCAAAATCGATATTTTAGGTGCCCAAAGTCGATATGTACATGCATCTTCTGTATCCGTTTATATCTCAAATTCAGGCTCAAAACACCCGAAAAATCGATATTTTTGTGTCCCAGAAGCGATCTGTACATGCCTACTCCGTGTTAATGTATTTTCAAAATACAGGCCCAAAACATGATAAAAATCTATATATTAGGTGCCCAAAGTCAATATGTGTATGCATCTTCTGTACCCGTCTATATCCCAAATTCAGGTTCAAAACACCAGAAAACTCGGTATTTTTGGGTCCCAGAAGCGATCTGTACATGCCTACTCCTTGCTAGAATTTTTTCAAGATACAGACCCAAAACATGCTTAAAATCGATATTGTAGGTGCAAAAAGTCGATATGTGCATGCATCCTCTGTACCCGGTTATATCCCAAATTCTGGCTCAAAACCCCCGAAAATTCGATATTTTTGGGTCCCAGAAGCGATCTGTACATGCCTACTCAGTGCTAGAATATTTTCAAATTATACGCTGAAAACATACTAAAAATCGATATTTTGGGTGCCAAAGTCGATATGTGCATGCATCTTCAGTACCCGTTTATATCTCAAATTCCGGCTCAAAACACTCAAAAAAATCGATATTTTTGTGTCCCAGAAGCGATCTGTACATGTCTACACCGTGCTATATTATTTTCAACATACAGGCCCAAAACATGCTAAAAATCGATATTTTAGGTGCCCAAAGTCGATATGTGCATGCATCTTCTGTAACCGATCATATCTCAAATTCAGGCTCAGAACACCCTAAAATTCGATTTATTTGGGTTCCAGAAGCGATCTGTACGTGTCTACTCAGTGTTAGTGTATTTTAAAAATACAGGCCCAAAACATGCTCAAAATCGATATTTTGGATGCCCAAAGTTGATATGTGCATGCATCTTCTGTACCCGTTTATATCTCAAATTCAGACTCAAAACACCCGAATATTCAATATTTTTGGGTCCCAAAAGCAATGTGTACATGCCTACTCCTTGCTAGAATTTTTTAAGATACAAACCCAAGACATGCTCAAAATCGATATTTTAGGTGCAAAAAGTCGATATGTGCATGCATCTTCTGTACCCGTTTATATCTCAAATTCAGGCTCAAAACACCCGAAAATTCCATATTTTTGGGTCCCTTAAGCGATCTGTACATGCATACTCAGTGCTAGAATGTTTTCAAAATAAAGGCTCAAAACATGCTAAAAATCGATATTTTAGGTGTCCAAAGTCGATATGTGCATGCAACTTCTGTACCCGTTTATATCTAAAATTCAGGCTCAAAACACCCGAAAATTCGATATTTTTGGGTCCCAAAAGCGATCTGTACATGTCTACTCCGAGTTAGAGTATTTTTTAAGTACAGGCCCATAACATGCTAAAAATCGATATTTTAGGTGCCCAAAGTCGATATGTGCATGAATCTTCTGTACCCGTTTATATCTCAAAATTCAGGCTCAAAACACCCGAAAATTCAATATTTTTGTGTCCCAGAAGCGATCTGTACGTGCATACTCCGTGTTTGAGTGTTTTTAAAATACAGGCCAAAAACTTGCTGAAAATCGAAATTTTATGTGCCCAAAGTCAATATGTGTATGCATCTTTTGTACACGTGTATATCCCAAATTCAAGTTCAAAACACCAGAAAATTCGATATTTTTGGGTCCCTAAAGCCATCTGTACATGCCTACTCCTTGCTAGTTTGTTTTCAAGATACTGACCCAAAACATGCTCAAAATCGATATTTTAAGTGCAAAAAGTCGATATGTGCATGCATCTTCTGTACCCGTTTATATCTCAAATTCAGGCTCAAAACTCCGAAAATTCGATATTTTTGGGTCCCAAAAGCGATATGTACATGTCTACTCCGTGTTAGAGTATTTTTAAAATACAGGCCCAAAACATGCTAAAAATCGATATTTTAGGTGCCCAAAGTCGATATGTTCATGAATCTTCTGTATCCGTTTATATCTCAAATTCAGGCTCAAAACACCCAAAAAATCGCTATTTTTGTGTCCCAGAAGCGATCTGTACATGTCTACACCGTGTTTGAGTATTTTCAAAATACAGGCCCAAAACATGCTCAAAATCGATATTTTAGGTGCAAAAAGTCGATATGTGCATGCATCTTCTGTACCCGTTCATATCTCAAATTCAGGCTCAGAACAACCGAAAATTCGATTTATTTGGGTTCCAGAAGCGATCTGTACGTGTCTACTCAGTGTTAGAGTATTTTAAAAATACAGGCCCAAAACATGCTCAAAATCGATATTTTGGGTGCCCAAAGTCGATATGTGCATGCATCTTCTGTACCCGTTTATATCTCAAATTCAGACTCAAAACACCCGAATATTCAATATTTTTGGGTCCCAAAAGCAATGTGTACATGCCTACTCCTTGCTAGAATTTTTTAAGATACAAACCCAAGACATGCTCAAAATCGATATTTTAGGTGCAAAAAGTCGATATGTGCATGCATCTTCTGTACCCGTTTATATCTCAAATTCAGGCTCAAAACACCCGAAAATTCCATATTTTTGGGTCCCTTAAGCGATCTGTACATGCATACTCAGTGCTAGAATGTTTTCAAAATAAAGGCTCAAAACATGCTAAAAATCGATATTTTAGGTGTCCAAAGTCGATATGTGCATGCAACTTCTGTACCCGTTTATATCTAAAATTCATGCTCAAAACACCCGAAAATTCGATATTTTTGGGTCCCAAAAGCGATCTGTACATGTCTACTCCGAGTTAGAGTATTTTTTAAGTACAGGCCCATAACATGCTAAAAATCGATATTTTAGGTGCCCAAAGTCGATATGTGCATGAATCTTCTGTACCCGTTTATATCTCAAAATTCAGGCTCAAAACACCCGAAAATTCAATATTTTTGTGTCCCAGAAGCTATCTGTACGTGCATACTCCGTGTTTGAGTGTTTTTAAAATACAGGCCAAAAACATGCTGAAAATCGAAATTTTATGTGCCCAAAGTCAATATGTGTATGCATCTTTTGTACACGTGTATATCCCAAATTCAAGTTCAAAACACCAGAAAATTCGATATTTTTGGGTCCCTAAAGCCATCTGTACATGCCTACTCCTTGCTAGAATGTTTTCAAGATACTGACCCAAAACATGCTCAAAATCGATATTTTAAGTGCAAAAAGTCGATATGTGCATGCATCTTCTGTACCCGTTTATATCTCAAATTCAGGCTCAAAACTCCGAAAATTCGATATTTTTGGGTCCCAAAAGCGTTATGTACATGTCTACTCCGTGTTAGAGTATTTTCAAAATACAGGCCCAAAACATGCTCAAAATCGATATTTTAGGTGCAAAAAGTCGATATGTGCATGCATCTTCTGTACCCGTTCATATCTCAAATTCAGGCTCAGAACAACCGAAAATTCGATTTATTTGGTTTCCAGAAGCGATCTGTACGTGTCTACTCAGTGTTAGAGTATTTTAAAAATACAGGCCCAAAACATGCTCAAAATCGATATTTTAGTTGCCCAAAGTCAATATGTGTATGCATCTTCTGTACCCGTCTATATCCCAAATTAAGGTTCAAAACACTCGAAAATTCGATATTTTTGGGTCCCAGAAGCAATCTGTACATGCCTACTTCTTGCTAGAATGTTTTCAAGATACAGACACAATACATGCTCAAAATCGATATTTTAGGTGCAAAAAGTCGATATGTGCATGCATCTTCTGAACCCGTTTATATCTCAAATTCAGGCTCAAAACACCCAAAAAATCGATATTTTTGTGTCTCAGAAGCGATCTGTACATGCCTACACAGTGTTAGAGTATTTTCAAAATACAGGCCCAAAACATGCTCAAAATCGATATTTTAGGTGCCCAAAGTCGATATGTGCATGCATCTTCTGTACCCGTTTATATCTCAAATTCAGACTCAAAACACCCGAATATTCGATATTTTTGGGTCCCAAAAGCAATGTGTACATGCATACTCCGTGTTAAAGTATTTTCAAAATACAGGCCTAAAACATGCTGAAAATCGATATTTTAGCTGCCCAAAGTCAATATGTTTATGTATCTTCTGTACCCGTCTATATCCCAAATTCAGGTTCAAAACACTCGAAAATTCGATATTTTTGGGTCCCAGAAGCAATCTGTACATGCCTACTTCTTGCTAAAATGTTTTCAAGATACAGACCCAAAACATGCTCAAAATCGATATTTTAGGTGCAAAAAGTCGATATGTGCATGCATCCCCTGTACCCGGTTATATCCCAATTTCTGGCTCAGAACATCCGAAAATTCGATATTTTTGGGTCCCAGAAGTGATCTGTACATGCCTACTCAGTGCTAGAATATTTTCAAATTATACGCCCAAAACATACTAAAAATCGATATATTGGGTGCCCAAAGTCGATATGTGCATGCATCTTCTGTATCCGTTTATATCTCAAATTCAATCTCAAAACACCCAAAAAATCGATATTTTTGTGTCCCAGAAGCGATCTGTACATGTCTACACCGTGCTATAGTATTTTCAAAATACAGCCCCAAAACATGCTCAAAATCGATATTTTAGGTGCCCAAAGTCGATATGTGCATGCATCTTCTGTATCCGTTCATATCTCAAATTGAGGCTCAGAACACCCTAAAATTCGATTTACTTGGGTTCCAGAAGCGATCTGTACGTGTCTACTCAGTGTTAGAGTATTTTAAAAATACAGGCTCAAAACATGCTCAAAATCGATATTTTGGGTGCCCAAAGTCGATATGTGCATGCATCTTCTGTACCCGTTTATATCTCAAATTCAGACTCAAAACACCCGAATATTCAATATTTTTGGGTCCCAAAAGCAATGTGTACATGCATACTCCGTGTTAGAGTATTTTCAAAATGCAGGCCTAAAACATGCTGAAAATCGATATTTTAGCTGCCCAAAGTCAATATGTGTATTCATCTTCTGTATCCGTCTCTATCCCAAATTCAGGTTCAAAACACCCGAAAATTCGATAATTTTGGGTCCCAGAAGCGATCTGTACATGCCTACTCAGTGCTAGAATATTTTCAAGATACAGACCCAAAACATGCTCAAAATCGATATTTTAAGTGCAAAAAGTCGATATGTGCATGCATCTTCTGTACCCGTTTATATCTCAAATTCAGGCTCAAAACTCCGAGAATTCGATATTTTTGGGTCCCTTAAGCAATCTGCACATGCCTACTCAGTGCTAGAATGTTTTTAAAATACATGCTTAAAACATGCTATAAATCGATATTTTATGTGTCCAAAGTCGATATGTGCATGCATCTTCTGAACCCGTTTATATCTCAAATTCAGGCTCAAAACACCCAAAAAATCGATATTTTTGTGTCTCAGAAGCGATCTGTACATGCCTACACAGTGTTAGAGTATTTTCAAAATACAGGCCCAAAACATGCTCAAAATCGATATTTTAGCTGCCCAAAGTCAATATGTGTATGCATCTTCTGTACCCGTCGATATCCCAAATTCAGGTTCAAAACACCCGAAAACTCGATAATTTAGGGTCCCAGAAGCGATCTGTACATGCCTACTCAGTGCTAGAATATTTTCAAATTATACGCCCAAAACATACTAAAAATCGATATTTTGGGTGCCCAAAGTCGATATGTGTATGCATCTTCTGTACCCGTTTATATCTCAAATTCAGACTCAAAACACCCGAATATTCGATATTTTTGGGTCCCTAAAGCCATCTGTACATGTCTACTCCGTGTTAGAGTGTTTTTAAAATACAGGCCCAAAACATGCTGAAAATCGATATTTTATGTGCCCAAAGTCAATATGTGTATGCATCTTCTGTACACGTGTATATCCCTAATTCTGGTTCAAAACACCATAAAATTCGATATTTTTGGGTCCCAGAAGCGATCTGTACATGCCTACTCCTTGATAGAATGTTTTCAAGATACAGACCCAAAACATGCTCAAAAAATCGATATTTTAAGTGCAAAAAGTCGATATGTGCATGCATCTTCTGTACCCGTTTATATCCCAAATTCAGGCTCAAAACTCCGAAAATTCGATATTTTTGGGTCCCTTAAGCGATCTGCACATGCCAACTCAGTGCTAGAATGTTTTTAAAATACAGGCTTAAAACATGCTATAAATCGATATTTTAGGTGTGAAAAGTCGATATGTGCATGCATCTTCTGTACCCGTTTATATCTCAAATTCAGGCTCAAAACACCCAAAAAATCGATATTTTTGTGTCCCAGAAGCGATCTGTACATGCATACTCGGTGTTAGAGTATTTTCAAAATACAGGCCCAAAACATACTCAAAATCGATATTTTAGGTGCCCAAAGTCGATAAGTGCATGCATCTTCTGTACCCGTTTATATCTCAAATTCAGGCTCAAAACACCCGAAAAGTCGATATTTTTGGGTCTCAGAAGCGATCTTTACATGCCTACTCCGTGTTAGAGTATTTTCAAAATACAGGCCCAAAACATGCTGAAAATCTATATTTTAGGTGCCCAAAGTCAATATGTGTATGCATCTTCTGTACCCGTCTATATCCCAAATTCAGGTTCAAAACACCAGAAAATTCGGTATTTTTGGGTCCCAGAATCGACCTGTACATGCCTACTCCTTCCTAGAATGTTTTCAAGATACAGACCCAAAACATGCTTAAAATCTATATTTTAGGTGCAAAAAGTCGATATGTGCATGCATCCTCTGTACCCGGTTATATCCCAAATTCAGGTTAAAACCCCCCGAAAATTCGATAATTTTGTGTCCCAGAAGCGATCTGTACATGCCTACTCAGTGCTAGAATATTCTCAAGATACAGACCCAAAACATGCTCAAAATCGATATTTTAAGTGCAAAAAGTCGATATGTGCATGCATCTTCTGTACCCGTTTATATCTCAAATTCAGGCTCAAAACACCCGAAAAGTCGATATTTTTGGGTCCCCGAAGCGATCTGTATATGCCTACTCCGTTTTAGAGTATTTTCAAAATACAGGCCCAAAACATGCTCAAAATCGATATTTTAGGTGCCCAAAGTCGATATGTGCATGCATCTTCTGTACCCGTCTATATCCCAAATTCAGGTTCAAAACACTCGAAAATTCGATATTTTTGAGTCCCAGAAGCAATCTGTACATGCCTACTTCTTGCTAGAAAGTTTTCATGATACAGACCCAAAACATGCTCAAAATCGATATTTTAGGTGCAAAAAGTCGATATGTGCATGCATCTTCTGTACCCGTTTATATCTCAAATTCAAGCTCAAAACACCCAAAAAATCGATATTTTTGTGTCCCAGAAGCGATGTGTACATGTCTACACTGTGTTATAGTATTTTCAAAATACAGGCCCAAAACATGCTCAAAATCGATATTTTAGGTGTCCAAAGTCGATATGTGCATGCATCTTCTGTACCCGTTTATATCTCAAATTCAGGCTCAAAACACCCGAAAAGTCGATATTTTTGGGTCCCAGAAGTGATCTGTACATGCCTACTCCGTGTTAATGTATTTTCAAAATACAGGCCCAAAACATGCTGAAAATCTATATTTTAGGTGCACAAAGTCAATATGTGTATGCATCTTCTGTACCCGTCTATATCCCAAATTCAGGTTCAAAACACCAGAAATTTCGGTATTTTTGGGTCCCAGAAGCGACCTGTACATGCCTACTCCTTCCTAGAATGTTTTCAAGATACAGACCCAAAACATGCTTAAAATCGATATTTTAGGTGCAAAAAGTCGATATGTGCATGCATCCTCTGTACACGGTTATATCCCAAATTCTGGCTCAAAACCCCCGAAAATTCGATATATTTGGGTACAAGAATCGATCTGTACATGCCTACTCAGTGCTAGAATATTTTCAAATTATACGCCCAAAACATACAAAAAATCGATATTTTGGGTGCCAAAGTCGATATGTTCATGCATCTTCTGTACCCGTTTATATCTCAAATTCAGGCTCAAAACACCCAAAAAAACGATATTTTTGTGTTCCAGAAGCGATCTGTACATGTCTACACCATGCTATAGTTTTTTCAAAATACAGGCCCAAAACATGCTCAAAATCGATATTTTAGGTGCCCAAAGTCGATATGTACATGCATCTTCTGTATCCGTCTATATCCCAAATTCAGGTTAAAAACACCCGAAAATTCGATAATTTTGGGTCTCAGAAGCGATCTGTACATGCCTACTCAGTGCTAGAATATTCTCAAGATACAGACCCAAAACATGCTCAAAATCGATATTTTAAGTGCAAAAAGTCGATATGTGCATGCATCTTCTGTACCCGTTTATATCTCAAATTCAGGCTCAAAACAACCAAAAAATCGATATTATTGTGTCTCAGAAGCGATCTGTACATGCCTACACAGTGTTAGAGTATTTTCAAAATACAGGCCCAAAACATGCTCAAAATCGATATTTTAGGTGCAAAAAGTCAATATGTGCATGCATCTTCTGTACCCGTTTATATCTCAAATTCAGACTCAAAACACCCGAATATTCAATAATTTTGGGTCCCAGAAGCGATCTGTACATGCCTACTCAGTGCTAGAATATTCTCAAGATACAGACCCAAAACATGCTCAAAATCGATTTTTTAAGTGCAAAAAGTCGATATGTGCATGCATCTTCTGTACCCATTTATATCTCAAATTCAGGCTCAAAACACTCGAAAATTCGATATTTTTGGGTCCCAGAAGCAATTTGCACATGCCTACTCAGTGCTAGAATGTTTTTAAAATACAGGCCCAAAACATGCTATAAATCGATATTTTAGGTGTCCAAAGTCGATATGTGCATGCATCTTCTGAACCCGTTTATATCTCAAATTCAGGCTCAAAACACCCAAAAAATCGATATTTTTGTGTCTCAGAAGCGATCTGTACATGCCTACACAGTGTTAGAGTATTTTCAAAATACAGGCCCAAAACATGCTCAAAATCGATATTTTAGGTGCCCAAAGTCGATATGTGCATGCATCTTCTGTACCCGTTTATATCTCAAATTCAGACTCAAAACACCCGAATATTCGATATTTTTGGGTCCCAAAAGCAATGTGTACATGCATACTCCATGTTAGAGTATTTTCAAAATACAGGCCTAAAACATGCTGAAAATCGATATTTTAGCTGCCCAAAGTCAATATGTGTATGTATCTTCTGTACCCGTCTATATCCCAAATTCAGGTTCAAAACACCAGAAAATTCGATATTTTTGGGTCCCAGAAGCGATCTGTACATGCCTACTCCTTGCTAGAATGTTTTCAAGATACAGACCCAAAACATGCTCAAAATCGATATTTTAAGTGCAAAAAGTCGATATGTGAATGCATCTTCTGTACCCGTTTATATCTCAAATTCAGGCTCAAAACCCCGAAAATTCGATATTTTTGGGGCCCTTAAGCGATCTGCACATGCCTACTCAGTGCTAGAATGTTTTTAAAATACAGGCTTAAAACATGCTATAAATCGATATTTTAGGTGTGAAAAGTCGATATGTGCATGCATCTTTTGTACCCGTTTATATCTCAAATTCAGGCTCAAAACACCCAAAAAATCGATATTTTTGTGTCCCAGAAGCGATCTGTAGATGCATACTCCGTGTTAGAGTATTTTCAAAATACAGGCCCAAAACATACTCAAAATCGATATTTTAGGTGCCCAAAGTCAATATGTGCATGCATCTTCTGTACCCGTTTATATCTCAAATTCAGGCTCAAAACACCCGAAAATTCGATATTTTTTGGTCCCAGAAGCGATCTGTATATGCCTACTCCGTTTTAGAGTATTTTCAAAATACATGCCCAAAACATGCTGAAAATTGATATTTTACCTCCACATAGTCGATATGTGCATGCATCTTCTGTACCCGATTATATCTCAAATTGAGGCTCAAAATTCCCGAAAATTCGATGTTTTTGGGCCCCAAAAGCAATCTGTACATGCCTATTCCGTGTTAGAGTATTTTCAAAATACAGGCCCAAAACATGCTAAAAATCGATATTTTAGGTGCCCAAAGTCGATATGAGCATGCATCTTCTGTACCCGATTATATCTCAAATTCAGGCTCAAAATTCTCGAAAATTCTATATTTTTGGGTCCAAGAAGCGATCTGTACATGCCTACTCTGTGTTAGAGTATTTTCAAAATATAGGCTTGAAACATGCTAAATATCGTTATTTTACGTGTCCAAAGTCGATATGTGCATACATCTTTTGTACCCGTTTATATCCCAAATTCAGGCTCAAAACACTCAAAAATTCTATATTTTTGGGTCACAGAAGCGATCTGTACATGCCTACTCAGTGCTAGAATGTTTTCAAAATATAGGCTCAAAACATGCTGAAAATCGATATTTTAAGTGCATAAAGTCGATATGTGCATGCATCTTCTGAACCCATTTATATCTCAAATTCAGACTCAAAACACCCGAAAATTCGAGATTTTTGGGTCCCAAAAGCGATCTGTACATGCCTACTCCGTGTTTGAGTATTTTCAAAATTCAGGCCCAAAACATACTGAAAATCGATATTTTAGCTCCACATAGTCGCTATGTGCATGCATCTTCTGTACCCGTTTATATCTCAAATTCAGGCTCAAAACACCAGAAAATTCGATATTTTTGGGTCAGACAAGCGATCTGTACATGCCTACTCAGTAATAGAATTTTTTTTAAATATAGGCCCAAAACAAGCTAAAAATCGATAGTTTAGGTGCCCAAAGTCGATATGTGCATGCATCTTCTGTACCCGTTTATATCTTAAATTCAGGCTCAAAACACCCGAAAATTCGATATTTTTGTGTCCCAGAAGCGATATGTACATGCCTACTTCTTGTTAGAGTATTTTCACAATACAGACCCAAAACATGCTCAAAATCGATATTTTAGGTGCAAAGAGTCGATATGTGCATGCATCTTCATTACCTGTTTACATATCAAATTCATGCTCAAAATACCCGAAAATTCAATTTTTTTGGGTTCCGGAAGCGATCTGTACATGCCTACTCAGTGCTAGAATGTTTCCAAAATAAAGGCTTAAAACATGCTAAAAATCGATATTTTAGGTGTCCCAAGTCAATAAGTGCATGCATGTTCTGTACCCGTTTATATCTCAAGTTCAAGCTCTAAACACCCGAAAATTCGATGTTTTTGGGTCCCAGAAGCAATCTGTACAAGTTTACTCTGTGTTAGAGTATTTTCAAAATACATGCCCAATACATGCAAAAAATCGATATTTTAGCTGCCCATAGTCGATAAGTGCATGCATCTTCTGTACCCGTTTATATCCCAAATTCATGCTCAAAACACCCGTAAATTCGATATTTTTAGGTCCCACAAGCAATCTGTACATGCCTACTCCGTGTTAGAATACTTTCAAAATATAGGTATAAAACATGCTCAAAATCGATCTTTTAGGTGCCCAATGTCAATATGTGCATGCATCTTCTGTACCCGTTTATATCTCAAATTCAGGCTCAAAACACCCGAAAATTCAATATTTTTGGGTCCAAGAAGTGATCTGTACATGCCTACTCAGTGCTAGAATATTTTCAAAATATAGGCTCAAAACATGCTAAAAATCGATATTTTATGTTTCCCAAGTCGATATGTGCATGCATGATCAGTACCCGTTTATATCTCAAATTTAGGCTCAAAACACCCGAAAATTCGATATTTTTGGGTCCCAGAAGCGATCTGTATATCCCTACTCCGTGTTTGAGTATTTTCAAAATACATGCCCAAAACATGCTGAAAATCGAAATTTTAGCTGCCCAAATTCGATATGTGCATGCATCTTCTGTACCCGTTTATATCTCAAATTCAGGCTTAAAACACCCGAAAATTCGATATTTTTGGGTCCCAGAAGCGAACTGTACATGCCTACTCCGTGTTAGAGTATTTTCAAAATACATGCCCAAAATATGCTGAAAATCGATATTTTTGCTCCACATAGTCGATATGTGCATGCATCTTCTGTACCCGTTTCTATCTCAAATTCAGCTCAAACCCCCCGAAATTTCGATATTTTGGGGTCCCAGAAGCGATCTGTACATGCCTACTCTGTGTTAGAGTATTTTCAAAATATAAGCCCAAAACATGCTAAAATCGATATTTTGGGTGCCCAAACTTGATATCAGCATGCATCTTCAGTACCCGTTTATATCTCATATTCAGGCTCAAAACAACGGAAAATTCAAAAGTTTTGGGTCCCCGCAGCGATCTGTACATGACTACTTCGTGTTAGTGTATTTTCAAAATACAGGCCCAAAACATGCTCAAAATCGATATTTTGGGTGCCTTAAAGACGATATGTGCATGCATCTTCTGTACCCGTTTATATATGAAATACCAGGCTCAAAACAACGGTAAATTCAATATTTTTAGGTCCCAGAAGCGACTTGTACATGCCTACTCTTTGCTAGAATTTTTTCAAGATACAGACCCAAAATATCCTCAAAATCGATATTTTAAGTGCAAAAAGTCGATATGTGCATGCATCTTCAGTACTCGTTTATATCTCAAAAGCAGGCTCAAAATACCCGAAAATTCAATATTTTTGGGTCCCAGAAGCGATCTGTACATGCCTACTTCGTGTTAGAGTATTTTCAAAATACAGGCCAAAAACATGCTGAAAATCGATATTTGAGGTGCGCAAAGTCAATATGTGTATGCATGTTCTGTACCCTTTTATATCCAAAATTCAGGCTCAAAACACCCGAAAATTCGATATTTTTGGGTCCCAGAAGCGATTTGTACATGTCTACTCAGTGCTAGAATGTTTTCAAAATATAGGCTTAAAACATGCTAAAATTCGATATTTTAATTGTCCAAAGTCGATATGTGCATGCATATGCTGTACCCGTTTATATCTCAAATTCAGGCTCAAAACACCCGAAAATTCGATATTTTTGGGTCCCAGAAGCTATCTGTACATGCCTACTCTGTGTTAGAGTATTTTCAAAATATAGGCCCAAAACATGCTAAATATCGATATCTTGGGTGCCAAAAGTTGATATCTGCATGCATCTTCAGTACCCGTTTATATCTCAAATTCAGGCTCAAAACGACGGAAAATTCAATATTTTTGGGTCCCAGAAGCGATCTGTACATGCCTACTCACTGCTAGAATGTTTTCAAAATATAGGCTCAAAACATGCTAAAAATCGATATTTTAGGTGCCCAAAGTCGATATGTGCATGCATCTTCTGTACCCGTTTATATCTCAAATTAAGGCTCAAAACACCAGAAAATTCGAGATTTTTGGGTGCCAGAAGCAATCTGTACATGCCTATTCCGTGTTAGAGTATTTTCAAAATACAGGCCCAAAACATGAAAAAAATCGATGTTTTAGGTGCCCAAAGTCGATATGAGCATGCATCTTCTGTACCCGATTATATCTCAAATTCAGGCTCAAAATTCTCGAAAATTCTATATTTTTGGGTCCAAGAAGCGATCTGTACATGCCTACTCTGTGTTAGAGTATTTTCAAAATATAGGCTTGAAACATGCTAAATATCGTTATTTTACGTGTCCAAAGTCGATATGTGCATACATCTTTTGTACCCGTTTATATCCCAAATTCAGGCTCAAAACACCGAAAAATTCTATATTTTTGGGTCACAGAAGCGATCTGTACATGCCTACTCAGTGCTAGAATGTTTTCAAAATATAGGCTCAAAACATGCTGAAAATCGATATTTTAAGTGCATAAAGTCGATATGTGCATGCATCTTCTGAACCCATTTATATCTCAAATTCAGACTCAAAAAACCCGAAAATTCGAGATTTTTTGGTCCCAGAAGCGATCTGTACATGCCTACTCCGTGTTTGAGTATTTTCAAAATTCAGGCCCAAAACATACTGAAAATCGATATTTTAGCTCCACATAGTCGCTATGTGCATGCATCTTCTGTACCCGTTTATATCTCAAATTCAGGCTCAAAACACCAGAAAATTCGATATTTTTGGGTCAGACAAGCGATCTGTACATGCCTACTCAGTAATAGAATTTTTTTTAAATATAGGCCCAAAACAAGCTAAAAATCGATAGTTTAGGTGCCCAAAGTCGATATGTGCATGCATCTTATGTACCCGTTTATATCTTAAATTCAGGCTCAAAACACCCGAAAATTCGATATTTTTGTGTCCCAGAATCGATATGTACATGCCTACTTCTTGTTAGAGTATTTTCACAATACAGACCCAAAACATTCTCAAAATCGATATTTTAGGTGCAAAGAGTCGATATGTGCATGCATCTTCATTACCTGTTTACATATCAAATTCAGGCTCAAAACACCCGAAAATTCAATTTTTTTGGGTTCCAGAACCGATCTGTACATGCCTACTCAGTGTTTGGATGTTTCCAAAATACAGGCTTAAAACATGCTAAAAATCGATATTTTAGGTGTCCCAAGTCAATAAGTGCATGCATGTTCTGTACCCGTTTATATCTCAAATTCAAGCTCTAAACACCCGAAAATTCGATGTTTTTGGGTCCCAGAAGCAATCTGTACAAGTTTACTCTGTGTTAGAGTATTTTCAAAATACATGCCCAATACATGCTAAAAATCGATATTTTAGCTGCCCATAGTCGATAAGTGCATGCATCTTCTGTACCCGTTTATATCCCAAATTCATGCTCAAAACACCCGTAAATTCGATATTTTTAGGTCCCAGAAGCAATCTGTACATGCCTACTCCGTGTTAGAGTATTTTCAAATTATAGGCTCAAAACATGCTCAAAATCGATATTTTGGGTGCCCAAAGTCGATATGTACATGTAATTTCTGTACCCGATTATATCTCAAATTCAGGCTCAAAACACCCGAAAATTCGATATTTTTGTGTCCCAGAAGCGATCTGTACATGCCTACTCCGTGTTAGAATACTTTCAAAATATAGGTATAAAACATGCTCAAAATCGATCTTTTAGGTGCCCAATGTCAATATGTGCATGCATCTTCTGTACCCGTTTATATCTCAAATTCAGGCTCAAAACACCCGAAAATTCAATATTTTTGGGTCCAAGAAGTGATCTGTACATGCCTACTCAGTGCTAGAATATTTTCAAAATATATTCTCAAAACATGCTAAAAATCGATATTTTATGTTTCCCAAGTCGATATGTGCATGCATGTTCAGTACCCGTTTATATCTCAAATTTAGGCTCAAAACACCCGAAAATTCGATATTTTTGGGTCCCAGAAGCGATCTGTATATCCCTACTCCGTGTTTGAGTATTTTCAAAATACATGCCCAAAACATGCTGAAAATCGAAATTTTAGCTGCCCAAATTCGATATGTGCATGCATCTTCTGTACCCGTTTATATCTCAAATTCAGGCTTAAAACACCCGAAAATTCGATATTTTTGGGTCCCAGAAGCGATCTGTACATGCCTACTCCGTGTTAGAGTATTTTCAAAATACATGCCCAAAACATGCTGAAAATCGATATTTTTGCTCCACATAGTCGATATGTGCATGCATCTTCTGTACCCGTTTCTATCTCAAATTCAGCTCAAACCCCCCGAAATTTCGATATTTTGGGGTCCCAGAAGCGATCTGTACATGCCTACTTCGTGTTAGAGTATTTTCAAAATACAGGCCAAAAACATGCTGAAAATCGATATTTGAGGTGCCCAAAGTCAATATGTGTATGCATGTTCTGTACCCTTTTATATCCAAAATTCAGGCTCAAAACAACCGAAAATTCGATATTTTTGGGTCCCAGAAGATATCTGTACATGCCTATTCCGTGTTAGAGTACTTTCAAAATTCAGGCCCAAAACATGCTGAAAATCTATATCTTAGGTGCCCAAAGTGGATATGAGCATGCATCTTCTGTACCCGATTATATCTCAAATTCAGGCTCAAAATACCCGAAAATTCGATATTTTTGGGTCCCAGAAGCAATCTGTACATGCCTATTCCGTTTTAGAATATTTTCAAAATACAGGCCCAAAACATGCTGAAAATCGATATTTTAGGTGCCCAAAGTGGATATGAGCATGCATCTTCTGTACCCGATTATATCTCAAATTCTGGCTCAAAACACCCGAAAACTCAATATTTTTGTGTCACAGAAGATATCTGTACATGCCTACTTCGTTTTAGAATATTTTCAAAATACAGACCAAAAAACAAGCTCAAAATCGATATTTTAGGTGCAAAAAGTCGATATGTGCCTGCATCTTCAGTACCCGTTTATATCTCAAATTCAGGCTCAAAACAACCAAAAATTCAATATTCTTGGGTACCAGAAGCGATCTGTACATGTCTACTCAGTACTAGACTGTTTTCAAAATATAGGCTTAAAACATGCTAAATATCTATATTTTAGGTGTCCAAAGTCGATATGTGCATACATCTTTTGTACCCGTTTATATCCCAAATTCAGGCTCAAAACACCCGTAAAATTTATATTTTTTGGTCCCAGAAGCGATATGTACATGCCTATTCAGTGCTAGAATATTTTAATAATATAGGCCCAATACATGCTAAAAATCGATATTTTATGTGTCCCAAGTCGATATGAGCATGCATGTTCTGTACCGTTTTATATCCCAAATTCAGGCTTAAAACACCCGAAAATTCGATATTTTTGGATCCGAGAAGCGATCTGTACATATCTACTCAGTGCTAGAATGTTTTCAAAATATAGGCTTAAAACATGCTAAAATTCGATATTTTAGGTGTCCAAAGTCGATATGTGCATACATCTTTTGTAACCGTTTATATCTCGAATTTAGGCTCAAAACACCCGAAAATTTAATTTTTTTGTGTCCCAGAAGCGATATGTACATGCCTACTCAGTGCTAGAATATTTTCAAAATATAGGCCCAATACATGCTAAAAATCGATATCTTGGGTGCCGAAAGTTGATATCTGCATGCATCTTCAGTACCCGTTTATATCTCAAATTCAGGCTCAAAACGACGGAAAATTCAATATTTTTGGGTTCAAGAAGCGATCTGTACATGCCTACTCAGTGCTAGAATGTATTCGAAATATAGGCTCAAAACATGCTAAAAATCGATAATTTAGGTGTCCAAAGTCGATATGTGCATGCATCTTCTATACCCGTTTATATCTCAAATTCAGACTCAAGAAACCCGAAAATTCGATATTTTTTGGTCCCATAAGCGATTTGTACATGCCTACTCTTTGCTAGAATGTTTTCAAGATACAGACCCAAAATATGCTCAAAATCGATATTTTAGGTGCAAAAAGTGGATATGTGCATGCATCTTCAGTACCCGTTTATATCTCAAATTCAGGCTCAAAACACCCGAAAAATTAATATTTTAGGGTCCCAGAAGATATCTGTACATGCCTACTCCGTGTTAGAGTACTTTCAAAATACAGGCCATAAAACATGCTGAAAATCGATATTTTAGGTGCCCAAAGTCGATATGTGCATGCATTTTCTGTACCTGTTTATATCTAAAATTCAGGCTCAAAACCCCCGAAAATTTGAGATTTTTGGGTCCCAGAAGCGATCTGTACATGCCTACTCCGTGTTAGAGTATTTTCAAAATACATGCCAAAACATGCTGAAAATCGATATTTTAGCTCCACATAGTCGATATGTGCATGCATCTTCTGTACCCGTTTATATCCCAAATTCTGGCACGAAACAAACAAAAATTCGATATTTCTGGGTCACAGAAGCGATCTGTACATGCCTATTCAGTGATAGAATATTTTTAAAATATAGGCCCAAAACAAGCTAAAAATCGATATTATAGGTGCTCAATGTCAATATGTGCATGCATATGCTGTACCCGTTTTTATCTCAAATTCAGGCTCAAAACACCCGAAAATTTAATATTTTGGTTTCCCAGATGCGATTTGTACATGCCTACTCTGTGTTAGAGTACTTTCAAAATACAGGCCATAAAAGATGCTGAAAACCGATATTTTAGGTGCCCAAAGTCGATATGTGCATGCATCTTCTGTACCCGTTTATATCTCAAATTCAGGCTCAAAATTCCCGAAAATTCGATGTTTTTTGGCCCCAGAAGCAATCTGTACATGCCTATTCCGTGATAGAGTATTTTCAAAATACAGGCCTAAAACATGCTGAAAATCGATATTTTAGCCCCACATAGTCAAAATGTGCATGCATCTTCTGTACCCGTTTATATCTCAAATTCAGGCTCAAAACACCCGAAAATTTGAGATTTTTGGGTCCCAGAAGCGATCTGTATATGAATACTCTGTGTCAGAGTATTTTCAAAATATATTCCCTAAACATGCTAAAAATCAATATTTTGGGTGCCAAAAGTTGATATCTGCATGCATCTTAAGTACCCGTTTATATCTCAAATTCAGGCTCAAAACGACGGAAAATTCAATATTTTTTGGTCCCAGAAGCGATCTGTACATGCCTACTCACTGCTAGAATTTTTTCAAAATATAGGCTCAAAACATGCTAAAAATCGATAATTTAGGTGTCCAAAGTCGATATGTGCATGCATCTTCTGTACCCGTTTATATCCCAAATTCAGGCTCAAAACACCCGAAAATTGGATATTATTGTGTCACAGAAGATATCTGTACATGCCTAATTCGTGTAAGAGTATTTTCAAAATACATGCCCAAAACATGCTGAAAATCAATATTTTGGGTGCCCAAAGTCGATATGTGCATGCATCTTCTGTACTCGTATATATCTAAAATTCAGACTCAAGACACCCGAAAATTCGATATTTTTGGGTCCCAGAAGCGACTTGTACATGCCTACTCTTTACTAGAATGTTTTCAAGATACAGACCCAAAATATGCTCAAAATCGATATTTTTGGTGCAAAAAGTCGATATGTGCATGCATTTTCAGTAGCCGTTTATATCTCAAATGCAGGCTCAAAACACCCGAAAATTCGATATTTTTGGGTCAGAGAAGCGATCTGTACATGCCTACTCAGTAACAGAATATTTTTAAAATATAGGCCCAAAACAAGCTACAAATCGAGAATTTAGGTGCCCAAAGTCGATATGTGCATTCATCTTCTGTACCCGTTTATATCTCAATTTCAGGCTCAAAACACCCGAAAATTCGATATTTTTGTGTCCCAGAAGCGATCTGTAAATGCCTACTTCTTGTTAGAGTATTTTCACAATACAGACACAAAACATGCTCAAAATCGATATTTTAGGTGCAAAGAGTCGATATGATTATGCATCTTCATTACTTGTTTACATATCAAAATCAGGCTCAAAACACCCGAAAATTCAATATTTTTGGGTTCCAGAAGCGATCTGTACATGCCTATTCCGTGTTAGAGTATTTTAAAAATACAGACCCAAAACATGCTGAAAATCAATATTTGAGGTTCCCAAAGTCAATATGTGTATGCATCTTCTGTACACGTTTATATCCCAAATTCAGGCTCAAAACACCCGAAAACTCGATATTTTTGTGTCACAGAAGATATCTGTACATGCCTACTTCGTTTTAGAATATTTTCAAAATACAGACCAAAAAACAAGCTCAAAATCGATATTTTAGGTGCAAAAAGTCGATATGTGCCTGCATCTTCAGTACCCGTTTATATCTCAAATTCAGGCTCAAAACAACCAAAAATTCAATATTCTTGGGTCCCAGAAGCGATCTGTACATGTCTACTCAGTACTAGACTGTTTTCAAAATAAAGGCTTAAAACATGCTAAATATCGATATTTTAGGTGTCCAAAGTCGATATGTGCATACATCTTTTGTACCCGTTTATATCCCAAATTCAGGCTCAAAACACCCTTAAAATTTATATTTTTTGGTCCCAGAAGCGATATGTACATGCCTATTCAGTGCTAGAATATTTTAAAAATATAGGCCCAATACATGCTAAAAATCGATATTTTATGTGTCCCAAGTCGATATGAGCATGCATGTTCTGTACCGTTTTATATCCCAAATTCAGGCTTAAAACACCCGAAAATTCGATATTTTTGGATCCGAGAAGCGATCTGTACATATCTACTCAGTGCTAGAATGTTTTCAAAATATAGGCTTAAAACATGCTAAAATTCGATATTTTAGGTGTCCAAAGTCGATATGTGCATACATCTTTTGTACCCGTTTATATCTCGAATTTAGGCTCAAAACACCCGAAAATTTAATTTTTTTGTGTCCCAAAAGCAATATGTACATGCCTACTCAGTGTTAGAATATTTTCAAAATATAGGCCCAATACATGCTAAAAATCGATATTTTAGGTGCCCAATGTCGATATGTGCATGCATCTTCTGTACCCGTTTATATCTCGAATTCAGGCTCAAAATACCCAAAAATTCGATATTTTTGGGTCACAGAAGATATCTGTACATGCCTACTTCGTGTTAGAGTATTTTCAAAATACATGCCCAAAACATGCTGAAAATCGATATTTTGGGTGCGCAAAGTCGATATGTGCATGCATCTTCTGTACCCGTTTATATCTCAAATTCAGACTCAAGACACCCGAAAATTCGATATTTTTGGGTCCCAGAAGCGACTTGTACATGCCTACTCTTTGCTATAATGTTTTCAAGATACAGACCCAAAATATGCTCAAAATCGATATTTTAGGTGAAAAAAGTCGATATATGCATGCATCTTCAGTACCCGTTTATACCTCAAATGCAGGCTCAAAACACCCAAAAATTCAATATTTTTTGGTGCCCGAAGGGATCTGTACATGTCTACTTAGTGCTAGACTGTTTTCAAAACATGGGCTTAAAACATGCTAAAAATCGATATTTTACGTGTCCAAAGTCGATATGTGCATACATCTTTTGTACCCGTTTATATCCCAAATTACGGCTCAAAACACCCGAAAATTCGATATTTTCGGGTCACAGAAGCTATCTGTACATGCCTACTCAGTGAAAGAAAATTTTCAAAATATAGGCCCAAAATAAGCTAAAAATCGATATTATAGGTGCCCAATGTCGATATGTGCATGCATATGCTGTACCCGTTTATATCTCAAATTCAGGCTCAAAATACCCGAAAATTTAATATTTTTGGGTCCCAGAAGCGATCTGTACATGCCTACTCCGTGTTAGAGTACTTTCAAAATACAGGCCATAAAACATGCTGAAAATCGATATTTTAGGTGCCCAAAGTCGATATGTGCATGCATCTTCTGTACCCGTTTATATCTCAAATTCAAGCTCAAAACAACCGAAAATTCGATATTTTTGGGTCCCAGAAGCGATCTGTACATGCCTACTCCGTGTTTGAGTACTTTCAAAATACAGGCCCTGAACATGCTAAAAATCGATATTTTAGGTGCCCAAAGTGGATATGAGCATGCATCTTCTGTACCCGATTATATCTCAAATTCTGGCTCAAAATTCCCGAAAATTCGATGTTTTTGGGCCCCAGAAGCAATCTGTACATGCCTACTCCGTGTTAGAGTATTTTCAAAATACAGGCCCAAAACATGCTGAAAATCGATATTTGAGGTGCCCAAAGTCAATATGTGTATGCATCTTCTGTACCCGTTTATATCTCAAATTCAAGCTCTAAACACCCGAAAATTCGATGTTTTTGGGTCCCAGAAGCGATCTGTACAAGTTTACTCTGTGTTAGAGTATTTTCAAAATACATGCCCAATACATGCAAAAAATCGATATTTTAGCTGCCCATAGTCGATAAGTGCATGCATCTTCTGTACCCGTTTATATCCCAAATTCATGCTCAAAACACCCGTAAATTCGATATTTTGAGGTCCCAGAAGCAATCTGTACATGCCTACTCCGTGTTAGAGTATTTTCAAATTATAGGCTCAAAACATGCTCAAAATCGATATTTTGGGTGCCCAAAGTCGATATGTACATGTAATTTCTGTACCCGATTATATCTCAAATTCAGTCTCAAAACACCCAAAAATTCGATATTTTTGTGTCCCAGAAGCGATCTGTACATGCCTACTCCGTGTTAGAATACTTTCAAAATATAGGTATAAAACATGCTCAAAATCGATCTTTTAGGTGCCCAATGTCAATATGTGCATGCATCTTCTGTACCCGTTTATATCTCAAATTCAGGCTCAAAAAACCCGAAAATTCAATATTTTTGGGTCCAAGAAGTGATCTGTACATGCCTACTCAGTGCTAGAATATTTTCAAAATATAGGCTCAAAACATGCTAAAAATCGATATTTTATGTTTCCCAAGTCGATATGTGCATGCATGTTCAGTACCCGTTTATATCTCAAATTTAGGCTCAAAACACCCGAAAATTCGATATTTTTGGGTCCCAGAAGCGATCTGTATATCCCTACTCAGTGTTTGAGTATTTTCAAAATACATGCCCAAAACATGCTGAAAATCGAAATTTTAGCTGCCCAAATTCGATATGTGCATGCATCTTCAGTACCCGTTTATATCTCAAATTCAGGCTTAAAACACCCGAAAATTCGATATTTTTGGGTCCCAGAAGCGATCTGTACATGCCTACTCCGTGTTAGAGTATTTTCAAAATACAGGCCCAAAACATGCTGAAAATCGATATTTTTGCTCCACATAGTTCATATGTGCATGCATCTTCTGTACCCGTTTCTATCTCAAATTCAGCTCAAACCCCCCGAAATTTCGATATTTTGGGGTCCCAGAAGCGATCTGTACATGCCTACTCTGTGTTAGAGTATTTTCAAAATATAAGCCCAAAACATGCTAAAATCGATATTTTGGGTGCCCAAACTTGATATCAGCATGCATCTTCAGTACCCGTTTATATCTCATATTCAGGCTCAAAACAACGGAAAATTCAAAAGTTTTGGGTCCCCGCAGCGATCTGTACATGACTACTTCGTGTTAGTGTATTTTCAAAATACAGGCCCAAAACATGCTCAAAATCGATATTTTGGGTGCCTTAAAGACGATATGTGCATGCATCTTCTGTACCCGTTTATATATGAAATACCAGGCTAAAAACAACGGGAAATTCAATATTTTTAGGTCCCAGAAGCGACTTGTACATGCCTACTCTTTGCTAGAATTTTTTCAAGATACAGACCCAAAATATCCTCAAAATCGATATTTTAAGTGCAAAAAGTCGATATGTGCATGCATCTTCAGTACTCGTTTATATCTCAAAAGCAGGCTCAAAATACCCGAAAATTCAATATTTTTGGGTCCCAGAAGCGATCTGTACATGCCTACTTCGTGTTAGAGTATTTTCAAAATACAGGCCAAAAACATGCTGAAAATCGATATTTGAGGTGCGCAAAGTCAATATGTGTATGCATGTTCTGTATCCTTTTATATCCAAAATTCAGGCTCAAAACACCCGAAAATTCGATATTTTTGGGTCCCAGAAGCGATTTGTACATGTCTACTCAGTGCTAGAATGTTTTCAAAATATAGGCTTAAAACATGCTAAAATTCGATATTTTAATTGTCCAAAGTCGATATGTGCATGCATATGCTGTACCCGTTTATATCTCAAATTCAGGCTCAAAACACCCGAAAATTCGATATTTTTGGGCCCCAGAAGCTATCTGTACATGCCTACTCTGTGTTAGAGTATTTTCAAAATATAGGCCCAAAACATGCTAAATATCGATATCTTGGGTGCCAAAAGTTGATATCTGCATGCATCTTCAGTACCCGTTTATATCTCAAATTCAGGCTCAAAACGACGGAAAATTCAATATTTTTGGGTCCCAGAAGCGATCTGTACATGCCTACTCAGTGCTAGAATGTTTTCAAAATATAAACTCAAAACATGCTAAAAATCGATATTTTAGGTGCCCAAAGTCGATATGTGCATGCATCTTCTGTACCCGTTTATATCTCAAATTAAGGCTCAAAACACCCGAAAATTCGAGATTTTTGGGTGCCAGAAGCAATCTGTACATGCCTACTCCGTGTTAGAGTATTTTCAAAATACATGCCCAAAACATGCTGAAAATTGATATTTTACATCCACATAGTCGATATGTGCATGCATCTTCTGTACCCGATTATATCTCAAATTCAGGCTCAAAATTCTCGAAAATTCTATATTTTTGGGTCCAAGAAGCGATCTGTACATGCCTATTCCGTGTTAGAGTATTTTCAAAATACAGGCCCAAAACAATCTAAAAATCGATGTTTTAGGTGCCCAAAGTCGATATGAGCATGCATCTTCTGTACCCGATTATATCTCAAATTCAGGCTCAAAATTCTCGAAAATTCTATATTTTTGGGTCCAAGAAGCGATCTGTACATGCCTACTCTGTGTTAGAGTATTTTCAAAATATAGGCTTGAAACATGCTAAATATCGTTATTTTACGTGTCCAAAGTCGATATGTGCATACATCTGTTGTACCCGTTTATATCCCAAATTCAGGCTCAAAACACCGAAAAATTCTATATTTTTGGGTCACAGAAGCGATCTGTACATGCCTACTCAGTGCTAGAATGTTTTCAAAATATAGGCTCAAAACATGCTCAAAATCGATATTTTAAGTGCATAAAGTCGATATGTGCATGCATCTTCTGAACCCATTTATATCTCAAATTCAGACTCAAAACACCCGAAAATTCGAGATTTTTGGGTCCCAGAAGCGATCTGTACATGCCTACTCCGTGTTTGAGTATTTTCAAAATTCAGGCCCAAAACATACTGAAAATCGATATTTTAGCTCCACATAGTCGCTATGTGCATGAATCTTCTGTACCCGTTTATATCTCAAATTCAGGCTCAAAACACCAGAAAATTCGATATTTTTGGGTCAGACAAGCGATCTGTACATGCCTACTCAGTAATAGAATTTTTTTTAAATATAGGCCCAAAACAAGCTAAAAATCGATAGTTTAGGTGCCCAAAGTCGATATGTGCATGCATCTTCTGTACCCGTTTATATCTTAAATTCAGGCTCAAAACACCCCAAAATTCGATATTTTTGTGTCCCAGAATCGATATGTACATGCCTACTTCTTGTTAGAGTATTTTCACAATACAGATCCAAAACATGCTCAAAATCGATATTTTAGGTGCAAAGAGTCGATATGTGCATGCATCTTCATTACCTGTTTACATATCAAATTCAGGCTCAAAACACCCGAAAATTCAATTTTTTTGGGTTCCAGAAGCGATCTGTACATGCCTACTCAGTGCTAGAATGTTTCCAAAATACAGGCTTAAAACATGCTAAAAATCGATATTTTAGGTGTCCCAAGTCAATAAGTGCATGCATGTTCTGTACCCGTTTATATCTCAAATTCAAGCGTTAAACACCTGAAAATTCGATGTTTTTGGGTCCCAGAAGCAATCTGTACAAGTTTACTCTGTGTTAGAGTATTTTCAAAGTACATGCCCAATACATGCTAAAAATCGATATTTTAGCTGCCCATAGTCGATAAGTGCATGCATCTTCTGTACCCGTTTATATCCCAAATTCATGCTCAAAACACCCGTAAATTCGTTATTTTTAGGTCCCAGAAGCAATCTGTACATGCCTACTCCGTGTTAGAGTATTTTCAAATTATAGGCTCAAAACATGCTCAAAATCGATATTTTGGGAGCCCAAAGTCGATATGTACATGTAATTTCTATACCCGATTATATCTCAAATTCAGGCTCAAAACACCCGAAAATTCGATATTTTTGTGTCCCAGAAGCGATCTGTACATGCCTACTCCGTGTTAGAATACTTTCAAAATATAGGTATAAAACATGCTCAAAATCGATCTTTTAGGTGCCCAATGTCAATATGTGCATGCATCTTCTGTACCCGTTTATATCTCAAATTCAGGCTCAAAACACCGAAAATTCAATATTTTTGGGTCCAAGAAGTGATCTGTACATGCCTACTCAGTGCTAGAATATTTTCAAAATATAGGCTCAAAACATGCTAAAAATCGATATTTTATGTTTCCCAAGTCGATATGTGCATGCATGTTCAGTACCCGTTTATATCTCAAATTTAGGCTCAAAACACCCGAAAATTCGATATTTTTGGGTCCCAGAAGCGATCTGTACATCCCTACTCAGTGTTTGAGTATTTTCAAAATACATGCCCAAAACATGCTGAAAATCGATATTTTAGCTGCCCAAATTCGATATGTGCATGCATCTTCTGTACCCGTTTATATCTCAAATTCAGGCTTAAAACACCCGAAAATTCGATATTTTTGGGTCCCAGAAGCGATCTGTACATGCCTACTCCGTGTTAGAGTATTTTCAAAATACATGCCCAAAACATGCTGAAAATCGATATTTTTGCTCCACATAGTTGATATGTGCATGCATCTTCTGTACCCGTTTCTATCTCAAATTCAGCTCAAACCCCCCGAAATTTCGATATTTTTGGGTCACAGAAGCGATCTGTACATGCCTACTCCGTGTTAGAGTATTTTCAAAATACATGCCCAAAACATGCTGAAAATTGATATTTTACCTCCACATAGTCGATATGTGCATGCATCTTCTGTACCCGATTATATCTCAAATTGAGGCTCAAAATTCCCGAAAATTAAATGTTTTTGGGCCCCAAAAGCAATCTGTACATGCCTATTCCGTGTTAGAGTATTTTCAAAATACAGGCCCAAAACAATCTAAAAATCGATGTTTTAGGTGCCCAAAGTCGATATGAGCATGCATCTTCTGTACCCGATTATATCTCAAATTCAGGCTCAAAATTCTCGAAAATTCTATATTTTTGGGTCCAAGAAGCGATCTGTACATGCCTACTCTGTGTTAGAGTATTTTCAAAATATAGGCTTGAAACATGCTAAATATCGTTATTTTACGTGTCCAAAGTCGATATGTGCATACATCTGTTGTACCCGTTTATATCCCAAATTCAGGCTCAAAACACCGAAAAATTCTATATTTTTGGGTCACAGAAGCGATCTGTACATGCCTACTCAGTGTTAGAATGTTTTCAAAATATAGGCTCAAAACATGCTCAAAATCGATATTTTAAGTGCATAAAGTCGATATGTGCATGCATCTTCTGAACCCATTTATATCTCAAATTCAGACTCAAAACACCCGAAAATTCGAGATTTTTGGGTCCCAGAAGCGATCTGTACATGCCTACTCCGTGTTTGAGTATTTTCAAAATTCAGGCCCAAAACATACTGAAAATCGATATTTTAGCTCCACATAGTCGCTATGTGCATGCATCTTCTGTACCCGTTTATATCTCAAATTTAGGCTCAAAACACCAGAAAATTCGATATTTTTGGGTCAGACAAGCGATCTGTACATGCCTACTCAGTAATAGAATTTTTTTTAAATATAGGCCCAAAACAAGCTAAAAATCGATAGTTTAGGTGCCCAAAGTCGATATGTGCATGCATCTTCTGTACCCGTTTATATCTTAAATTCAGGCTCAAAACACCCGAAAATTCGATATTTTTGTGTCCCAGAATCGATATGTACATGCCTACTTCTTGTTAGAGTATTTTCACAATACAGACCCAAAACATGCTCAAAATCGATATTTGAGGTGCCCAAAGTCGATATGAGCATGCATCTTCTGTACCCGATTATATCTCAAATTCAGGCTCAAAATACCCGAAAATTCTATATTTTTAGGTCCCAGAAGCAATCTGTACATGCCTATTCTGTTTTAGAATATTTTCAAAATACAGGCCCAAAACATGCTGAAAATTGATATATAAGGTGCCTAAAGTCAATATGTGTATGCATCTTCTGTACCCGTTTATATCCCAAATACAGGCTCAAAACACCCGAAATTTCGATATTTTTGGGTCCCAGAAGCGATCTGTACATGCCTACTCTGTGTTAGAGTATTTTTAAAATATAGGCCCAAAACATGCTAAAAATCGATATCTTGGGTGCCGAAAGTTGATATCTGCATGCATCTTCAGTACCCGTTTATATCTCAAATTCAGTCTCAAAACGACGGAAAATTCAATATTTTTGGGTCCAAGAAGCGATCTGTACATGCCTACTCAGTGCTAGAATGTATTCGAAATATAGGCTCAAAACATGCTAAAAATCGATAATTTAGGTGTCCAAAGTCGATATGTGCATGCATCTTCTATACCCGTTTATATCTCAAATTCAGACTCAAGAAACCCGAAAATTCAATATTTTTTGGTCCCATAAGCGATTTGTACATGCCTACTCTTTGCTAGAATGTTTTCAAGATACAGACCCAAAATATGCTCAAAATCGATATTTTAGGTGCAAAAAGTGGATATGTGCATGCATCTTCAGTACCCGTTTATATCTCAAATGCAGGCTCAAAACACCCAAAAATCCAATATTTTTGGGTCCCCGAAGCGATCTGTACATGTCTACTCAGTGCTAGAATGTTTTCAAAATATTGGCATAAAACATGCTAAAAATCGATATTTTACGTGTCCCAAGTCGATATGTGCATACATCTTTTGTACTTGTTTATATCCCAAATTCAGGCTCAAAACACCCGAAAATTCGACATTTTTGGGTCACAGAAACGATCTGTACATGCCTACTCAGTGCTAGAATATTTTTAAAATATAGGCCCAAAACAAGCTAAAAATCGATATTTTTATAGGTGCCCAATGTCGATATGTGCATGCATATGCTGTACCTGTTTATATCTCAAATTCAGGCTCAAAACACCCGAAAATTTAATATTTTTGGGTCCCAGAAGATATCTGTACATGCCTACTCCGTGTTAGAGTACTTTCAAAATACAGGCCATAAAACATGCTGAAAATCGATATTTTAGGTGCCCAAAGTCGATATGTGCATGCATTTTCTGTACCTGTTTATATCTCAAATTCAGGCTCAAAACCCCCGAAAATTTGAGATTTTTGGGTCCCAGAAGCGATCTGTACATGCCTACTCCGTGTTAGAGTATTTTCAAAATACATGCCCAAAACATGCTGAAAATCGATATTTTAGCTCCACATAGTCGATATGTGCATGCATCTTCTGTACCCATTTATATCCCAAATTCTGGCACGAAACAAACAAAAATTCGATATTTCTGGGTCACAGAAGCGATCTGTACATGCCAATTCAGTGATAGAATATTTTTAAAATATAGGCCCAAAACAAGCTAAAAATCGATATTATAGGTGCCCAAAGTCGATATGTGCATGCATCTTCTGTACCCGTTTATATCTCAAATTCAGGCTCAAAACACCCGAAAATTTAATATTTTGGTGTCCCAGATGCGATTTGTACATGCCTACTCTGTGTTAGAGTACTTTCAAAATACAGGACATAAAAGATGCTGAAAATCGATATTTTAGGTGACCAAAGTGGATATTAGCATGCATCTTCTGTACCCGATTATATCTCAAATTCATGCTCAAAATTCCCGAAAATTCGATGTTTTTTGGCCCCAGAAGCAATCTGTACATGCCTATTCCGTGAAAGAGTATTTTCAAAATACAGGCCTAAAACATGCTGAAAATCGATATTTTAGCCCCACATAGTCAAAATGTGCATGCATCTTCTGTACCCGTTTATATCTCAAATTCAGGCTCAAAACACCCGAAAATTTGAGATTTTTGGGTCCCAGAAGCGATCTGTATATGAATACTCTGTGTCAGAGTATTTTAAAAATATATTCCCTAAACATGCTAAAAATCGATATTTTGGGTGCCAAAAGTTGATATCTGCATGCATCTTAAGTACCCGTTTATATCTCAAATTCAGGCTCAAAACGACGGAAAATTCAATATTTTTTGGTCCCAGAAGCGATCTGTACATGCCTACTCACTGCTAGAATCTTTTCAAAATATAGACTCAAAACATGCTAAAAATCGATAATTTAGGTGTCCAAAGTCGATATGTGCATGCATCTTCTGTACCCGTTTATATCCCAAATTCAGGCTCAAAACACCCGAAAATTGGATATTATTGTGTCACAGAAGATATCTGTACATGCCTAATTCGTGTAAGAGTATTTTCAAAATACATGCCCAAAACATGCTGAAAATCAATATTTTGGGTGCCCAAAGTCGATATGTGCATGCATCTTCTGTACCCGTATATATCTAAAATTCAGACTCAAGACACCCGAAAATTCGATATTTTTGGGTCCCAGAAGCGACTTGTACATGCCTACTCTTTACTAGAATGTTTTCAAGATACAGACCCAAAATATGCTCAAAATCGATATTTTTGGTGCAAAAAGTCGATATGTGCATGCATTTTCAGTAGCCGTTTATATCTCAAATGCAGGCTCAAAACACCCGAAAATTCGATATTTTTGGGTCAGAGAAGCGATCTGTACATGCCTACTCAGTAACAGAATATTTTTAAAATATAGGCCCAAAACAAGCTGCAAATCGAGAATTTAGGTGCCCAAAGTCGATATGTGCATTCATCTTCTGTACCCGTTTATATCTCAATTTCAGGCTCAAAACACCCGAAAATTCGATATTTTTGTGTCCCAGAAGCGATCTGTAAATGCCTACTTCTTGTTAGAGTATTTTCACAATACAGACACAAAACATGCTCAAAATCGATATTTTAGGTGCAAAGAGTCGATATGATTATGCATCTTCATTACTTGTTTACATATCAAAATAAGGCTCAAAACACCCGAAAATTCAATATTTTTGGGTTACAGAAGCGATCTGTACATGCCTACTCCGTGTTAGAGTATTTTCAAATTATAGACCGAAAACATGCTCAAAATCGATATTTTGGGTGCAAAAAAGTCCATATGTACATGTATTTTCTGTACCCGATTATATCTCAAATTCAGGCTCAAAACACCCGAAAATTCGATATTTTTGTGTCCCAGAAGCGATCTGTACATGCCTACTCCGTGTTAGAATACTTTCAAAATATAGGCCCAAAACATGCTCAAAATCGATATTTTGGGTGCCCAAAGTCGATATGTCTATGCATCTTCTGTACCCGTTTATATCTCAAATTCAGGCTCAAAACACCCGAAAATTCGGTATTTTTGGGTCCCAGAAGCGATCTGTACATGCCTACTCAGTGCTAGAATTTTTTTCAAAATATAGGCTTAAAACATGCTAAAAATCGATATTTTAGGTGCAAAAAGTCGATATGTGCCTGCATCTTCAGTACTCGTTTATATCTCAAATTCAGGCTCAAAACACCCGAAAATTCAATATTTTTGGGTCCCAGAAGCGATCTGTACATGCCTACTCAGTGCTAGAATAATTTCAAAATATTGGCCCAAAACATGCTAAAAATCGATATTTTGGGTGCCCAATGTCGATATGTGCATGCATCTTCTGTACGCGTTTTTTATATTTCAAATTCAGGCTCAAAACACCCGAAAATTCGATATTATTGGATCCCAGAAACAATCTGTACATGCCTACTCCTTGCTTGAATATTTTCAAGATACAGACCCAAAACATGCTCAAAATCGATAATTTAGGTGCAAAAAGTCGATATGTGCATGTATCTTCAGTACCGGTTTATATCTCAAATTCAGGCTCAAAACACCCCAATATTCAATAGTTTTAGGTTCCAGAAGCGATCTGTACATGTCTACTCAGTGCTAGAATGTTTTTAAAATATAGGTTTAAAACATGCTAAAAATCGATATTTTAGGTGCAAAAAGTCGATATGTGCCTGCATCTTCAGTACTCGTTTATATCTCAAATTCAGGCTCAAAACACCCAAAAATTCAATATTTTTGGGTCCCAGAAGCGATCTGTACATGCCTACTCAGTGCTAGAATAATTTCAAAATATTGGCCCAAAACATGCTAAAAATCGATATTTTGGGTGCCCAAAGTCGATATGAGCATGCATCTTCTATACCCGATTATATCTCAAATTCAGGCTCAAAATTCTCGAAAATTCGAGATTTTTGGGTCTCAGAAGCGATCTGTACATGCCTACTCCGTGTTTGAGTATTTTCAAAATTCAGGCCCAAAACATACTGAAAATCGATATTTTAGCTCCACATAGTCGCTATGTGCATGCATCTTCTGTACCCGTTTATATCTCAAATTCAAGATCAAAACACCAGAAAATTCGATATTTTTGGGTCAGACAAGCGATCTGTACATGCCTACTCAGTAATAGAATTTTTTTTAAATATAGGCCCAAAACAAGCTAAAAATCGATAGTTTAGGTGCCCAAAGTCGATATGTGCATGCAACTTCTGTACCCGTTTATATCTTAAATTCAGGCTCAAAACACCCGAAAATTCGATATTTTTGTGTCCCAGAAGCGATATGTACATGCCTACTTCTTGTTAGAGTATTTTCACAATACAGACCCAAAACATGCTCAAAATCGATATTTTAGGTGCAAAGAGTCGATATGTGCATGCATCTTCATTACCTGTTTACATATCAAATTCAGGCTCAAAACACCCGAAAATTCAATTGTTTTGGGTTCCAGAAGCGATCTGTACATGCCTACTCAGTGCTAGAATGTTTCCAAAATACAGGCTTAAAACATGCTAAAAATCGATATTTTAGGTGTCCCAAGTCAATAAGTGCATGCATGTTCTTTACCCGTTTATATCTCAAATTCAAGCTCTAAACACCCGAAAATTCGATGTTTTTGGGTCCCAGAAGCAATCTGTACAAGTTTACTCTGTGTTAGAGTATTTTCAAAATACATGCCCAATACATGCTAAAAATCGATATTTTAGCTGCCCATAGTCGATAAGTGCATGCATCTTCTGTACCCGTTTATATTCCAAATTCATGCTCAAAACACCCGTAAATTCGATATTTTTAGGTCCCAGAAGCAATCTGTACATGCCTACTCCGTGTTAGAGTATTTTCAAATTATAGGCTCAAAACATGCTCAAAATCGATATTTTGGGTGCCCAAAGTCGATATGTACATGTAATTTCTGTACCCGATTATATCTCAAATTCAGGCTCAAAACACCCGAAAATTCGATATTTTTGTGTCCCAGAAGCGATCTGTACATGCCTACTCCGTGTTAGAATACTTTCAAAATATAGGTATAAAACATGCTCAAAATCGATCTTTTAGGTGCCCAATGTCAATATGTGCATGCATCATCTGTACCCGTTTATATCTCAAATTCAGGCTCAAAACACCGAAAATTCAATATTTTTGGGTCCAAGAAGTGATCTGTACATGCCTACTCAGTGCTAGAATATTTTCAAAATATAGGCTCAAAACATGCTAAAAATCGATATTTTATGTTTCCCAAGTCGATATGTGCATGCATGTTCAGTACCCGTTTATATCTCAAATTTAGGCTCAAAACACCCGAAAATTCGATATTTTTGGGTCCCAGAAGCGATCTGTATATCCCTACTCCGTGTTTGAGTATTTTCAAAATACATGCCCAAAACATGCTGAAAATCGAAATTTTAGCTGCCCAAATTCGATATGTGCATGCATCTTCTGTACCCGTTTATATCTCAAATTCAGGCTTAAAACACCCGAAAATTCGATATTTTTGGGTCCCAGAAGCGATCTGTACATGCCTACTCCGTGTTAGAGTATTTTCAAAATACATGCCCAAAACATGCTGAAAATCGATATTTTTGCTCCACATAGTCGATATGTGCATGCATCTTCTGTACCCGTTTCTATCTCAAATTCAGCTCAAACCCCCCGAAATTTCGATATTTTGGGGTCCCAGAAGCGATCTGTACATGCCTACTCTGTGTTAGAGTATTTTCAAAATATAAGCCCAAAACATGCTAAAATCGATATTTTGGGTGCCCAAACTTGATATCAGCATGCATCTTCAGTACCCGTTTATATCTCAAATTCAGGCTCAAAACAACGGAAAATTCAAAAGTTTTGGGTCCCCGCAGCGATCTGTACATGACTACTTTGTGTTAGTGCATTTTCAAAATACAGGCCCAAAACATGCTCAAAATCGATATTTTGGGTGCCTTAAAGACGATATGTGCATGCATCTTCTGTACCCGTTTATATATGAAATACCAGGCTCAAAACAACGGGAAATTCAATATTTTTAGGTCCCAGAAGCGACTTGTACATGCCTACTCTTTGCTAGAATTTTTTCAAGATACAGACCCAAAATATCCTCAAAATCGATATTTTAAGTGCAAAAAGTCGATATGTGCATGCATCTTCAGTACTCGTTTATATCTCAAAATGCAGGCTCAAAATACCCGAAAATTCAATATTTTTGGGTCCCAGAAGCGATCTGTACATGCCTACTTCGTGTTAGAGTATTTTCAAAATACAGGCCAAAAACATGCTGAAAATCGATATTTGAGGTGCCCAAAGTCAATATGTGTATGCATGTTCTGTACCCTTTTATATCCAAAATTCAGGCTCAAAACACACGAAAATTCGATATTTTTGGGTCCCAGAAGCGATTTGTACATGTCTACTCAGAGCTAGAATGTTTTCAAAATATAGGCTTAAAACATGCTAAAATTCGATATTTTAATTGTCCAAAGTCGATATGTGCATGCATATGCTGTACCCGTTTATATCTCAAATTCAGGCTCAAAACAACCGAAAATTCGTTATTTTTGGGTCCCAGAAGATATCTGTACATGCCTATTCCGTGTTAGAGTACTTTCAAAATTCAGGTCCAAAACATGCTGAAAATCTATATCTTAGGTGCCCAAAGTGGATATGAGCATGCATCTTCTGTACCCGATTATATCTCAAATTCAGGCTCAAAATACCCGAAAATTCGATATTTTTGGGTCCCAGAAGCAATCTGTACATGCCTATTCCGTTTTAGAATATTTTCAAAATACAGGCCCAAAACATGCTGAAAATCGATATTTGAGGTGCCTAAAGTCAATATGTGTATGCATCTTCTGTACCCGTTTATATCCCAAATTCAGGCTCAAAACACCCGAAAATTCGATTTTTTTGGGTCCCAGAAGCGATCTGTACATGCCTACTCTGTGTTAGAGTATTTTTAAAATATAGGCCCAAAACATGCTAAAAATCGATATCTTGGGTGCCGAAAGTTGATATCTGCATGCATCTTCAGTACCCGTTTATATCTCAAATTCAGGCTCAAAACGACGGAAAATTCAATATTTTTGGGTCCAAGAAGCGATCTGTACATGCCTACTCAGTGCTAGAATGTATTCGAAATATAGGCTCAAAACATGCTAAAAATCGATAATTTAGGTGTCCAAAGTCGATATGTGCATGCATCTTCTATACCCGTTTATATCTCAAATTCAGACTCAAGAAACCCGAAAATTCAATATTTTTTGGTCCCATAAGCGATTTGTACATGCCTACTCTTTGCTAGAATGTTTTCAAGATACAGACCCAAAATATGCTCAAAATCGATATTTTAGGTGCAAAAAGTGGATATGTGCATGCATCTTCAGTACCCGTTTATATCTCAAATGCAGGCTCAAAACACCCAAAAATCCAATATTTTTGGGTCCCCGAAGCGATCTGTACATGTCTACTCAGTGCTAGAATGTTTTCAAAATATTGGCATAAAACATGCTAAAAATCGATATTTTACGTGTCCAAAGTCGATATGTGCATACATCTTTTGTACCTGTTTATATCCAAAATTCAGGCTCAAAACACCCGAAAATTCGACATTTTTGGGTCACAGAAACGATCTGTACATGCCTACTCAGTGCTAGAATATTTTTAAAATATAGGCCCAAAACAAGCTAAAAATCGATATTTTTATAGGTGCCCAATGTCGATATGTGCATGCATATGCTGTACCTGTTTATATCTCAAATTCAGGCTCAAAACACCCGAAAATTTAATATTTTTGGGTCCCAGAAGATATCTGTACATGCCTACTCCGTGTTAGAGTACTTTCAAAATACAGGCCATAAAACATGCTGAAAATCGATATTTTAGGTGCCCAAAGTCGATATGTGCATGCATTTTCTGTACCTGTTTATATCTCAAATTCAGGCTCAAAACCCCCGAAAATTTGAGATTTTTGGGTCCCAGAAGTGATCTGTACATGCCTACTCCGTGTTAGAGTATTTTCAAAATACATGCCCAAAACATGCTGAAAATCGATATTTTAGCTCCACATAGTCGATATGTGCATGCATCTTCTGTACCCATTTATATCCCAAATTCTGGCACGAAACAAACAAAAATTCGATATTTCTGGGTCACAGAAGCGATCTGTACATGCCTATTCAGTGATAGAATATTTTTAAAATATAGGCCCAAAACAAGCTAAAAATCGATATTATAGGTGCCCAATGTCAATATGTGCATGCATATGCTGTACCCGTTTTTATCTCAAATTCAGGCTCAAAACACCCGAAAATTTAATATTTTGGTGTCCCAGATGCGATTTGTACATGCCTACTCTGTGTTAGAGTACTTTCAAAATACAGGCCATAAAAGATGCTGAAAATCGATATTTTAGGTGCCCAAAGTGGATATTAGCATGCATCTTCTGTACCCGATTATATCTCAAATTCATGCTCAAAATTCCCGAAAATTCGATGTTTTTTGGCCCCAGAAGCAATCTGTACATGCCTATTCCGTGAAAGAGTATTTTCAAAATACAGGCCTAAAACATGCTGAAAATCGATATTTTAGCCCCACATAGTCAAAATGTGCATGCATCTTCTGTACCCGTTTATATCTCAAATTCAGGCTCAAAACACCCGAAAATTTGAGATTTTTGGGTCCCAGAAGCGATCTGTATATGAATACTCTGTGTCAGAGTATTTTCAAAATATATTCCCTAAACATGCTAAAAATCGATATTTTGGGTGCCAAAAGTTGATATCTGCATGCATCTTAAGTACCCGTTTATATCTCAAATTCAGGCTCAAAACGACGGAAAATTCAATATTTTTTGGTCCCAGAAGCGATCTGTGCATGCCTACTCACTGCTAGAATCTTTTCAAAATATAGACTCAAAACATGCTAAAAATCAATAATTTAGGTGTCCAAAGTCGATATGTGCATGCATCTTCTGTACCCGTTTATATCCCAAATTCAGGCTCAAAACACCCGAAAATTGGATATTATTTTGTCACAGAAGATATCTGTACATGCCTAATTCGTGTAAGAGTATTTTCAAAATACATGCCCAAAACATGCTGAAAATCAATATTTTGGGTGCCCAAAGTCGATATGTGCATGCATCTTCTGTACCCGTATATATCTAAAATTCAGACTCAAGACACCCGAAAATTCGATATTTTTGGGTCCCAGAAGCGACTTGTACATGCCTACTCTTTACTAGAATGTTTTCAAGATACAGACCCAAAATATGCTCAAAATCGATATTTTTGGTGCAAAAAGTCGATATGTGCATGCATTCTCAGTAGCCGT
The DNA here is from genome assembly GCA_033782935.1 of Petrolisthes cinctipes. Lineage (NCBI taxonomy): Eukaryota > Metazoa > Arthropoda > Malacostraca > Decapoda > Porcellanidae > Petrolisthes > Petrolisthes cinctipes. The sequence continues at coordinate 226,836 of JAWQEG010001276.1, forward strand.
TTATATCTCAAATGCAGGCTCAAAACACCCGAAAATTCGATATTTTTGGGTCAGAGAAGCGATCTGTACATGCCTACTCAGTAACAGAATATTTTTAAAATATAGGCCCAAAACAAGCTACAAATCGAGAATTTAGGTGCCCAAAGTCGATATGTGCATTCATCTTCTGTACCCGGTTATATCTCAATTTCAGGCTCAAAACACCCGAAAATTCGATATTTTTGTGTCCCAGAAGCGATCTGTAAATGCCTACTTCTTGTTAGAGTATTTTCACAATACAGACACAAAACATGCTCAAAATCGATATTTTAGGTGCAAAGAGTCGATATGTGCATGCATCTTCATTACCTGTTTACATATCAAATTCAGGCTCAAAACACCCGAAAATTCAATTGTTTTGGGTTCCAGAAGCGATCTGTACATGCCTACTCAGTGCTAGAATGTTTCCAAAATACAGGCTTAAAACATGCTAAAAATCGATATTTTAGGTGTCCCAAGTCAATAAGTGCATGCATGTTCTTTACCCGTTTATATCTCAAATTCAAGCTCTAAACACCCGAAAATTCGATGTTTTTGGGTCCCAGAAGCAATCTGTACAAGTTTACTCTGTGTTAGAGTATTTTCAAAATACATGCCCAATACATGCTAAAAATCGATATTTTAGCTGCCCATAGTCGATAAGTGCATGCATCTTCTGTACCCGTTTATATCCCAAATTCATGCTCAAAACACCCGTAAATTCGATATTTTTAGGTCCCAGAAGCAATCTGTACATGCCTACTCCGTGTTAGAGTATTTTAAAATTATAGGCTCAAAACATGCTCAAAATCGATATTTTGGGTGCCCATAGTCGATATGTACATGTAATTTCTGTACCCGATTATATCTCAAATTCAGGCTCAAAACACCCGAAAATAAGATATTTTTGTGTCCCAGAAGCGATCTGTACATGCCTACTCCGTGTTAGAATACTTTCAAAATATAGGTATAAAACATGCTCAAAATCGATCTTTTAGGTGCCCAATGTCAATATGTGCATGCATCATCTGTACCCGTTTATATCTCAAATTCAGGCTCAAAACACCGAAAATTCAATATTTTTGGGTCCAAGAAGTGATCTGTACATGCCTACTCAGTGCTAGAATATTTTCAAAATATAGGCTCACAACATGCTAAAAATCGATATTTTATGTTTCCCAAGTCGATATGTGCATGCATGTTCAGTACCCGTTTATATCTCAAATTTAGGCTCAAAACACCCGAAAATTCGATATTTTTGGGTCCCAGAAGCGATCTGTATATCCCTACTCCGTGTTTGAGTATTTTCAAAATACATGCCCAAAACATGCTGAAAATCGAAATTTTAGCTGCCCAAATTCGATATGTGCATGCATCTTCTGTACCCGTTTATATCTCAAATTCAGGCTTAAAACACCCGAAAATTCGATATTTTTGGGTCCCAGAAGCGATCTGTACATGCCTACTCCGTGTTAGAGTATTTTCAAAATACATGCCCAAAACATGCTGAAAATCGATATTTTTGCTCCACATAGTCGATATGTGCATGCATCTTCTGTACCCGTTTCTATCTCAAATTCAGCTCAAACCCCCCGAAATTTCGATATTTTGGGGTCCCAGAAGCGATCTGTACATGCCTACTCTGTGTTAGAGTATTTTCAAAATATAAGCCCAAAACATGCTAAAATCGATATTTTGGGTGCCCAAACTTGATATCAGCATGCATCTTCAGTACCCGTTTATATCTCAAATTCAGGCTCAAAACAACGGAAAATTCAAAAGTTTTGGGTCCCCGCAGCGATCTGTACATGACTACTTTGTGTTAGTGCATTTTCAAAATACAGGCCCAAAACATGCTCAAAATCGATATTTTGGGTGCCTTAAAGACGATATGTGCATGCATCTTCTGTACCCGTTTATATATGAAATACCAGGCTCAAAACAACGGGAAATTCAATATTTTTAGGTCCCAGAAGCGACTTGTACATGCCTACTCTTTGCTAGAATTTTTTCAAGATACAGACCCAAAATATCCTCAAAATCGATATTTTAAGTGCAAAAAGTCGATATGTGCATGCATCTTCAGTACCCGTTTATATCTCAAATTTAGGCTCAAAACACCCGAAAATTCGATATTTTTGGGTCCCAGAAGCGATCTGTATATCCCTACTCCGTGTTTGAGTATTTTCAAAATACATGCCCAAAACATGCTGAAAATCGAAATTTTAGCTGCCCAAATTCGATATGTGCATGCATCTTCTGTACCCGTTTATATCTCAAATTCAGGCTTAAAACACCCGAAAATTCGATATTTTTGGGTCCCAGAAGCGATCTGTACATGCCTACTCCGTGTTAGAGTATTTTCAAAATACATGCCCAAAACATGCTGAAAATCGATATTTTTGCTCCACATAGTCGATATGTGCATGCATCTTCTGTACCCGTTTCTATCTCAAATTCAGCTCAAACCCCCCGAAATTTCGATATTTTGGGGTCCCAGAAGCGATCTGTACATGCCTACTCTGTGTTAGAGTATTTTCAAAATATAAGCCCAAAACATGCTAAAATCGATATTTTGGGTGCCCAAACTTGATATCAGCATGCATCTTCAGTACCCGTTTATATCTCAAATTCAGGCTCAAAACAACGGAAAATTCAAAAGTTTTGGGTCCCCGCAGCGATCTGTACATGACTACTTTGTGTTAGTGCATTTTCAAAATACAGGCCCAAAACATGCTCAAAATCGATATTTTGGGTGCCTTAAAGACGATATGTGCATGCATCTTCTGTACCCGTTTATATATGAAATACCAGGCTCAAAACAACGGGAAATTCAATATTTTTAGGTCCCAGAAGCGACTTGTACATGCCTACTCTTTGCTAGAATTTTTTCAAGATACAGACCCAAAATATCCTCAAAATCGATATTTTAAGTGCAAAAAGTCGATATGTGCATGCATCTTCAGTACTCGTTTATATCTCAAAATGCAGGCTCAAAATACCCGAAAATTCAATATTTTTGGGTCCCAGAAGCGATCTGTACATGCCTACTTCGTGTTAGAGTATTTTCAAAATACAGGCCAAAAACATGCTGAAAATCGATATTTGAGGTGCCCAAAGTCAATATGTGTATGTATGTTCTGTACCCTTTTATATCCAAAATTCAGGCTCAAAACACACGAAAATTCGATATTTTTGGGTCCCAGAAGCGATTTGTACATGTCTACTCAGTGCTAGAATGTTTTCAAAATATAGGCTTAAAACATGCTAAAATTCGATATTTTAATTGTCCAAAGTCGATATGTGCATGCATATGCTGTACCCGTTTATATCTCAAATTCAGGCTCAAAACAACCTAAAATTCGATATTTTTGGGTCCCAGAAGATATCTGTACATGCCTATTCCGTGTTAGAGTACTTTCAAAATTCAGGCCCAAAACATGCTGAAAATCTATATCTTAGGTGCCCAAAGTGGATATGAGCATGCATCTTCTGTACCCGATTATATCTCAAATTCAGGCTCAAAATACCCGAAAATTCGATATTTTTGGGTCCCAGAAGCAATCTGTACATGCCTATTCCGTTTTAGAATATTTTCAAAATACAGGCCCAAAACATGCTGAAAATCGATATTTGAGGTGCCTAAAGTCAATATGTGTATGCATCTTCTGTACCCGTTTATATCCCAAATTCAGGCTCAAAACACCCGAAAATTCGATTTTTTTGGGTCCCAGAAGCGATCTGTACATGCCTACTCTGTGTTAGAGTATTTTTAAAATATAGGCCCAAAACATGCTAAAAATCGATATCTTGGGTGCCGAAAGTTGATATCTACATGCATCTTCAGTACCCGTTTATATCTCAAATTCAGGCTCAAAACGACGGAAAATTCAATATTTTTGGGTCCAAGAAGCGATCTGTACATGCCTACTCAGTGCTAGAATGTATTCGAAATATAGGCTCAAAACATGCTAAAAATCGATAATTTAGGTGTCCAAAGTCGATATGTGCATGCATCTTCTATACCCGTTTATATCTCAAATTCAGACTCAAGAAACCCGAAAATTCAATATTTTTTGGTCCCATAAGCGATTTGTACATGCCTACTCTTTGCTAGAATGTTTTCAAGATACAGACCCAAAATATGCTCAAAATCGATATTTTAGGTGCAAAAAGTGGATATGTGCATGCATCTTCAGTACCCGTTTATATCTCAAATGCCGGCTCAAAACACCCAAAAATCCAATATTTTTGGGTCCCCGAAGCAATCTGTACATGTCTACTCAGTGCTAGAATGTTTTCAAAATATTGGCATAAAACATGCTAAAAATCGATATTTTACGTGTCCAAAGTCGATATGTGCATACATCTTTTGTACCTGTTTATATCCCAAATTCAGGCTCAAAACACCCGAAAATTCGACATTTTTGGGTCACAGAAACGATCTGTACATGCCTACTCAGTGTTAGAATATTTTTAAAATATAGGCCCAAAACAAGCTAAAAATCGATATTTTTATAGGTGCCCAATGTCGATATGTGCATGCATATGCTGTACCTGTTTATATCTCAAATTCAGGCTCAAAACACCCGAAAATTTAATATTTTTGGGTCCCAGAAGATATCTGTACATGCCTACTCCGTGTTAGAGTACTTTCAAAATACATGCCCAAAACATGCTGAAAATCGATATTTTAGGTGCCCAAAGTCGATATGTGCATGCATTTTCTGTACCTGTTTATATCTCAAATTCAGGCTCAAAACCCCCGAAAATTTGAGATTTTTGGGTCCCAGAAGCGATCTGTACATGCCTACTCCGTGTTAGAGTATTTTCAAAATACATGCCCAAAACATGCTGAAAATCGATATTTTAGCTCCACATAGTCGATATGTGCATGCATCTTCTGTACCCATTTATATCCCAAATTCTGGCACGAAACAAACAAAAATTCGATATTTCTGGGTCACAGAAGCGATCTGTACATGCCTATTCAGTGATAGAATATTTTTAAAATATAGGCCCAAAACAAGCTAAAAATCGATATTATAGGTGCCCAATGTCAATATGTGCATGCATATGCTGTACCCGTTTTTATCTCAAATTCAGGCTCAAAACACCCGAAAATTTAATATTTTGGTGTCCCAGATGTGATTTGTACATGCCTACTCTGTGTTAGAGTACTTTCAAAATACAGGCCATAAAAGATGCTGAAAATCGATATTTTAGGTGCCCAAAGTCGATATGTGCATGCATCTTCTGTACCCGTTTATATCTCAAATTCAGGCTCAAAACACCCGAAAATTCGAGATTTTTGGGTCCCAGAAGCGATCTGTACATGCCTACTCCGTGTTAGAGTACTTTCAAAATACAGGCCCAAAACATGCTGAAAATCGATATTTTAGGTGACCAAAGTGGATATTAGCATGCATCTTCTGTACCCGATTATATCTCAAATTCATGCTCAAAATTCCCGAAAATTCGATGTTTTTTGGCCCCAGAAGCAATCTGTACATGCCTATTCCGTGAAAGAGTATTTTCAAAATACAGGCCTAAAACATGCTGAAAATCGATATTTTAGCCCCACATAGTCAAAATGTGCATGCATCTTCTGTACCCGTTTATATCTCAAATTCAGGCTCAAAACACCCGAAAATTTGAGATTTTTGGGTCCCAGAAGCGATCTGTATATGAATACTCTGTGTCAGATTATTTTCAAAATATATTCCCTAAACATGCTAAAAATCGATATTTTGGGTGCCAAAAGTTGATATCTGCATGCATCTTAAGTACCCGTTTATATCTCAAATTCAGGCTCAAAACGACGGAAAATTCAATATTTTTTGGTCCCAGAAGCGATCTGTACATGCCTACTCACTGCTAGAATCTTTTCAAAATATAGGCTCAAAACATGCTAAAAATCGATAATTTAGGTGACCAAAGTCGATATGTGCATGCATCTTCTGTACCCGTTTATATCCCAAATTCAGGCTCAAAACACCCGAAAATTGGATATTATTGTGTCACAGAAGATATCTGTACATGCCTAATTCGTGTAAGAGTATTTTCAAAATACATGCCCAAAACATGCTGAAAATCAATATTTTGGGTGCCCAAAGTCGATATGTGCATGCATCTTCTGTACCCGTATATATCTAAAATTCAGACTCAAGACACCCGAAAATTCGATATTTTTGGGTCCCAGAAGCGACTTGTACATGCCTACTCTTTACTAGAATGTTTTCAAGATACAGACCCAAAATATGCTCAAAATCGATATTTTTGGTGCAAAAAGTCGATATGTGCATGCATTTTCAGTAGCCGTTTATATCTCAAATGCAGGCTCAAAACACCCGAAAATTCGATATTTTTGGGTCAGAGAAGCGATCTGTACATGCCTACTCAGTAACAGAATATTTTTAAAATATAGGCCCAAAACAAGCTACAAATCGAGAATTTAGGTGCCCAAAGTCGATATGTGCATTCATCTTCTGTACCCGGTTATATCTCAATTTCAGGCTCAAAACACCCGAAAATTCGATATTTTTGTGTCCCAGAAGCGATCTGTAAATGCCTACTTCTTGTTAGAGTATTTTCACAATACAGACACAAAACATGCTCAAAATCGATATTTTAGGTGCAAAGAGTCGATATGATTATGCATCTTCATTACTTGTTTACATATCAAAATCAGGCTCAAAACACCCGAAAATTCAATATTTTTGGGTTCCAGAAGCGATCTGTACATGCCTACTCCGTGTTGGAGTATTTTCAAATTATAGACCGAAAACATGCTCAAAATCGATATTTTGGGTGCAAAAAAGTCAATATGTACATGTATTTTCTGTACCCGATTATATCTCAAATTCAGGCTCAAAACACCCGAAAATTCGATATTTTTGTGTCCCAGAAGCGATCTGTACATGCCTACTCCGTGTTAGAATACTTTCAAAATATAGGCCCAAAACATGCTCAAAATCGATATTTTGGGTGCCCAAAGTCGATATGTCTATGCATCTTCTGTACCTGTTTATATCTCAAATTCAGGCTCAAAACACCCGAAAATTCGGTATTTTTGGGTCCCAGAAGCGATCTGTACATGCCTACTCAGTGCTAGAATTTTTTTCAAAATATAGGCTTAAAACATGCTAAAAATCGATATTTTAGGTGCAAAAAGTCGATATGTGCCTGCATCTTCAGTACTCGTTTATATCTCAAATTCAGGCTCAAAACACCCAAAAATTCAATATTTTTGGGTCCCAGAAGCGATCTGTACATGCCTCCTCAGTGCTAGAATAATTTCAAAATATTGGCCCAAAACATGCTAAAAATCGATATTTTGGGTGCCCAATGTCGATATGTGCATGCATCCTCTGTACCCGTTTATATTTCAAATTCAGGCTCAGAACACCCGAAAATTCGATATTTTTAGGAACGAAAAGCGATATGTACATGCCTACGCCGTGTTAGAGTATTTTCAAAATACAGGTCCAAAACATGCTCAAAATCGATATTTTGGGTGCCCAAAGTCGATATGTGCATGCATCTTCTGTACGCGTTTTTTATATTTCAAATTCAGGCTCAAAACACCCGAAAATTCGATATTATTGGATCCCAGAAACAATCTGTACATACCTACTCCTTGCTTGAATATTTTCAAGATACAGACCCAAAACATGCTCAAAATCGATAATTTAGGTGCAAAAAGTCGATATGTGCATGTATCTTCAGTACCGGTTTATATCTCAAATTCAGGCTCAAAACACCCCAATATTCAATAGTTTTAGGTTCCAGAAGCGATCTGTACATGTATACTCAGTGCTAGAATGTTTTTAAAATATAGGTTTAAAACATGCTAAAAATCGATATTTTAGGTGCAAAAAGTCGATATGTGCCTGCATCTTCAGTACTCGTTTATATCTCAAATTCAGGCTCAAAACACCCAAAAATTCAATATTTTTGGGTCCCAGAAGCGATCTGTACATGCCTACTCAGTGCTAGAATAATTTCAAAATATTGGCCCAAAACATGCTAAAAATCGATATTTTGGGTGCCCAAAGTCGATATGAGCATGCATCTTCAATACCCGATTATATCTCAAATTCAGGCTCAAAATTCTCAAAAATTCTATATTTTTGGGTCCAAGAAGCGATCTGTACATGCCTACTCTGTGTAAGAGTATTTTCAAAATATAGGCTTGAAAAATGCTAAATATCGTTATTTTACGTGTCCAAAGTCGATATGTGCATACATCTTTTGTACCCGTTTATATCCCAAATTCAGGCTCAAAACACCCAAAAATTCTATATTTTTGGGTCACAGAAGCGATCTGTACATGCCTACTCAGTGCTAGAATGTTTTCAAAATATAGGCTCAAAACATGCTCAAAATCGATATTTTAAGTGCATAAAGTCGATATGTGCATGCATCTTCTGAACCCATTTATATCTCAAATTCAGACTCAAAACACCCGAAAATTCGAGATTTTTGGGTCTCAGAAGCGATCTGTACATGCCTACTCCGTGTTTGAGTATTTTCAAAATTCAGGCCCAAAACATACTGAAAATCGATATTTTAGCTCCACATAGTCGCTATGTGCATGCATCTTCTGTACCCGTTTATATCTCAAATTCAGGCTCAAAACACCCGAAAATTCGATATTTTTGGGTCAGACAAGCGATCTGTACATGCCTACTCAGTAATAGAATTTTTTTTAAATATAGGCCCAAAACAAGCTAAAAATCGATAGTTTAGGTGCCCAAAGTCGATATGTGCATGCATCTTCTGTACCCGTTTATATCTTAAATTCAGGCTCAAAACACCCGAAAATTCGATATTTTTGTGTCCCAGAAGCGATATGTACATGCCTACTTCTTGTTAGAGTATTTTCACAATACAGACCCAAAACATGCTCAAAATCGATATTTTAGGTGCAAAGAGTCGATATGTGCATGCATCTTCATTACCTGTTTACATATCAAATTCAGGCTCAAAACACCCGAAAATTCAATTGTTTTGGGTTCCAGAAGCGATCTGTACATGCCTACTCAGTGCTAGAATGTTTCCAAAATACAGGCTTAAAACATGCTAAAAATCGATATTTTAGGTGTCCCAAGTCAATAAGTGCATGCATGTTCTTTACCCGTTTATATCTCAAATTCAAGCTCTAAACACCCGAAAATTCGATGTTTTTGGGTCCCAGAAGCAATCTGTACAAGTTTACTCTGTGTTAGAGTATTTTCAAAATACATGCCCAATACATGCTAAAAATCGATATTTTAGCTGCCCATAGTCGATAAGTGCATGCATCTTCTGTACCCGTTTATATCCCAAATTCATGCTCAAAACACCCGTAAATTCGATATTTTTAGGTCCCAGAAGCAATCTGTACATGCCTACTCCGTGTTAGAGTATTTTAAAATTATAGGCTCAAAACATGCTCAAAATCGATATTTTGGGTGCCCAAAGTCGATATGTACATGTAATTTCTGTACCCGATTATATCTCAAATTCATGCTCAAAACACCCGAAAATTCGATATTTTTGTGTCCCAGAAGCGATCTGTACATGCCTACTCCGTGTTAGAATACTTTCAAAATATAGGTATAAAACATGCTCAAAATCGATCTTTTAGGTGCCCAATGTCAATATGTGCATGCATCTTCTGTACCCGTTTATATCTCAAATTCAGGCTCAAAACACCTGAAAATTCAATATTTTTGGGTCCCAGAAGTGATCTGTACATGCCTACTCAGTGCTAGAATATTTTCAAAATATAGGCTCAAAACATGCTAAAAATCGATATTTTATGTTTCCCAAGTCAATATGTGCATGCATGTTCAGTACCCGTTTATATCTCAAATTTAGGCTCAAAACACCCGAAAATTCGATATTTTTGGGTCCCAGAAGCGATCTGTATATCCCTACTCCGTGTTTGAGTATTTTCAAAATACATGCCCAAAACATGCTGAAAATCGAAATTTTAGCTGCCCAAATTCGATATGTGCATGCATCTTCTGTACCCGTTTATATCTCAAATTCAGGCTTAAAACACCCGAAAATTCGATATTTTTGGGTCCCAGAAGCGATCTGTACATGCCTACTCCGTATTAGAGTATTTTCAAAATACATGCCCAAAACATGCTGAAAATCGATATTTTTGCTCCACATAGTCGATATGTACATGCATCTTCTGTACCCGTTTCTATCTCAAATTCAGCTCAAACCCCCCGAAATTTCGATATTTTGGGGTCCCAGAAGCGATCTGTACATGCCTACTCTGTGTTAGAGTATTTTCAAAATATAAGCCCAAAACATGCTAAAATCGATATTTTGGGTGCCCAAACTTGATATCAGCATGCATCTTCAGTACCCGTTTATATCTCAAATTCAGGCTCAAAACAACGGAAAATTCAAAAGTTTTGGGTCCCCGCAGCGATCTGTACATGACTACTTTGTGTTAGTGCATTTTCAAAATACAGGCCCAAAACATGCTCAAAATCGATATTTTGGGTGCCTTAAAGACGATATGTGCATGCATCTTCTGTACCCGTTTATATATGAAATACCAGGCTCAAAACAACGGGAAATTCAATATTTTTAGGTCCCAGAAGCGACTTGTACATGCCTACTCTTTGCTAGAATTTTTTCAAGATACAGACCCAAAATATCCTCAAAATCGATATTTTAAGTGCAAAAAGTCGATATGTGCATGCATCTTCAGTACTCGTTTATATCTCAAAATGCAGGCTCAAAATACCCGAAAATTCAATATTTTTGGGTCCCAGAAGCGATCTGTACATGCCTACTTCGTGTTAGAGTATTTTCAAAATACAGGCCAAAAACATGCTGAAAATCGATATTTGAGGTGAACAAAGTCAATATGTGTATGCATGTTCTGTACCCTTTTATATCCAAAATTCAGGCTCAAAACACCCGAAAATTCGATATTTTTGGGTCCCAGAAGCGATTTGTACATGTCTACTCAGTGCTAGAATGTTTTCAAAATATAGGCTTAAAACATGCTAAAATTCGATATTTTAATTGTCCAAAGTCGATATGTGCATGCATATGCTGTACCCGTTTATATCTCAAATTCAGGCTCAAAACCACCGAAAATTCGATATTTTTGGGTCCCAGAAGATATCTGTACATGCCTATTCCGTGTTAGAGTACTTTCAAAATTCAGGCCCAAAACATGCTGAAAATCTATATCTTAGGTGCCCAAAGTGGATATGAGCATGCATCTTCTGTAACCGATTATATCTCAAATTCAGGCTCAAAATACCCGAAAATTCGATATTTTTGGGTCCCAGAAGCAATCTGTACATGCCTATTCCGTTTTAGAATATTTTCAAAATACAGGCCCAAAACATGCTGAAAATCGATATTTTAGGTGCCCAAAGTCAATATGTGTATGCATCTTCTGTACCCGTTTATATCCCAAATTCAGGCTCAAAACACCCGAAAATTCGATTTTTTTGGGTCCCAGAAGCGATCTGTACATGCCTACTCTGTGTTAGAGTATTTTTAAAATATAGGCCCAAAACATGCTAAAAATCGATATCTTGGGTGCCGAAAGTTGATATCTGCATGCATCTTCAGTACCCGTTTATATCTCAAATTCAGGCTCAAAACGACGGAAAATTCAATATTTTTGGGTCCAAGAAGCGATCTGTACATGCCTACTCAGTGCTAGAATGTATTCGAAATATAGGCTCAAAACATGCTAAAAATCGATAATTTAGGTGTCCAAAGTCGATATGTGCATGCATCTTCTATACCCGTTTATATCTCAAATTCAGACTCAAGAAACCCGAAAATTCAATATTTTTTGGTCCCATAAGCGATTTGTACATGCCTACTCTTTGCTAGAATGTTTTCAAGATACAGACCCAAAATATGCTCAAAATCGATATTTTAGGTGCAAAAAGTGGATATGTGCATGCATCTTCAGTACCCGTTTATATCTCAAATGCAGGCTCAAAACACCCAAAAATCCAATATTTTTGGGTCCCCGAAGCGATCTGTACATGTCTACTCAGTGCTAGAATGTTTTCAAAATATTGGCATAAAACATGCTAAAAATCGATATTTTACGTGTCCCAAGTCGATATGTGCATACATCTTTTGTACCTGTTTATATCCCAAATTCAGGCTCAAAACACCCGAAAATTCGACATTTTTGGGTCACAGAAACGATCTGTACATGCCTACTCAATGCTAGAATATTTTTAAAATATAGGCCCAAAACAAGCTAAAAATCGATATTTTTATAGGTGCCCAATGTCGATATGTGCATGCATATGCTGTACCTGTTTATATCTCAAATTCAGGCTCAAAACACCCGAAAATTTAATATTTTTATGTCCCAGAAGATATCTGTACATGCCTACTCCGTGTTAGAGTACTTTCAAAATACAGGCCATAAAACATGCTGAAAATCGATATTTTAGGTGCCCAAAGTCGATATGTGCATGCATTTTCTGTACCTGTTTATATCTCAAATTCAGGCTCAAAACCCCCGAAAATTTGAGATTTTTGAGTCCCAGAAGCGATCTGTACATGCCTACTCCGTGTTAGAGTATTTTCAAAATACATGCCCAAAACATGCTGAAAATCGATATTTTAGCTCCACATAGTCGATATGTGCATGCATCTTCTGTACCCGTTTATATCCCAAATTCTGGCACGAAACAAACAAAAATTCGATATTTCTGGGTCACAGAAGCGATCTGTACATGCCTATTCAGTGATAGAATATTTTTAAAATATAGGCCCAAAACAAGCTAAAAATCGATATTATAGGTGCCCAATGTCAATATGTGCATGCATATGCTGTACCCGTTTTTATCTCAAATTCAGGCTCAAAACACCCGAAAATTTAATATTTTGGTGTCCCAGATGCGATTTGTACATGCCTACTCTGTGTTAGAGTACTTTCAAATTACAGGCCATAAAAGACGCTGAAAATCGATATTTTAGGTGCCCAAAGTCGATATGTGCATGCATCTTCTGTACCCGATTATATCTCAAATTCATGCTCAAAATTCCCGAAAATTCGATGTTTTTTGGCCCCAGGAGCAATCTGTACATGCCTATTCCGTGAAAGAGTATTTTCAAAATACAGGCCTAAAACATGCTGAAAATCGATATTTTAGCCCCACATAGTCAAAATGTGCATGCATCTTCTGTACCCGTTTATATCTCAAATTCAGGCTCAAAACACCCGAAAATTTGAGATTTTTGGGTCCCAGAAGCGATCTGTATATGAATACTCTGTGTCAGAGTATTTTCAAAATATATTCCCTAAACATGCTAAAAATCGATATTTTGGGTGCCAAAAGTTGATATCTGCATGCATCTTAAGTACCCGTTTATATCTCAAATTCAGGCTCAAAACGACGGAAAATTCAATATTTTTTGGTCCCAGAAGCGATCTGTACATGCCTACTCACTGCTAGAATCTTTTCAAAATATAGGCTCAAAACATGCTAAAAATCGATAATTTAGGTGACCAAAGTCGATATGTGCATGCATCTTCTGTACCCGTTTATATCCCAAATTCAGGCTCAAAACACCCGAAAATTGGATATTATTGTGTCACAGAAGATATCTGTACATGCCTAATTCGTGTAAGAGTATTTTCAAAATACATGCCCAAAACATGCTGAAAATCAATATTTTGGGTGCCCAAAGTCGATATGTGCATGCATCTTCTGTACCCGTATATATCTAAAATTCAGACTCAAGACACCCGAAAATTCGATATTTTTGGGTCCCAGAAGCGACTTGTACATGCCTACTCTTTACTAGAATGTTTTCAAGATACAGACCCAAAATATGCTCAAAATCGATATTTTTGGTGCAAAAAGTCGATATGTGCATGCATTTTCAGTAGCCGTTTATATCTCAAATGCAGGCTCAAAACACCCGAAAATTCGATATTTTTGGGTCAGAGAAGCGATCTGTACATGCCTACTCAGTAACAGAATATTTTTAAAATATAGGCCCAAAACAAGCTACAAATCGAGAATTTAGGTGCCCAAAGTCGATATGTGCATTCATCTTCTGTACCCGTTTATATCTCAATTTCAGGCTCAAAACACCCGAAAATTCGATATTTTTGTGTCCCAGAAGCGATCTGTAAATGCCTACTTCTTGTTAGAGTATTTTCACAATACAGACACAAAACATGCTCAAAATCGATATTTTAGGTGCAAAGAGTCGATATGATTATGCATCTTCATTACTTGTTTACATATCAAAATCAGGCTCAAAACACCCGAAAATTCAATATTTTTGGGTTCCAGAAGCGATCTGTACATGCCTACTCAGTCCTAGAATGTTTTCAAAATATAGGCTCAAAACATGCTAAAAATCGATATTTTAGGTGTCCCAAGTCAATAAGTGCATGCATGTTCTGTACTCGTTTATATCTCAAATTCAAGCTGAAAACACTCGAAAATTCGTTATTTTTGGATCCCAGAAGCGATCTGTACATGCCTACTCCGTATTAGAGTATTTTCAAAATACATGCCAAAAACATGCTGAAAATCGATATTTTAGCTGCACATAGTCGATAAGTGCATGCATCTTCTGTACCCGATTATATCTCAAATTCAGTCTCAAAATTCCCAAAAATTCGATATTTTTGGACCCCAGAAGCAATCTGTACATGCCTATTCCGTGTTAGAGTATTTTCAAAATACATGCCTAAAACATGCTGATAATCGATATTTGAGGTGCCCAAAGTCAATATGTGTATGGATCTTCTGTACCCGTTTATATCCCAAATTCATGCTCAAAACACCCGAAAATTCGATATTTTTGTGTCACAGAAGCTATCTGTACATGCCTACTCCGTGTTAGAGTATTATCAAATTATAGACCGAAAACATGCTCAAAATCGATATTTTGGGTGCAAAAAAGTCCATATGTACATGTATTTTCTGTACCCGATTATATCTCAAATTCAGGCTCAAAACACCCGAAAATTCGATATTTTTGTGTCCCAGAAGCGATCTGTACATGCCTACTCCGTGTTAGAATACTTTCAAAATATAGGCCCAAAACATGCTCAAAATCGATATTTTGGGTGCCCAAAGTCGATATGTCTATGCATCTTCTGTACCCGTTTATATCTCAAATTCAGGCTCAAAACACCCGAAAATTCGGTATTTTTGGGTCCCAGAAGCGATCTGTACATGCCTACTCAGTGCTAGAATTTTTTTCAAAATATAGGCTTAAAACATGCTAAAAATCGATATTTTAGGTGCAAAAAGTCGATATGTGCATGCATCTTCAGTACTCGTTTATATCTCAAATTCAGGCTCAAAACACCCAAAAATTCAATATTTTTGGGTCCCAGAAGCGATCTGTACATGCCTACTCAGTGCTAGAATAATTTCAAAATATTGGCCCAAAACATGCTAAAAATCGATATTTTGGGTGCCCAAAGTCGATATGAGCATGCATCTTCTATACCCGATTATATCTCAAATTCAGGCTCAAAATTCTCGAAAATTCTATATTTTTGGGTCCAAGAAGTGATCTGTACATGCCTACGCCGTGTTAGAGTATTTTCAAAATACATGCCTAAAACATGCTGAAAATCGATATTTTAGCTGCCCATAATCAATATGTGCATGCATCTTCTGTACCCGTTTATATCTTAAATTCAGGGTCTAAACATCCGAAAATTCGGTATTTTGGGTGCCCAAAGTCGATATGTGCATGCATCTTCTGTACGCGTTTTTTATATTTCAAATTCAGGCTCAAAACACCCGAAAATTCGATATTATTGGATCCCAGAAACAATCTGTACATGCCTACTCCTTGCTTGAATGTTTTCAAGATACAGACCCAAAACATGCTCAAAATCGATAAATTAGGTGCAAAAAGTCGATATGTGCATGTATCTTCAGTACCGGTTTATATCTCAAATTCAGGCTCAAAACACCCCAATATTCAATAGTTTTAGGTTCCAGAAGCGATCTGTACATGTCTACTCAGTGCTAGAATGTTTTTAAAATATAGGTTTAAAACATGCTAAAAATTTATATTTTAGGTGTCCCAAGTCGATATGTGCATGCATCTTCTGTACCCGTTTATACCTTAAATTCAGTCTTTAAACACCCGAAAATTCGATATTTTTGGGTCCCAGAAGCGATCTGTTCATGCCTACGCAATGCTAGAATGTTTTGAAGATACAGACATAAAACATGCTAAAAATCGATATTTTAGATGCCCAATGTCGATATGTGCATGCATCTTCTGTACTGTACCCGTTTATATCTCAAATTCAGGCTCAAAACTCCCAAAAATTCGGTATTTTTGGGTCCCAGAAGCGATCTGTGCATGCCTACTCAGTGCTAGAATATTTTCAAAATAAAAGCCCAATACATGCTAAAAATCGATATTTTAGGTGCCCAATGTCGATATGTGCATGCATCTTCTGTACACGTTTATATCTCAAATTCAGACTCAAAACACCCGAAAATTCGATATTTTTGGGTCCAAGAAGAGATCTGTACATGCCTACTCAGTGATAGAATGTTTGCAAAATATAGGCTCAAAATATGCTAAAAATCGATATTTTAAGTGTCCCAAGTCGATGTGTGCATAGATATTCTGTACCAGTTTATATCTCAAATATAGGCTCAAAACACCCGAAAATTCGATGTTTTTGGGTCCTAGATGCAATCTGTATATGCCTACTCCGTGTTTAAGTATTTTCAAAATACATGCCCAAAACATGCTGAAAATCGATATTTTAGCTGCCGATAGTCAATATGTGCATGCATCTTCAGTACCCGTTTATATCTTAATTTCAGGCTCAAAACACCCACAAATTCGATATTTTTGGGTCCCAGAAGCGATCTGTACATGCCTACTCGGTGTTAGAGTATTTTCAAAATACAGGCCCAAAATATGCTCAAAATCGTTATTTTAGGTGCCCTTAGTCGATATGTGCATGCATCGTATGTATCCGTTAATATCTCAAATTCAGGCTCAAAACACCCGAAAATTCGATATTTTTGGGTCCCAGAAATGATCTGTACATGCCTACTCAGTGCTAGAGTACTTTCAAAATACAGGCCCAAAACATGCTCAAAATCGATATTTTGGGTGCCGAAAGTCGATATGTGCATGCATCTTCTGTACCCGTTTATATCTCAAATTCAGGCTCAAAACACCCGAAAATTCGATATTTTTGGGTCCAAGAAGAGATCTGTACATGCCTACTCAGTGCTAGAATGTTTTCAAAATATAGGCGTAAAACATGCTAAAAATCGATATTTTAGGTGCAAAAAGTCGATATGTGCCTGCATCTTCAGTACCCGTTTATATCTCAAATTCAGACTCAAAAAACCCAAAAATTCAATATTTTTGAGTCTCAGAAGCGATCTGTACATGCCTACTCAGTGCTAGAATAATTTCAAAATATTGGCCAAAAACATGCTAAAAGTCGATATTTTGGGTGCCAAAAGTCGATATGTGCATGCATCTTCTGTACCCGTTTATATCTCAAATTCAGGCTCAAAACACCCGAAAATTCGATATTTTTGGGTCCCAGAAGCGATCTGTACATGCCTACTACGTTTTAAAATATTTTCGAAATACAGGCCCAAAATATGCTCAAAATCGATATTTTAGGTGCCCATAGTTGATATGTGCATTCATCTTCAGTATCCGTTTATATCTCAAATTCAGGCTCAAAACACCCGAAAATTCTGTATTTTTGGGTCCCAGATGCGACCTGTACATGCCTACTTTTTGCTAGAATGTTTTCAAGATACAGACCCAAAACAATCTTAAAATCGATATTTTAGGTGCAAAAAGTCGATATGTGCATGTATCTTCAGTACCGGTTTACATCTCAAATTCAGGCTCAAAACACCCGAAAATTCAATATTTTTGTGTCCCAGAAGCGATCTGTAGATGAATACTCCGTGTTAGAATACTTTCAAAATACAGGCCCAAAACATGCTGAAAATTGATATTTTAGGTGCACAAAGTCAATATGTGTATGAATTCTCTGTACCCGGTTATATCTCAAATTCAGGCTCAAAACACCCGAAAATTCAATATTTTTGGGTCCCAGAAGCGATCTGTACATGCCTACTCAGTGCTAGAATGTTTTCAAAATAGAGGTTTAGAACATGCTAAAAATCGATATTTTAGGTGTCCAAAGTCTATAAGTGCATGCATCTTCAGTATCCGTTTAGATATCAAATTCAGGCTCAAAACACCCGAAAATTCGATATTTTTGGGTCCCATAAGCTATCTGTACATGCCTACTCAGTGCTAGAATAAATTCAAGATATTGGCTTAAAACATGCTAAAAATCGATATTTTGGGTGCCCAAAGTCGAAATGTGCATGCATCTTCTGTACCCGTTTATATCTCAAATTCAGGCTCAAAACACCCGAAAATTCGATATTTTTGGGTCCCAGAAGCGATCTGTACATGCCTACTCCGTGTTAGAGTATTTTCAAAATACAGGCCCAAAACATGCTCAAAATCGATATTTTAGGTGCCAAAAGTCGATATGTGCATGCATCTTCTGTATCCGTCTATATCCCAAATTCAGTTTCAAAACACCCGAAAATTCGATATTTTTGTGTCCCAGGAGCGATCTTTACATGCATCCTCCTTGCTAGAATTTGTTCAAGATACAGACCCAAAACAAGATCAAAATCGATATTTTAGGTGCAAAAAGTCGATATGTGCATGCATCTTCTGTACCCGTTTATATCTCAAATTCAGGCTCAAAACTCCGAAAAAATCGATATTTTTGGGTCCCTTAAGCGATCTGCACATGCCTACACAGTGCTAGAATGTTTTTAAAATAGTGGCTTAAAACATGCTATAAATCGATATTTTAGGTGTCCAAAGTCGATATGTGCATGCATCTTCTGTACCCGTTTATATCTCAAATTCAGGCTCAAAACACCCGAAAATTCGATATTTTTGGGTCCCAAAAGCAACCTGTACATGCCTACTCCGTGTTAAAGTATTTTCAAAATACAGGCCCAAAACATGCTGAAAATTTATATTTTAGGTGCCCAAAGTCAATATGTGTATGCATTTTCTGTAACATCTATATCCCAAATTCAGGTTCAAAACTCCAGAAAATTCGATATTTTTTGGTCCCAGAAGCGATCTGTACATGCCTACTCCTTGCTAGAATGTTTTCAAGATACAAACCCAAAACATGCTCAAAATCGATATTTTAGGTGCAAAAAGTCGATATGTGCATGCATCCTCTGTACACGGTTATATCCCAAATTCAGGCTCAAAACACCCGAAAATTCGATATTTTTGGGTCCCAAAAGCCATCTGTACATGCCTTCTCAGTGCTAGAATATTTTCAAAATATATCCCCGAAACATGCTGAAAATCGATATTTTAGGTGCCCAAAGTCGATATGTGCATGCATCTTCTGTACCGGTTTATATCTCAAATTCAGGCTCAAAACACCCGAAAATTCAATATTCTTGAATCCCAGGAGCGATCTGTACATGCCTACTCAGTGCTAGAATATTTTCAAAATATAGGCCCAAATCATACTAAAAATCGATATTTTGGCTGCAAAAGTCGATATGTGCATGCATCTTCTGTACCCGTTTATATCTCAAATTCAGGCTCAAAACACCCAAAAATTCAATATTTTTGGGTCCCAGAAGCGATCTGTACATGCCTACTCCGCGTTAAGTATTTTCAAAATACAGGCCCAAAACATGCTGAAAATCTAAATATTAGGTGCCCAAAGTCAATATGTGTATGCATCTTCTGTACCCGTCCATATCCCAAATTCAGGTTCAAAACACCCGATAATTCGATATTTTTGGGTCCCAAAAGCCATCTGTACATGCATGCTCCGTGTTAGAATAATTTCAAAAATAGAGGCCTAAAACATGCTGAAAATCGATATTTTAGCTGCCCAAAGTTAATATGTGTATGCATCTTCTGTACCCGTCTATATCCCAAATTCTGTTTCAAAACACTCGAAAATTCGATATTTTTTGGTCCCAGAAGCAATCTGTACATGCCTACTTCTTGCTAGAATGTTTTCAAGATACAGACCCAAAACATGCAATAAATCGATATTTTAGGTGCAAAAAGTCGATATGTGCATGCATCTTCTGTACCCGTTTATATCTCAAATTCAGGCTCAAAATCCCCGAAAATTCGATATTTTTGGGTCCACGAAGCGATCTGTACATGCCTACTCCGTGTTAGAGTATTTTCAAAATACAGGCCCAAAACATGCTCAAAATCGATATTTTAGGTGCCCAAAGTCAATATGTGCATGCATCTTCTGTATCCGTCTATATCCCAAATTCAGGTTCAAAACACCCGAAAATTCGATATTTTTTTGTCCCAGAAGCGATCTGTATATGCCTACTCCTTGCTAGAATTTTTTCAAGATACAGACCCAAAACATGATCAAAATCGATATTTTAGGTGCAAAAAGTCGATATGTGCATGCATCTTATGTACCCGTTTATATCTCAAATTCAGGCTCAAAACACTCGAAAATTCCATATTTTTGGGTCCCTTAAGCGATCTGTACATGCATACTCAGTGCTAGAATGTTTTCAAAATATAGGCTCAAAACATGCACAAAATCGATATTATAGGTGTCCAAACTCGATATGTGCATGCATCTTCTGTACCCGTTTATATCTCAAATTCAGGCTCAAAACACCCGAAAATTCAATATTATTGGGTCCCAGAAGCGATCTGTACGTGCATACTCCGTTTTAGAGTTTTTTTAAAATACAGGCCCAAAACATGCTGAAAATCGATATTTTATGTGCCCAAAGTCAATATGTGTATGCATCTTCTGTACCCGTGTATATCCCTAATTCCGGTTCAAAACACCAGAAAATTCGATATTTTTGGGTCCCAGAAGCGATCTGTACATGCCTACTCCTTGCTAGAATGTTTTCAAGATACAGACCCAAAACATGTTAAAAATCGATATTTTAAGTGCAAAAAGTCTATATGTGCATGCATCTTCTGTACCCGTTTATATCTCAAATTCAGGCTCAAAACACCCAAAAAATTGATATTTTTGTGTCCCAGAAGCGATCTGTACATGCCTACTCCGTGTTAAAGTATTTTCAAAATACAGGCCCAAAACATGCTGAAAATCTATATTTTAGGTGCCCAAAGTCAATATGTGTATGCATCTTCTGTGCCCGTCTATATCCTAAATTCAGGTTCAAAACACCCAAAAATTCGATATTTTTGGGTCCCAGAAGCGATCTGTACGTGCATATTCCTTGCTAGAATGTTTTCAAGATACAGACCCAAAACATGCTCAAAATCGATATTTTAGGTGCAAAAAGTCTATATGTGCATGCATTCCCCGTACCCGGTTATATCCCAAATTCTGGCTCAAAACCCCCGAAAATTCGATATTTTTGGGTCCCAGAAGCGATCTGTATATGTCTACTCAGTGCTAGAATATTTTCAAATTATACGCCCAAAACATACTAAAAATCGATATTTTGGGTGCCAAAGTCGATATGTGCATGCATGTTTAGTACCCGTTTATATCTCAAATTCAGGCTCAAAACACCCAAAAAATCGATATTTTTGTGTCCCAGAAGCGATCTGTACATGCCTACTCCTTGCTAGAATTTTTTCAAGATACAGACCCAAAACATGCTCAAAATCGATATTTTAAGTGCAAAAAGTCGATATGTGCATGCATCTTCTGTACCCGTTTATATCCCAAATTCAGGCTCAAAACACCCGAAAATTCGATATTTTTGGGTCCCAAAAACGATCTGTACGTGCATACTCCGTGGTAGAGTGTTTTTAAAATACAGGCCCAAAACATGCTAAAAATCGATATTTTATGTGCATAAAGTCAATATGTGTATGCATCTTCTGTACCCGTCTATATCCTAAATTCAGGTTCAAAACACCCAAAAATTCGATATTTTTGGGTCCCAGAAGCGATCTGTATTTGCCTACTCCTTGCTAGAATGTTTTCAAGATACAGACCCAAAACATGCTCAAAATCGATATTTTAAGTGCCCAAAGTCGATATGTGCATGCATCTTCTGTACCCGTTTATATCTCAAATTCAGGCTTAAAACACCCGAAAATTCAATGTTTTTGGTCCCAGAAACGATCTGTACGTGCATACTCCGTGTTAGAGTGTTTTTAAAATACAGGCCCAAAACATGCTGAAAATCGATATTTTATGTACCCAAAGTCAATATGTGTATGAATCTTCTGTACCCGTGTATATCCCTAATACTGGTCAAAACACCAGAAAATTCGATATTTTTGGGTCTCTGAAGCGATCTGTAAATGCATACTCTGTGTTAGAGTGTTTTTAAAATACAGGCCCAAAACATGCTAAAAAACTAATATTTTAGGTTCACAAGGTCAATATGTGTATGTATTCTCTGTACCCGGTTATATCTCTAATTCAGGCTCAAAACTCCCGAAAATTCAATATTTTTGGGTCCCAGAAGCGATCTGTACATGCCTACTCAGTGCTAGAACGTTTTCAAAATATAGGCTCAGAACATGCTAAAAATCGATATTTTGGGTGCCTAAAGTCGATATGTGCATGCATCTTCTGTACACGTTTATATCTCAAATTCAGGCTCAAAACACCCAAAAATTCGATATTTTTGTGTCCCAGAAGCGATTTGTACGTGTCTACTCCGTGTTAGAGTATTTTATAAATACAGGCCCAAAATCTGCTCAAAATCGATATATTGGGTGCCCAAAGTCGATATGTGCATGCATCTTCTGTACCCGTTTATATCTCAAATTCAGACTCAAAACACCCGAATATTCGATATTTTTGGGTCCCAAAAGCCATCTGTACATGCCTACTCCGTGTCATTGTATTTTTAAAATACAAGCCTAAAACATGCTGTAAATCGATATTTTAGCTGCCCAAAGTCAATATGTGCATTCATCTTCTGTACCCGTTTATATCTCAAATTCATGCTCAAAACACCCGAAAATTCAATGTTTTTGGGTCCCAGAAGCGATCTTTACATGCCTACTCCTTGCTAGAATGTTTTCAAGATACAGACCCAAAACATGCTCAAAATCGATATTTTAAGTGCAAAAAGTCGATATGTGCATGCATCTTCTGTACCCGTCTATATCTCAAATTCAGGTTCAAAACACCAGAAAATTCGGTATTTTTGGGTCCCAGAAGCGATCTGTACATGCCTACTCCTTGCTAGAATGTTTTCAAGATACAGGCCCAAAACATGATCAAAAGCGATATTTTAGGTGCAAAAAGTCGTTATGTGCATGCATCTTCTGTACACGTTTATATCTCAAATTCAAGCTCAAAACACCCGAAAATTCGATATTTTTGGGTCCCTTAAGCGATCTGTACATGCATACTCAGTGCTAGAATGTTTTCAAAATACAGGCCCAAAACATGCTCAAAATCGATATTTTAGGTGCCCAAAGTCGATATGTGCATGCATCTTCTGTACCCATTTATATCCCAAATTCAGACTCAAAACATCCGAATATTCGATATTTTTGGGTCCCAAAAGCTATCTGTACATGCATACTCCGTGTTAGAGTATGTTCAAAATACAGGCTTAAAACATGCTGTAAATCGATATTTTAGCTGCCCAAAGTCAATATGTGTATGCATCTTCTGTACCCGTCTATATCCCAAATTCAGGTTCAAAACATTCGAAAATTCTATATTTTTGGGTCCCAGAAGCAATCTGTACATGCCTACTTCTTGCTAGAATGTTTTCAAGATACAGACCCAAAACATGCTCAAAATCGATATTTTATGTGCCCAAAGTCGATATGTGCATGCATCTTCTGTATCCGTCTATATCCCAAATTCAGGTTCAAAACACCCGAAAATTCGATATTTTTGGGTCCCAGGAGCGATCTGTACATGCCTACTCCTTGCTAGAATTTTCTCAAGATACAGACCCAAAACAAGATCAAAATCGATGTTTTAGGTGCAAAAAGTCGATATGTGCATGCATCTTCTGTACCCGTTTATATCTCAAATTCAGGCTCAAAACACCCGAAAATTCGATATTTTTGGGTCCCAAAAGCGATCTGTACATGTCTACTCCGTGTTAGAGTATTTTTACAATTCAGGCCCAAAACATACTAAAAATCGATATTTTAGGTGTCCAAAGTCGATATGTGCATGCATCTTCTGTACCCGTTTATATCTCAAATTCAGGCTCAAAACACCCAAAAAATCCATATTTTTGTGTCCCAGAAGCGATCTGTACATGCCTACTCCGTGGTACAGTATTTTCAAAATACAGGCCCAAAACATGCTCAAAATCGATATTTTAGGTGCCGAAAGTCAATATGTGCATGCATCTTCTGTATCCGGTTATATCTCAAATTCAGGCTCAAAACACTCGAAAATTCCATATTTTTGGGTCCCTTAAGCGATCTGTACATGCATACTCAGTGCTAGAATGTTTTCAAAATATAGGCTCAAAACATGCACAAAATCGATATTATAGGTGTCCAAACTCGATATGTGCATGCATCTTCTGTACCCGTTTATATCTCAAATTCAGGCTCAAAACACCCGAAAATTCAATATTATTGGGTCCCAGAAGCGATCTGTACGTGCATACTCCGTTTTAGAGTTTTTTTAAAATACAGGCCCAAAACATGCTGAAAATCGATATTTTATGTGCCCAAAGTCAATATGTGTATGCATCTTCTGTACCCGTGTATATCCCTAATTCCGGTTCAAAACACCAGAAAATTCGATATTTTTGGGTCCCAGAAGCGATCTGTACATGCCTACTCCTTGCTAGAATGTTTTCAAGATACAGACCCAAAACATGTTAAAAATCGATATTTTAAGTGCAAAAAGTCTATATGTGCATGCATCTTCTGTACCCGTTTATATCTCAAATTCAGGCTCAAAACACCCAAAAAATTGATATTTTTGTGTCCCAGAAGCGATCTGTACATGCCTACTCCGTGTTAAAGTATTTTCAAAATACAGGCCCAAAACATGCTGAAAATCTATATTTTAGGTGCCCAAAGTCAATATGTGTATGCATCTTCTGTGCCCGTCTATATCCTAAATTCAGGTTCAAAACACCCAAAAATTCGATATTTTTGGGTCCCAGAAGCGATCTGTACGTGCATATTCCTTGCTAGAATGTTTTCAAGATACAGACCCAAAACATGCTCAAAATCGATATTTTAGGTGCAAAAAGTCGATATGTGCATGCATTCCCCGTACCCGGTTATATCCCAAATTCTGGCTCAAAACCCCCGAAAATTCGATATTTTTGGGTCCCAGAAGCGATCTGTATATGTCTACTCAGTGCTAGAATATTTTCAAATTATACGCCCAAAACATACTAAAAATCGATATTTTGGGTGCCAAAGTCGATATGTGCATGCATGTTTAGTACCCGTTTATATCTCAAATTCAGGCTCAAAACACCCAAAAAATCGATATTTTTGTGTCCCAGAAGCGATCTGTACATGCCTACTCCTTGCTAGAATTTTTTCAAGATACAGACCCAAAACATGCTCAAAATCGATATTTTAAGTGCAAAAAGTCGATATGTGCATGCATCTTCTGTACCCGTTTATATCCCAAATTCAGGCTCAAAACACCCGAAAATTCGATATTTTTGGGTCCCAAAAACGATCTGTACGTGCATACTCCGTGGTAGAGTGTTTTTAAAATACAGGCCCAAAACATGCTAAAAATCGATATTTTATGTGCATAAAGTCAATATGTGTATGCATCTTCTGTACCCGTCTATATCCTAAATTCAGGTTCAAAACACCCAAAAATTCGATATTTTTGGGTCCCAGAAGCGATCTGTATTTGCCTACTCCTTGCTAGAATGTTTTCAAGATACAGACCCAAAACATGCTCAAAATCGATATTTTAAGTGCCCAAAGTCGATATGTGCATGCATCTTCTGTACCCGTTTATATCTCAAATTCAGGCTTAAAACACCCGAAAATTCAATGTTTTTGGTCCCAGAAACGATCTGTACGTGCATACTCCGTGTTAGAGTGTTTTTAAAATACAGGCCCAAAACATGCTGAAAATCGATATTTTATGTACCCAAAGTCAATATGTGTATGAATCTTCTGTACCCGTGTATATCCCTAATACTGGTCAAAACACCAGAAAATTCGATATTTTTGGGTCTCTGAAGCGATCTGTAAATGCATACTCTGTGTTAGAGTGTTTTTAAAATACAGGCCCAAAACATGCTAAAAAACTAATATTTTAGGTTCACAAGGTCAATATGTGTATGTATTCTCTGTACCCGGTTATATCTCAAATTCAGGCTCAAAACTCCCGAAAATTCAATATTTTTGGGTCCCAGAAGCGATCTGTACATGCCTACTCAGTGCTAGAACGTTTTCAAAATATAGGCTCAGAACATGCTAAAAATCGATATTTTGGGTGCCTAAAGTCGATATGTGCATGCATCTTCTGTACACGTTTATATCTCAAATTCAGGCTCAAAACACCCAAAAATTCGATATTTTTGTGTCCCAGAAGCGATTTGTACGTGTCTACTCCGTGTTAGAGTATTTTATAAATACAGGCCCAAAATCTGCTCAAAATCGATATATTGGGTGCCCAAAGTCGATATGTGCATGCATCTTCTGTACCCGTTTATATCTCAAATTCAGACTCAAAACACCCGAATATTCGATATTTTTGGGTCCCAAAAGCCATCTGTACATGCCTACTCCGTGTCATTGTATTTTTAAAATACAAGCCTAAAACATGCTGTAAATCGATATTTTAGCTGCCCAAAGTCAATATGTGCATTCATCTTCTGTACCCGTTTATATCTCAAATTCATGCTCAAAACACCCGAAAATTCAATGTTTTTGGGTCCCAGAAGCGATCTTTACATGCCTACTCCTTGCTAGAATGTTTTCAAGATACAGACCCAAAACATGCTCAAAATCGATATTTTAAGTGCAAAAAGTCGATATGTGCATGCATCTTCTGTACCCGTCTATATCTCAAATTCAGGTTCAAAACACCAGAAAATTCGGTATTTTTGGGTCCCAGAAGCGATCTGTACATGCCTACTCCTTGCTAGAATGTTTTCAAGATACAGGCCCAAAACATGATCAAAAGCGATATTTTAGGTGCAAAAAGTCGTTATGTGCATGCATCTTCTGTACACGTTTATATCTCAAATTCAAGCTCAAAACACCCGAAAATTCGATATTTTTGGGTCCCTTAAGCGATCTGTACATGCATACTCAGTGCTAGAATGTTTTCAAAATACAGGCCCAAAACATGCTCAAAATCGATATTTTAGGTGCCCAAAGTCGATATGTGCATGCATCTTCTGTACCCATTTATATCCCAAATTCAGACTCAAAACATCCGAATATTCGATATTTTTGGGTCCCAAAAGCTATCTGTACATGCATACTCCGTGTTAGAGTATGTTCAAAATACAGGCTTAAAACATGCTGTAAATCGATATTTTAGCTGCCCAAAGTCAATATGTGTATGCATCTTCTGTACCCGTCTATATCCCAAATTCAGGTTCAAAACATTCGAAAATTCTATATTTTTGGGTCCCAGAAGCAATCTGTACATGCCTACTTCTTGCTAGAATGTTTTCAAGATACAGACCCAAAACATGCTCAAAATCGATATTTTATGTGCCCAAAGTCGATATGTGCATGCATCTTCTGTATCCGTCTATATCCCAAATTCAGGTTCAAAACACCCGAAAATTCGATATTTTTGGGTCCCAGGAGCGATCTGTACATGCCTACTCCTTGCTAGAATTTTCTCAAGATACAGACCCAAAACAAGATCAAAATCGATGTTTTAGGTGCAAAAAGTCGATATGTGCATGCATCTTCTGTACCCGTTTATATCTCAAATTCAGGCTCAAAACACCCGAAAATTCGATATTTTTGGGTCCCAAAAGCGATCTGTACATGTCTACTCCGTGTTAGAGTATTTTTACAATTCAGGCCCAAAACATACTAAAAATCGATATTTTAGGTGTCCAAAGTCGATATGTGCATGCATCTTCTGTACCCGTTTATATCTCAAATTCAGGCTCAAAACACCCAAAAAATCCATATTTTTGTGTCCCAGAAGCGATCTGTACATGCCTACTCCGTGGTACAGTATTTTCAAAATACAGGCCCAAAACATGCTCAAAATCGATATTTTAGGTGCCGAAAGTCAATATGTGCATGCATCTTCTGTATCCGGTTATATCTCAAATTCAGGCTCAAAACACCCGAAAATTCGATTTTTTTGGGTCCCAGAAGCGATCTGTACATGCCTTCGCCGTGTTAAAGTATTTTCAAAATACAGGCTTAAAACATGCTGAAAATCTATATTTTAGGTGCCCAAAGTCAATATGTGTATGCATCTTCTGTACCCGTCTATATCTCAAATTCAGGTTCAAAACACCAGAAAATTCGGTATTTTTGGGTCCCAGAAGCGATCTGTACATGCCTACTCCTTGCTAGAATGTTTTCAAGATACAGACCCAAAACATGCTCAAAATCGATATTTTAAGTGCAAAAAGTCGATATGTGCATGCATCTTCTGTACCCGTTTATATCTCAAATTCAGGTCCAAAACTCCGAAAATTCGATATTTTTGGGTCCCAGGAGCGATCTGTACATGCCTACTCCTTGCTAGAATTTTTTCAAGACACAGACCCAAAACATGATCAAAATCGTTTTTTTAGGTGCAAAAAGTCGATATGTGTATGCATCTTCTGTACCTGTTTATATCTCAAATTCAAGCTCAAAACACCCGAAAATTCCATATTTTTGGGTCCCTTAAGCGATCTGTACATGCATACTCAGTGCTAGAATGTTTTCAAAATGTAGGCTCAAAACATGCTAAAAACCGATATTTTAGGTGTCCAAAGTCGATATGTGCATGCATCTTCTGTACCCGTTTATATCTCAAATTAAGGCTCAAAACACCAGAAAATTCGATATTTTTGGGTACCTTAAGCGATCTGCACATGCCTACTCAGTGCTAGAATGTTTTTAAAATAGAGGCTTAAAACATGCTATAAATCGATATTTAAGGTGTCCAAAGTCGATATGAGCATGCATCTTCCGAACCCGTTTATATCTCAAATTCAGGCTCAAAACACCCGAAAATTCGATATTTTTGGGTCCCAGAAGCGATCTGTACATGCCTACTCCGTGTTAAAGTATTTTCAAAATACAGGCCCAAAACATGCTGAAAATCTATATTTTAGGTGCCCAAAGTCAATATGTGTATGCATCTTCTGTACCCATCTATATCCCAAATTCAGGTTCAAAACACCAGAAAATTCGATATTTTTGGGTCCCAGAAGCGATCTGTACATGCCTTCGCCGTGTTAAAGTATTTTCAAAATACAGGCTTAAAACATGCTGAAAATCTATATTTTAGGTGCCCAAAGTCAATATGTGTATGCATCTTCTGTACCCGTCTATATCTCAAATTCAGGTTCAAAACACCAGAAAATTCGGTATTTTTGGGTCCCAGAAGCGATCTGTACATGCCTACTCCTTGCTAGAATTTTTTCAAGATACAGACCCAAAACATGCTCAAAATCGATATTTTAAGTGCAAAAAGTCGATATGTGCATGCATCTTCTGTACCCGTTTATATCTCAAATTCAGGTCCAAAACTCCGAAAATTCGATATTTTTGGGTCCCAGGAGCGATCTGTACATGCCTACTCCTTGCTAAAATTTTTTCAAGACACAGACCCAAAACATGATCAAAATCGTTTTTTTAGGTGCAAAAAGTCGATATGTGTATGCATCTTCTGTACCTGTTTATATCTCAAATTCAAGCTCAAAACACCCGAAAATTCCATATTTTTGGGTCCCTTAAGCGATCTGTACATGCATACTCAGTGCTAGAATGTTTTCAAAATGTAGGCTCAAAACATGCTAAAAACCGATATTTTAGCTGTCCAAAGTCGATATGTGCATGCATCTTCTGTACCCGTTTATATCTCAAATTAAGGCTCAAAACACCAGAAAATTCGATATTTTTGGGTACCTTAAGCGATCTGCACATGCCTACTCAGTGCTAGAATGTTTTTAAAATAGAGGCTTAAAACATGCTATAAATCGATATTTAAGGTGTCCAAAGTCGATATGAGCATGCATCTTCCGAACCCGTTTATATCTCAAATTCAGGCTCAAAACACCCGAAAATTCGATATTTTTGGGTCCCAGAAGCGATCTGTACATGCCTACTCCGTGTTAAAGTATTTTCAAAATACAGGCCCAAAACATGCTGAAAATCTATATTTTAGGTGCTCAAAGTCAATATGTGTATGCATCTTCTGTACCCATCTATATCCCAAATTCAGGTTCAAAACACCAGAAAATTCGATATTTTTAGGTCCCAGAAGCGATCTGTACATGCCTACTCCTTGCTAGAATGTTTTCAAAATACAGGCCCAAAACATGCTCCAAATCGATATTTTAGGTGCCCAAAGTCGATATGTGCATGCATCTTCTGTACCCATTTATATCCCAAATTCAGACTCAAAACACCCTAATATTCGATATTTTTGGGTTCCAAAAGCCATCTGTACATACATACTCCGTGTTAGAGTATGTTCAAAATACAGGCCTAAAACATGCTGTAAATCGACATTTTAGGTGCCCAAAGTCAATATGTGTATGCATCTTTTGTACCCGTCTATATCCCAAATTCAGGTTCAAAAAACTCGAAAATTCGATATTTTTGGGTCCCAGAAGCAATCTGTACATGCCTACTCAATGCTAGAACATTTTCAAATTATACGCCCAAAACATACTAAAAATCGATATTTTGGGTGCCAAAGTCGATATGTGCATGCATCTTCTGTTCCCGTTTATATCTCAAATTCAGGCTCAAAACATCCGAAAATTCAATGTTTTCGGGTCCCAGAAGCGATCTGTACGTGCATACTCCATATTAGAGTGTTTTTAAAATACGGGCCCAAAACATGCTGAAAATCGATGTTTTATGTGCCCAAAGTCAATATGTGTATGCATCTTCTGTACCCGTGTATATCCCTAATTCTGGTTCATAACACCAGAAAATTCGATATTTTTGGGTCCCAGAAGCGATCTGTACATGTCTACTCCGTGTTAGAGTATTTTTAAAATACAGGCCCAAAACATACTAAAAATCGATATTTTGAGTGCCCAAAGTCGATATGTGCATGCCTCTTCTGTACCCGTTTATATCTCAAATTCAGGCTCAAAACACCCGAAAATTCCATATTTTTGGGTCCCAGAAGCGATCTGTATGTGCATACGCCGTGTTAGAGTGTTTTTAAAATGCAGGCCCAAAACATGCTAAACATCGATATTTTATGTGCCCAAAGTCAATATGTGTATGCATCTTCTGTACCCGTGTATATCCCTAATTCAATTTGAAAACACCAGAAAATTCGATATTTTTGGTTACAAGAAGCGATCTGTACATGCCTACTCCTTGTTAGAATGTTTTCAAGATACAGACCCAAAACATGCTCAAAATCGATATTTTAAGTGCAAAAAGTCGATATGTGCATTCATCTTCTGTACCCGTTTATATCTCAAATTCAGGCTCAAAACTCCGAAAATTCGATATTTTTGGGTCCCTTAAGCAATCTGCACATGCCTACTCAGTGCTAGAATGTTTTTAAAATACCGGCGTAAAACATGCTATAAATCGATATTTTAGGTGTCCAAAGTCGATATGTGCATGCATCTTCTGTACCAGTTTATATCTCAAATTCAGGCTCAAAACACCCAAAAAATCAATATTTTTGTGTCCCAGAAGCGATCTGTACATGCCTACTCCGAGTTAGAGTATTTTCAAAATACAGGCCCAAAACATGCTCAAAATCGATATTTTAGGTGCCCAAAGTCGATATGTGCATGCATCTTCTGTATCCGTTTATATCTCAAATTCAGGCTCAAAACACCCGAAAATTCGATATTTTTGGGTCCCAGATGCGATCTGTACGTGCACACTCCGTGTTAGAGTGTTTTTAAAATACAGGCCCTAAACATGCTGAAAATCGATATTTTATGTGCCTAAAGTCAATATGTGTATGCATCTTCTGTACCCGTGTATATCCCTAATTCTGGTTCATAACACCAGAAAATTCGATATTTATGGGTCCCAGAAGCGATCTGTACATGCCTACTCCTTGCTAGAATGTTTTCAAGAAACAGGCCCAAAACATACTCAAAATCGATATTTTAATTGCAAAAAGTCGATATGTGCATGCATCTTCTGTACCCGTTTATATCTCAAATTCAGGCTCAAAACTCCGATAATTCGATATTTTTGGGTCCCTTAAGCAATCTGCACATGCCTACTCAGTGTTAGAATGTTTTTAAAATACAGGCTTAAAACATGCTATAAATCGATATTTTAGGTGTCCTAAGTCGATATGTGCATGCATCTTCTGTACCCGTTTATATCTCAAATTCAGTCTCAAAACGCCCAAAAAATCGATATTTTTGTGTCCCAGAAGCGATCTGTACATGCCTACTCCGTGTTAGAGTATTTTCAAAATACAGGCCCAAAAAATGCTCAAAATCGATATTTTAGGTGCCCAAAGTCGATATGTGCATGCATCTTCTGTATCCGTTTATATCTCAAACTCAAGCTCAAAACCCCAGAAAATTCAATATTTTTGGGCCCCAGAAGCGATCTGTACATTTATACTCCGTGTTAAAGTATTTTCAAAATACAGGCCCAAAACATGCTGAAAATCTATATTTTAGGTGCCCAAAGTCAATATGTGTATGCATCTTCTGTACCCGTCTATATCCCAAATTCAGGTTCAAAACACCAGTAAATTCGGTATTTTTGGGTCCCAGAAGCGATCTGTAAATGCCTACTCCTTGCTAGAATGTTTTCAATATACAGACCCAAAACATGCTCAAAATCGATATTTTAGGTGCAAAAAGTCGATATGTGCATGCATCTTCTGTACCCGTTTATATCTCAAATTCAGGCTCAAAACACCCAAAAAAGCAATATTTTTGTGTCCCAGAAGCGATCTTTACATGCCTACTCCGAGTTAGAGTATTTTCAAAATACAGGCCCAAAACATGCTCAAAATCGATATTTTAGGTGCCCAAAGTCGATATGTGCATGCATCTTCTGTGCCCGTTTATATCACAAATTCAGGCTCAAAACACCCAAAAAATCGATATTTTTGTGTCCCAGAGGCGATCTGTACATGTCTACACAGTGTTAGAGTATTTTCAGAATACAGGCCCAAAACATTCTACAAATCGATATTTTAGGTGCCCAAAGTCGATATGTGCATGCATCTTCTGTACCCGTGTATATCCCTAATTCAGGTTCAAAACACCAGAAAATTCGATATTTTTGGTTCCCAAAAGCGATCTGTACATGCCTACTCCATGCTAGAATGTTTTCAAGATACAGACCCAAAACCTGTCAAAATCGATATTTTAAGTGTAAAAAGTCGATATGTGCATGCATCTTCTGTACCCGTTTATATCTCAAATTCAGGCTCAAAACTCCGAAAATTCGATATTTTTGGGTCCCTTAAGCAATCTGCACATGCCTACTCAGTGCTAGAATGTTTTTAAAATACAGGCTTAAAACATGCTATAAATCGATATTTTAGGTGTTCAAAGTCGTTATGTGCATGCATCTTCTGTACCCGTTTATATCTCAAATTCAGGCTCAAAACACCCAAAAAATCAATATTTTTGTGTCCCAGAAGCAATCTGTACATGTCTACACCGTGTTTTAGTATTTTCAAGATACAAAACCCAAAACAAGCTCAAAATCGATATTTTAAGTGCTAAAAGTCGATATGTGCATGCATCTTCTGTACCCTTTTATATCTCAAATTAAGGCTCAAAACATCCGAAAATTCAATGTTTTTGGGTACCAAAAGCAATGTGTACATGCATACTCCGTGTTAGAGTATTGTCAAAATACGGGCCCAAAACATGCTGAAAATCGATATTTTAGCTGCCCAAAGTCGATATGTGCATGCATCTTCTGTATCCGTCTATATCCCAAATTCAGGTTCAAAACACCAGTAAATTCGATATTTTTGGGTCCCAGAAGCGATCTGTACATGCCTACTCCTTACTAGAATTTTTTCAAGATACAGACCCAAAACATGCTCAAAATCGATATTTTAGGTGCAAAAAGTCGATATGTGCATGCATCTTCTGTACCCGTTTATATCTCAAATTCAGGCTCAAAACACCGGAAAATTCCATATTTTTGGGTCCCTTAAGCCATCTGTACATGCATACTTAGTGCTAGAATGTTTTCAAAATATATGCTCAAAACATGCTGAAAATCGATATTTTAGGTGTCCAAAGTCGATATGTGCATGCATTTTCTGTACCCGTTTATATCTCAAATTCAGGCTCAAAACACCCGAAAATTCAATATTTTTGGGTCCCAAAAGCGATCTGTACCTGTCTACTCCGTGGTAGAGTATTTTTAAAATACAGGCCCAAAACATGCTCAAAATCGATATTTTGGGTGCTCAAAGTCGATATGTGCATGCATCTTCTGTACCCGTTTATATCTCAAATTCAGACTCAAAACACCCTAATATTCGATATTTTTGTGTCCCGGAAGCGATCTGTACATGCCTACTCCGTGTTAGAGTATTTTCAAAATACAGGCCCAAAACATGCTCAAAATCGATATTTTAGGTGCAAAAAGTCGATATGTGCATGCATCTTCTGTACCCGTTTATATCTCAAATTCAGGCTCAAAACACCCAAAAAATCAATATTTTTGTGTCCCAGAAGCAATCTGTACATGTCTACACCGTGTTTTAGTATTTTCAAGATACAAAACCCAAAACAAGCTCAAAATCGATATTTTAAGTGCTAAAAGTCGATATGTGCATGCATCTTCTGTACCCGTTTATATCTCAAATTAAGGCTCAAAACATCCGAAAATTCAATGTTTTTGGGTACCAAAAGCAATGTGTACATGCATACTCCGTGTTAGAGTATTTTCAAAATACGGGCCTAAAACATGCTGAAAATCGATATTTTAGCTGCCCAAAGTCAATATGTGTATGCATCTTCTGTACCCGTCTATATCCCAAATTCAGGTTCAAAACACTCGAAAATTCGATATTTTTGGGTCCCAGAAGCAATCTTTACATGCCTACTTCTTGCTAGAATGTTTTCAAGATACAGACCCAAAACATGCTCAAAATCGATATTTTACGTGCAAAAAGTCGAAATGTGTATGCATCTTCTGTACCTGTTTATATCTCAAATTCAGGCTCAAAACACCCGAAATTTCCATATTTTTGGGTTCCCGAAGCGATCTGTACATGCCTATTCCGTGTTAGAGTATTATCAAAATACGGGCCCAAAACATGCTGAAAATCGATATTTTATCTGCCCAAAGTCGATATGTGCATGCATCTTCTGTATCCGTCTATATCCCAAATTCAGGTTCAAAACACCCGAAAATTCGATATTTTTGGGTCCCAGAAGTGATCTGTACATGCCTACTCCTTACTAGAATTTTTTCAAGATACAGACCCAAAACATGCTCAAAATCGATATTTTAGGTGCAAAAAGTCGATATGTGCATGCATCTTCTGTACCCGTTTATATCTCAAATTCAGGCTCAAAACACCGGAAAATTCCATATTTTTGGGTCCCTTAAGCCATCTGTACATGCATACTTAGTGCTAGAATGTTTTCAAAATATATGCTCAAAACATGCTGAAAATCGATATTTTAGGTGTCCAAAGTCGATATGTGCATGCATTTTCTGTACCCGTTTATATCTCAAATTCAGGCCCAAAACACCCGAAAATTCAATATTTTTGGGTCCCAAAAGCGATCTGTACATGTCTACTCCGTGGTAGAGTATTTTTAAAATACAGGCCCAAAACATGCTCAAAATCGATATTTTAGGTGCCCAAAGTCGATATGTGCATGCATCTTCTGAACCCGTTCATATCTGAAATTTAGGCTCAGAACAACCAAAAATTCGATTTATTTAGGTTCCAGAAGCGATCTGCACATGCCTATTCCGTGCTAGAGTATTTTAAAAATACATGCCCAAAACATGCTCAAAATCGATATTTTGGGTGCTCAAAGTCGATATGTGCATGCATCTTCTGTACCCGTTTATATCTCAAATTCAGACTCAAAACACCCTAATATTCGATATTTTTGTGTCCCGGAAGCGATCTGTACATGCCTACTCCGTGTTAGAGTATTTTCAAAATACAGGCCCAAAACATGCTCAAAATCGATATTTTAGGTGCAAAAAGTCGAAATGTGCATGCATCTTCTGTACCCGTTTACATCTCAAATTCAGGCTCAAAACACCCGAAAATTCGATATTTTTGGGTCCCAGAAGCGATCTGTACATGCCTACTCCTTGCTAGAATGTTTTCAAGATACAGACCAAAAACATGCTCAAAATCGATATTTTAAGTGCAAAAAGTCGATATGTGTATGCATCTTCTGTACCCGTTTATATCTCAAATTCAGGCTCAAAACATCCGAAAATTCAATGTTTTTGGGTACCAAAAGCAATGTGTACATGCATACTCCGTGTTAGAGTATTTTCAAAATACGGGCCCAAAACATGCTGAAAATCGATATTTTAGCTGCCCAAAGTCAATATGTGTATACATCTTCTGTACCCGTCTATATCCCAAATTCAGGTTCAAAACACTCGAAAATTCGATATTTTTGGGTCCCAGAAGCAATCTTTACATGCCTACTTCTTGCTAGAATGTTTTCAAGATACAGACCCAAAACATGCTCAAAATCGATATTTTACGTGCAAAACGTCGAAATGTGTATGCATCTTCTGTACCCGTTTATATCTCAAATTCAGGCTCAAAACACCCGAAAATTCAATATTTTTGGGTTCCCGAAGCGATCTGTACATGCCTACTCCGTGTTAGAGTATTGTCAAAATACGGGCCCAAAACATGCTGAAAATCGATATTTTAGGTGCCCAAGGTCGATATGTGCATGCATCTTCTGTACCCGTTTATATCTCAAATTCAGGCTCAAAACACCCGAAAATTCAATATTTTTGGGTCCCAGAAGCGATCTGTACGTGCCTACTCCATGCTAAAATGTTTTCAAGATACAGACCCAAAACATGCTCAAAATCGATATTTTAAGTGCACAAAGTCGATATGTGCATGCATCTTCTGTACCCGTTTATATCTCAAATTCAGGCTCAAAACTTCTAAAATTCGATATTTTTGGGTCCCTTAAGCGATCTGCACATGCCTATTCAGTGCTAGAATGTTTTTAAAATACAGGCTTAAAACATGCTATAAATCGATATTTTAGGTGTGAAAAGTCGATATGTGCATGCATTTTCTGTACCCGTTTATATCTCAAATTCAGGCTCAAAACTCCGAAAATTCGATATTTTTGGGTCCCTTAAGCAATCTGCACATGCCTACTCAGTGCTAGAATGTTTTTAAAATACAGGCTTAAAACATGCTATAAATCGATATTTTAGGTGTCCAAAGTCGATATGTGCATGCATCTTCTGAACCCGTTTATATCTCAAATTCAGGCTCAAAACACCCAAAAAATCGATATTTTTGTGTCCCAGATGCGATCTGTACATGCCTACTCCGAGTTAGAGTATTTTTAAAATACATGCCCAAAACATGCTCAAAATCGATATTTTAGGTGCAAAAGTCGATATGTGCATGCATCTTCTGTATCCGTTTATATCTCAAATTCAGGCTCAAAACACCCGAAAATTCAATATTTTTGGGTCGAAGATGCGATCTGTACATGCCTACTCCGTGTAATGTATTTTCAAAATACAGGCCCAAAACATGCTGAAAATCGATATTTTAGGTGCCCAAAGTCAATATGTGTATGCATCTTCTGTACCCGTCTATATCCCAAATTCAGGTTCAAAACACCAGAAAATTCGGTATTTTTGGGTCCCAGAAGCGATCTGTACATGCC
Organism: Petrolisthes cinctipes; assembly: GCA_033782935.1. Classification (NCBI taxonomy): domain Eukaryota; kingdom Metazoa; phylum Arthropoda; class Malacostraca; order Decapoda; family Porcellanidae; genus Petrolisthes; species Petrolisthes cinctipes. The sequence goes on from JAWQEG010001276.1 coordinate 264,848, forward strand.
TACTACTTGCTAGAATTTTCTCAAGATACATACCCAAAACATGCTCGAAATCGATATTTTAGGTGCAAAAAGTCGATATGTGCATGCATCTTCTGTACCCGTTTATATCTCAAATTCAGGCTCAAAACACCTGAAAATTCGATATTTTTGGGTCCCAGAAGCGATTTGTACATGCCTACTTCTTGCTAGAATGTTTTCAAGATACAGACCAAAAACATGCTCAATATCGATATTTTAAGTGCAAAAAGTCGATATGTGTATGTATCTTCTGTACCCGTTTATATCTCAAATTCAGGCTCAAAACATCCGAAAATTCAATGTTTTTGGGTACCAAAAGCAATGTGTACATGCATACTCCGTGTTAGAGTATTTTCAAAATACGGGCCCAAAACATGCTGAAAATCGATATTTTAGCTGCCCAAAGTCAATATGTGTATGCATCTTCTGTACCCGTCTATATCCCAAATTCAGGTTCAAAACACTCGAAAATTCGATATTTTTGGGTCCCAGAAGCAATCTTTACATGCCTACTTCTTGCTAGAATGTTTTCAAGATACTGACCCAAAACATGCTCAAAATTGATTTTTTACGTGCAAAAAGTCGAAATGTGTATGCATCTTCTGTACCCGTTTATATCTCAAATTCAGGCTCAAAACACCCGAAATTTCCATATTTTTGGTTCCCTTAAGCAATCTGCACATGCCTACTCCGAGTTAGAGTATTTTTTAAATACAGGCCCAAAACATGCTAAAAATCGATATTTTAGGTGCCCAAAGTCGATATGTGCATGCATCTTCTGTACCCATTTATATCTCAAATTCAGGCTCAAAACACCCGAAAATTCAATATTTTTGGGTCCCAGAAGCGATCTGTACGTGCCTACTCCATGCTAGAATGTTTTCAAGATACAGACCCAAAACATGCTCAAAATTGATATTTTAAGTGCACAAAGTCGATATGTGCATGCATCTTCTGTACCCGTTTATATCTCAAATTCAGGCTCAAAACTCCTAAAATTCGATATTTTTGGGTCCCTTAAGCGATCTGCACATGCCTATTCAGTGCTAGAATGTTTTTAAAATACAGGCTTAAAACATGCTATAAATCGATATTTTAGGTGTGAAAAGTCGATATGTGCATGCATCTTCTGTACCCGTTTATATCTCAAATTCAGGCTCAAAACTCCGAAAATTCGATATTTTTGGGTCCCTTAAGCAATCTGCACATGCCTACTCAGTGCTAGAATGTTTTTAAAATACAGGCTTAAAACATGCTATAAATCGATATTTTAGGTGTCCAAAGTCGATATGTGCATGCATCTTCTGAATCCGTTTATATCTCAAATTCAGGCTCAAAACACCCAAAAAATCGATATTTTTGTGTCCCAGAAGCGATCTGTACATGCCTACTCCGAGTTAGAGTATTTTTAAAATACAGGCCCAAAACATGCTCAAAATCGATATTTTAGGTGCAAAAGTCGATATGTGCATGCATCTTCTGTATCCGTTTATATCTCAAATTCAGGCTCAAAACACCCGAAAATTCAATATTTTTGGGTCGAAGATGCGATCTGTACATGCCTACTCCGTGTAATGTATTTTCAAAATACAGGCCCAAAACATGCTGAAAATCGATATTTTAGGTGCCCAAAGTCAATATGTGTATGCATCTTCTGTACCCGTCTATATCCCAAATTCAGGTTCAAAACACCAGAAAATTCGGTATTTTTGGGTCCCAGAAGCGATCTGTACATGCCTACTCCTTGCTAGAATTTTCTCAAGATACAGACCCAAAACATGCTCGAAATCGATATTTTAGGTGCAAAAAGTCGATATGTGCATGCATCCAATGTACCCGGTTATATCCCAAATTCTGGCTCAAAACCCCCGAAAATTAGATATTTTTGTGTCCCAGAAGCGATCTGTACATGCCTCCTCAGTGCTAGAATATTTTCTAGTTATACGCCGAAAACATACTAAAAATCGATATTTTGGGTGCCAAAATCGATATGTGAATGCATCTTCTGTACCCGTTTATATCTCAAATTCAGGCTCAAAACACCCAAATAATCGATATTTTTGTGTCCCAGAAGCGATCTGTACATGTCTACACCGTGCTATAGTATTTTCAAAATACAGGCCCAAAACATGCTCAAAATCGATATTTTAGGTGACAAAAGTCGATATGTGCATGCATCTTCTGTACCCGTTCATATCTCAAATTCAGGCTCAGAACAACCTAAAATTCGATATTTTTGTGTCCCGGAAGCGATCTGTACATGCCTACTCCGTGTTAGAGTATTTTTAAAAATACAGTCCCAAAACATGCTCAAAATCGATATTTTAGGTGCCTAAAGTCGATATGTGCATGCATATTCTGTACCCGTCTATATCCCAAATTCAGGTTCAAAACACTCGAAAATTCGATATTTTTGGGTCCCAGAAGCAATCTTTACATGCCTACTTCTTGCTAGAATGTTTTCAAGATACTGACCCAAAACATGCTCAAAATCGATATTTTACGTGCAAAAAGTCGAAATGTGTATGCATCTTCTGTACCCGTTTATATCTCAAATTCAGGCTCAAAACACCCGAAAATTCAATATTTTTGGGTTCCCGAAGCGATCTGTACATGCCTACTCCGTGTTAGAGTATTGTCAAAATACGGGCCCAAAACATGCTGAAAATCGATATTTTAGGTGCCCAAAGTCGATATGTGCATGCATCTTCTGTACCCGTTTATATCTCAAATTCAGGCTCAAAACACCCGAAAATTCAATATTTTTGGGTCCCTGAAGCGATCTGTACGTGCCTACTCCATGCTAGAATGTTTTCAAGATACAGACCCAAAACATGCTCAAAATCGATATTTTAAGTGTACAAAGTCGATATGTGCATGCATCTTCTGTACCCGTTTATATCTCAAATTCATGCTCAAAACTCCGAAAATTCGATATTTTTGGGTCCCTTAAGCAATCTGCACATGCCTCCTCAGTGCTAGAATGTTTTTAAAATGCAGGCTTAAAACATGCTATAAATCGATATTTTAGGTGTACAAAGTCGATATGTGCATGCATCTTCTGTACCCGTTTGTATCTCAAATTCAGGCTTAAAACACCCGAAAATTCGATCTTTTTGGGTCCCAAAAGCGATCTGTACATGTCTACTCCGTGTTAGAGTATTTTTAAAATACAGGCCCAAAACATGCGAAAAATCGATATTTTAGGTGCAAAAAGTCGATATGTGCATGCATCCAATGTACCCGGCTATATCCCAAATTCTGGCTCAAAACCCCCGAAAATTCGATATTTTTGTGTCCCAGAAGCGATCTGTACATGCCTCCTCAGTGCTAGAATATTTTCTAGTTATACGCCGAAAACATACTAAAAATCGATATTTTGGGTGCCAAAATCGATATGTGAATGCATCTTCTGTACCCGTTTATATCTCAAATTCAGGCTCAAAACACCCAAATAATCGATATTTTTGTGTCCCAGAAGCGATCTGTACATGTCTACACCGTGCTATAGTATTTTCAAAATACAGGCCCAAAACATGCTCAAAATCGATATTTTAGGTGACAAAAGTCGATATGTGCATGCATCTTCTGTACCCGTTCATATCTCAAATTCAGGCTCAGAACAACCTAAAATTCGATATTTTTGTGTCCCGGAAGCGATCTGTACATGCCTACTCCGTGTTAGAGTATTTTTAAAAATACAGTCCCAAAACATGCTCAAAATCGATATTTTAGGTGCCTAAAGTCGATATGTGCATGCATATTCTGTACCCGTCTATATCCCAAATTCAGGTTCAAAACACTCGAAAATTCGATATTTTTGGGTCCCAGAAGCAATCTTTACATGCCTACTTCTTGCTAGAATGTTTTCAAGATACTGACCCAAAACATGCTCAAAATCGATATTTTACGTGCAAAAAGTCGAAATGTGTATGCATCTTCTGTACCCGTTTATATCTCAAATTCAGGCTCAAAACTCCCGAAAATTCAATATTTTTGGGTTCCTTAAGCGATCTGTACATGCCTACTCCGTGTTAGAGTATTGTCAAAATACGGGCCCAAAACATGCTGAAAATCGATATTTTAGGTGCCCAAAGTCTATATGTGCATGCATCTTCTGTACCCGTTTATATCTCAAATTCAGGCTCAAAACACCCGAAAATTCAATATTTTTGGGTCCCTGAAGCGATCTGTACGTGCCTACTCCATGCTAGAATGTTTTCAAGATACAGACCCAAAACATGCTCAAAATCGATATTTTAAGTGCACAAAGTCGATATGTGCATGCATCTTCTGTACCCGTTTATATCTCAAATTCAGGCTCAAAACACCCGAAAATTAAATATTTTTGGGTCCCAGAAGCAATCTGTACGTGCATACTCCGTGTTAGAGTGTTTTTAAAAAACAGGCCCAAAACATGCTGAAAATCGATATTTTATGTGCCCAAAGTCAATATGTGTATGCATCTTCTGTACCCGTTTATATCTCAAATTCAGGCTCAAAACACCCGAAAATTCAATATTTTTGGGTCCCAAAAGCGATCTGTACATGCCTACTCCTTGCTAGAATGTTTTCAAGATACAGACCAAAAACATGCTCAAAATCGATATTTTAAGTGCAAAAAGTCGATATGTGCATGCATCTTCTATACCCGTTTATATTTCAAATTCAGGCTCAAAACTCCGAAAATTCGATATTTTTGGGTCCTTTAAGCAATCTGCACATGCCTACTCAGTGCTAGAATGTTTTTAAAATACAGGCTTAAAACATGCTATAAATCTATATTTTAGGTGTCCAAAGTCGATATGTGCATGCATCTTCTGTACCCGTCTATATCCCAAATTCAGGTTCAAAACACCAGAAAATTCGGTATTTTTGTGTCCCAGAAGCGATCTGTACATGCCTACTCCTTGCTAGAATTTTCTCAAGATACAGACCCAAAACATGCTCAAAATCTATATTTTAGGTGCAAAAAGTCGATATGTGCATGCATCCAATGTACCCGGTTATATCCCAAATTCTGGCTCAAAACCCCCGAAAATTCGATATTTTTGGGTCCCAGAAGCGATCTGTACATGCCTACTCAGTGCTAGAATATTTTCAAATTATAGGCTTAAAACATACTAAAAATCGATATTTTGGGTGTGAAAAGTCGATATGTGCATGCATCTTCTGTACCCGTTTATATCTCAAATTCAGGCTCAAAACTCCGAAAATTCGATATTTTTGGGTCCCTTAAGCAATCTGCACATGCCTACTCAGTGCTAGAATGTTTTTAAAATACAGGCTTAAAACATGCTATAAATCGATATTTTAGGTGTCCAAAGTCGATATGTGCATGCATCTTATGAACCCGTTTATATCTTAAATTCAGGCTCAAAACACCCAAAAAATCGATATTTTTGTGTCCCAGAAGCGATCTGTACATGCCTACTCCGAGTTAGAGTATTTTTAAAATACAGGCCCAAAACATGCTCAAAATCGATATTTTAGGTGCAAAAGTCGATATGTGCATGCATCTTCTGTATCCGTTTATATCTCAAATTCAGGCTCAAAACACCCGAAAATTCAATATTTTTGGGTCGAAGATGCGATCTGTACATGCCTACTCCGTGTAATGTATTTTCAAAATACAGGCCCAAAACATGCTGAAAATCGATATTTTAGGTGCCCAAAGTCAATATGTGTATGCATCTTCTGTACCCGTCTATATCCCAAATTCAGGTTCAAAACACCAGAAAATTCGGTATTTTTGGGTCCCAGAAGCGATCTGTACATGCCTACTCCTTGCTAGAATTTTCTCAAGATACAGACCCAAAACATGCTCTAAATCGATATTTTAGGTGCAAAAAGTCGATATGTGCATGCATCCAATGTACCCGGTTATATCCCAAATTCAGGCTCAAAACACCCGAAAATTCGATATTTTTGTGTCCCAGAAGCGATCTGTACATGCCTACTCAGTGCTAGAATATTTTCTAGTTATACGCCGAAAACATACTAAAAATCGATATTTTGGGTGCCAAAATCGATATGTGCATGCATCTTCTGTACCCGTTTATATCTCAAATTCAGGCTCAAAACACCCAAATAATCGATATTTTTGTGTCCCAGAAGCGATCTGTACATGTCTACACCGTGCTATAGTATTTTCAAAATACAGGCCCAAAACATGCTCAAAATCGATATTTTAGGTGCCCAAAGTCGATATGTGCATGCATCTTCTGTACCCGTTCATATCTCAAATTCAGGCTCAGAACAACCTAAAATTCGATATTTTTGTGTTCCGGAAGCGATCTGTACATGCCTACTCCGTGTTAGAGTATTTTTAAAAATACAGTCCCAAAACATGCTCAAAATCGATATTTTAGGTGCCTAAAGTCGATATGTGCATGCATATTCTGTATCCGTCTATATCCCAAATTCAGGTTCAAAACACCCGAAAATTCGATATTTTTGGGTCCCAGAAGCGATCTGTACATGCCTACTCCTTGCTAGAATTTTTTAAGATACAAACCAAAGACATGCTCAAAATCGATGTTGTAGGTGTCCAAAGTCGATATGTGCATGCATCTTCTGTACCCGTTTATATCTCAAATTCAGGCTCAAAACACCAGAAAATTCGATATTTTTGGGTCCCAAAAGCGATCTGTACATGCCTACTCCTTGCTAGAATGTTTTCAAGATACAGAACAAAAACATGCTCAAAATCGATATTTTAAGAGCAAAAAGTCGATATGTGCATGCATCTTCTGTACCCGTTTATATCTCAAATTCATGCTCAAAACTCCGAAAATTCGATATTTTTGGGTCCCTTAAGCAATCTGCACATGCCTCCTCAGTGCTAGAATGTTTTTAAAATGCAGGCTTAAAACATGCTATAAATCGATATTTTAGGTGTCCAAAGTCGATATGTGCATGTATCTTCTGTACCCGTTTATACCTCAAATTCAGGCTCAAAACACCCGAAAATTCGATCTTTTTGGGTCCCAAAAGCGATCTGTGCATGTCTACTCCGTGTTAGAGTATTTTTAAAATACAGGCCCAAAACATGCGAAAAATCGATATTTTAGGTGCCCAAAGTCGATATGTGCATGCATCTTCTGTACCCGATTATATCTCAAATTCAGGCTCAAAACACCCGAAAATTAAATATTTTTGGGTCCCAGAAGCAATCTGTACGTGCATACTCCGTGTTAGAGTGTTTTTAAAAAACAGGCCCAAAACATGCTGAAAATCGATATTTTATGTGCCCAAAGTCAATATGTGTATGCATCTTCTGTACCCGTTTATATCTCAAATTCAGGCTCAAAGCACCCGAAAATTCAATATTTTTGGGTCCCAAAAGCGATCTGTTCATGCCTACTCCTTGCTAGAATGTTTTCAAGATACAGACTAAAAACATGCTCAAAATCGATATTTTAAGTGCAAAAAGTCGATATGTGCATGCATCTTCTATACCCGTTTATATTTCAAATTCAGGCTCAAAACTCCGAAAATTCGATATTTTTGGGTCCTTTAAGCAATCTGCACATGCCTACTCAGTGCTAGAATGTTTTTAAAATACAGGCTTAAAACATGCTAAAAATCGATATTTTAGGTGTCCAAAGTCGATATGTGCATGCATCTTCTGTACCCGTCTATATCCCAAATTCAGGTTCAAAACACCAGAAAATTCGGTATTTTTGTGTCCCAGAAGCGATCTGTACATGCCTACTCCTTGCTAGAATTTTCTCAAGATACAGACCCAAAACATGCTCAAAATCGATATTTTAGGTGCAAAAAGTCGATATGTGCATGCATCCAATGTACCCGGTTATATCCCAAATTCTGGCTCAAAACCCCCGAAAATTCGATATTTTTGGGTCCCAGAAACGATCTGTACATGCCTACTCAGTGCTAGAGTATTTTAAAAATACAGGCCCAAAACATGCTCAAAATCGATATTTTGGGTGCCCAAAGTCGATATGTGCATGCATCTTCTGTACCCGTTTATATCTCAAATTCAGACTCAAAACACCCGAATATTCGATATTTTTGTGTCCCGGAAGCGATCTGTACATGCCTACTCCGTGTTAGAGTATTTTCAAAATACAGGCCCAAAACATGCTCAAAATCGATATTTTAGGTGCCTAAAGTCGATATGTGAATGCATCCTCTGTATCCGTCTATATCCCAAATTCAGGTTCAAAACACCCGAAAATTCGATATGTTTGGGTCCCATAAGCGATCTGTACATGCCTACTCCTTGCTAGAATTTTTTCAAGATACAAAACCAAAACATGCTCAAAATCGATATTTTAGGTGCAAAAAGTCGAAATGTGCATGCATCTTCTGTACCCGTTTATATCTCAAATTCAGGCTCAAAACACCCGAAAATTCGATATTATTGTGTCCCCGAAGCGATCTGTACATGCCTACTTCGTGTTAGAGTATTTTCAAAATACAGGCCCAAAACATGCTCAAAATCGATATTTTAGGTGCCCAAAGTCGATATGTGCATGCATCTTCTGTACCCGTTTATATCTCAAATTCAGGCTCAAAACACCAGAAAATTCGATATTTTTGGGTCCCAAAAGCGATCTGTACATGCCTACTCCTTGCTAGAATGTTTTCAAGATACAGAACAAAAACATGCTCAAAATCGATATTTTAAGAGCAAAAAGTCGATATGTGCATGCATCTTCTGTACCCGTTTATATCTCAAATTCATGCTCAAAACTCCGAAAATTCGATATTTTTGGGTCCCTTAAGCAATCTGCACATGCCTCCTCAGTGCTAGAATGTTTTTAAAATGCAGGCTTAAAACATGCTATAAATCGATATTTTAGGTGTCCAAAGTCGATATGTGCATGCATCTTCTGTACCCGTTTATACCTCAAATTCAGGCTCAAAACACCCGAAAATTCGATCTTTTTGGGTCCCAAAAGCGATCTGTGCATGTCTACTCCGTGTTAGAGTATTTTTAAAATACAGGCCCAAAACATGCGAAAAATCGATATTTTAGGTGCCCAAAGTCGATATGTGCATGCATCTTCTGTACCCGATTATATCTCAAATTCAGGCTCAAAACACCCGAAAATTAAATATTTTTGGGTCCCAGAAGCAATCTGTACGTGCATACTCCGTGTTAGAGTGTTTTTAAAAAACAGGCCCAAAACATGCTGAAAATCGATATTTTATGTGCCCAAAGTCAATATGTGTATGCATCTTCTGTACCCGTTTATATCTCAAATTCAGGCTCAAAGCACCCGAAAATTCAATATTTTTGGGTCCCAAAAGCGATCTGTTCATGCCTACTCCTTGCTAGAATGTTTTCAAGATACAGACCAAAAACATGCTCAAAATCGATATTTTAAGTGCAAAAAGTCGATATGTGCATGCATCTTCTATACCCGTTTATATTTCAAATTCAGGCTCAAAACTCCGAAAATTCGATATTTTTGGGTCCTTTAAGCAATCTGCACATGCCTACTCAGTGCTAGAATGTTTTTAAAATACAGGCTTAAAACATGCTATAAATCTATATTTTAGGTGTCCAAAGTCGATATGTGCATGCATCTTCTGTACCCGTCTATATCCCAAATTCAGGTTCAAAACACCAGAAAATTCGGTATTTTTGGGTCCCAGAAGCGATCTGTACATGCCTACTCCTTGCTAGAATTTTCTCAAGATACAGACCCAAAACATGCTCAAAATCGATATTTTAGGTGCAAAAAGTCGATATGTGCATGCATCCAATGTACCCGGTTATATCCCAAATTCTGGCTCAAAACCCCCGAAAATTCGATATTTTTGGGTCCCAGAAACGATCTGTACATGCCTACTCAGTGCTAGAGTATTTTCAAAATACAGGCCCAAAACATGCTCAAAATCGATATTTTAGGTGCCTAAAGTCGATATGTGAATGCATCTTCTGTATCCGTCTATATCCCAAATTCAGGTTCAAAACACCCGAAAATTCGATATGTTTGGGTCCCATAAGCGATCTGTACATGCCTACTCCTTGCTAGAATTTTTTCAAGATACAAAACCAAAACATGCTCAAAATCGATATTTTAGGTGCAAAAAGTCGAAATGTGCATGCATCTTCTGTACCCGTTTATATCTCAAATTCAGGCTCAAAACACCCGAAAATTCGATATTATTGTGTCCCCGAAGCGATCTGTACATGCCTACTTCGTGTTAGAGTATTTTCAAAATACAGGCCCAAAACATGCTCAAAATCGATATTTTAGGTGCCCAAAGTCGATATGTGCATGCATCTTCTGTATCCGTCTATATCCCAAATTCAGGTTCAAAACACCCGAAAATTCGATATTTTTGGGTCCCAGAAGCGATCTGTACATGCCTACTCCATGCTAGAATTTTTTAAGATACAAACCCAAGACATGCTCAAGATCGATGTTTTAGGTGTCAAAAGTCGATATGTGCATGCATCTTCCGTACCCGTTTATATCTCAAATTCAGGCTCAAAACACCAGAAAATTCGATATTTTTGGGTCCCAAAAGCGATCTGTACATGCCTACTCCTTGCTAGAATGTTTTCAATATACAGACCAAAAACATGCTCAAAAACGATATTTTAAGTGCAAAAAGTCGATATGTGCATGCAGCATCTGTACCCGTTTATATCTCAAATTCAGGCTCAAAACTCCGAAAATTCGATATTTTTGGGTCCCTTAAGCAATCTGCACATGCCTACTCCGTGTTAGAGTATTTTCAAAATTCAGGCCCAAAACATGCTATAAATCGATATTTTAGGTGTCCAAAGTCGATATGTGCATGCATCTTCTGTACCCGTTTATATCTCAAATTCAGGCTCAAAACACCCGAAAATTCAATATTTTTGGATCCCAGAAGCGATCTGTACGTGCATACTCCGTGTTAGAGTGTTTTTTAAAAACAGGCCCAATACATGCTGAAAATCGATATTTTATGTGCCCAAAGTCAATATGTGTATGCATCTTCTGTACACGTGTATATCCCTAATTCAGGTTCAAAACACCAGAAAATTCGATTTTTTGGGGTCCCAGAAGCGATCTGTACATGCCTACTCCTTGCTAGAATTTTTTCAAGATACAGACCCAAAGCATGCTCAAAATCGATATTTTAGGTGCAAAAAGTCGATATGTGCATGCATCTTCTGTACCCGTTTATATCTCAAATTCAGGCTCAAAACACCCAAAAAATCGATATTTTTGTGTCCCAGAAGCGATCTGTACATGTCTACACCGTGGTTGAGTATTTTCAAAATACTGGCCTAAAACATGCAGAAAATCGATATTTTAGCTGCCCAAAGTCAATATGTGTATGCATCTTCTGTACCCGTCTATATCCCAAATTCAGGTTCAAAACACTCGAAAATTCGATATTTTTGGGTCCCAGAAGCAATCTGTACTTGCCTACTTCTTGCTAGAATGTTTTCAAGATACAGACCCAAAACATGCTCAAAATCGATATTTTAGGTGCAAAAAGTCGATATGTACATGCATCTTCTGTACTCGTTTATATCTCAAATTCAGGCTCAAAACTCCGAAAATTCGATATTTTTGTGTCCCAGAAGCGATCTGTACATGTCTACACTGTGTTATAGTATTTTCAAAATACAGGCCCAAAACATGCTCAAAATCGATATTTTAGGTGCCCAAAGTCGATATGTGCATGCATCTTCTGTACCCTTTCATATCTCAAATTCAGGCTCAGAATACTCGAAAATTCGATTTTTTTTTGGGTCCTAGAAGCGATCTGTACGTGTCTATTCAGTGTTAGAGTATTTTAAAAATTCAGGCCCAAAACATGCTCAAAATCGATATTTTGGGTGCCCAAAGTCGATATGTGCATGCATCTTCTGTACCCGTTTATATCTCAAATTCAGACTCAAAACACCCGAATATTCGATATTTTTGGGTCAGACAAGCGATCTGTACATGCCTACTCAGTAATAGAATATTTTTAAAATATAGGCCCAAAACAAGCTAAAAATCGATATTTTAGGTGCCCAAAGTCGATATGTGCCTGCATCTTCAGTACCCGTTTATATCTCAAATTCAGGCTCAAAACAACCAAAAATTCAATATTCTTGGGTCCCAGAAGCGATCTGTACATGTCTACTCAGTGCTAGACTGTTTTCAAAATATAGGCCAAAACATGCTAAAAATCGATATTTTGGGTGCCCAAAGTCTATAAGTGCATGCATCTTCTGTAAACGTTTATATCTCAAAATCAAGCTGAAAATACCAGAAAATTCGATATTTTTTTGTCCCAGAAGCAATATGTACATGCCTACTCCTTCTTAGAATGTTTTAAAGATACAGACCCAAAACATGCTCAAAATCGATATATTTGGTGCAAAAAGTCGATATGTGCATGCATCTTCAGTATTCATTTATATCTCAAATTCAGGCTCAAAACACCCGAAAATACGGTATTTTTGGGTACCAGAAGCGATCTGTACTTACCTACTCCTTACTAGAATGGTTTCAAGATACAGACCCAAAACAAGCTCAAAATCGATATTTTAGGTACAAAAAGTCTATATGTGCATGCATCTTCTGTACCCGTTTATATCCCAAATTCAGGCTCAAAACACCCAAAAATTCAATATTTTTGGGTCCCAGAAGCGATCTGTACATGTCTACTCAGTGCTAGATTGTTTTGAAAATATAGGCTTAAAACATGCTAAAAATCGATATTTAATGTGTCCAAAGTCGATATGTGCATGCATCTTCTGTACCCGTTTATATCTCAAATTCAGGCTCAAAACACCTGAACATTTTATATTTTTGGGTCCCAGAAGCGATCTGTACATGCCTACTCCGTGTTAGAGTACTTTCAAAATACAGTCCATAAAAAATGCTGAAAATCGATATTTTAGGTTTCCAAAGTCGATATGTGCATGCATCTTCTATACCCGTTCATATCTCAAATTCAGGCTCAAAACACCCGAAAAATTGATAGTTTTGGGTCTGAGAAGCGATCTGTGCATGCCTTCTCCGTGTTAGAGTACTTTATAAATTCAGGCCCAAAACATGCTCAAAATCGATATTTTAGGTGCAAAAAGTGGATATGAGCATGCATTTTCTGTACCCGATTATATCTCAAATTCAGGTTAAAAATACCCGAAAATTCGATATTTTGGGGTCCCAGAAGCAATCTGTACATGCCTATTCCGTGTTAGAGTATTTTCAAAATTCAGGCCCAAAAAATGCTGAAAATCGATATTTTAGGTGCCCAAAGTCGATATGTGCATGCATCTTCTGTACCCGTTTATATCTCAAATTCAGGCTCAAAACACCCGAGAATTCGATATTTTTAGGTCCCAGAAGCGATCTGTGCATGCCTACTCCGTGTTAGAGTATTTTCAAAATATAGGCCTGAAACATGCTAAAAATCGTTATTTTACGTGTCCAAAGTCGATATGTGCATACATCTTTTGTGCCCGTTTATATCCCAAATTCAGGCTCAAAACACCCCAAAATTCTATATTTTTGGGTCACAGAAGCGATCTGTACATGCCTACTCAGTAATAGAATATTTTCAAAATACAGGCCAAAAACATCTTCAAAATCGATATTTTTGGTGCAAAGAGTCGATATGTGCATGCATCTTCATTACCTGTTTACATATCAAATTCAGGCTCAAAACACCCGAAAATTCGATATTTTTGGGTCCCAGACTCGATCTGTATATGCCTACTCCTAGTGAGAATGTTTTCAAGATACAGGCCCAAAACAAGCTGAAAATCGATATTTTAGGTGCCCAAAGTCTATATGTGCATGCATGTTCTGTACCCTTTTATATCCCAAAATCAGGCTCAAAGCACCCGAAAATTCGATATTTTGGGGTCCCAGAAGCGATCTGTACATGTCTACTCATTGCTAAAAAAATTTTAAAATATAGCCATAAAACATGCTAAAATTCGATATTTTAGCTTCACATAGTCGATATGTGCATGCATCTTCAGTACCTGTTTATAACTCAAATGCAGGATCAAAACACCCAAAAATTCAATATTTTTGGGTAACCGAAGCGATCTGTACATGTCTACTTAGTGCTAAAATGTTTTCAAAATATAGGATTAAAATATGCTAAAAATCGATATTTTACGTGTCCAAAGTCGATATGTGCATACATCTTTTGTACCCGTTTATATCCCAAATTCTCGATCAAAACACCCGAAAATTCGATATTTTTGGGTCACAGAAGCTATCTGTACATGCCTACTCAGTAAAAGAATATTTTCAAAATATAGGCCCAAAACAAGCTAAAAATCGATATTATAGGTGCCCAATGTCGATATGTGCATGCATATGCTGTACCCGTTTATATCTCAAATTCAGGCTCAAAACACCCGAAAATTTAATATTTTTGGGTCCCAGAATATATCTGTACATGCTTACTCCGTGTTAGAGTACTTTCAAAATACATGCCCAAAACATGCTGAAAATCGATATTTTAGGTGCCCAAAGTGGATATTAGCATGCATCTTCTGTACCTGTTTATATCCCAAATTCAGGCTCGAAACACCCGAAAATTCGATATTTTTGGGTCAGAGAAGCGATCTGTACATGCCTACTCCTTGCTAGAATGTTTTCAAGATACAGACCAAAAACATACTAAAAATCGATATTTTAGGTGCCCAAAGTCGATATGTGCATGCATCTTCTGTACCCGTTAATATCTTAAATTGAGGCTCAAAACACCTGAAAATTCAATATTTTTGGGTCCCAAAAGCGATCTGTACATGCCTACACCGTGTTAGTGTATTTTCAAAATACAGGCCCAAAACATACTAAAAATCGATATTTTAGGTGCCCAAAGTCGATATGTGCATGCATCTTCTGTACCCGTTTATATCTCAAATTCAGGCTCAAAATACCCAAAAATTCGATATTTTTGGGTCCCAGAAGCAATCTGTACATGCCTATTCCGTGTTAGAATATTTTCAAAATACAGGCCCAAAACATGCTGAAAATCGATATTTGAGGTGCACAAAGTCCATATGTGTATGCATCTTCTGTACCCGTTTATATCCCAAATTCAGGCTCAAGACTACCGAAAATTCGATATTTTTGGGTCACAGAAGCGATCTGTACATGCCTACTCCGTGTTAAGTATTTTCAAAATACAGGCCCAAAACATGCTGAAAATCTATATTTTAGGTGCCCAAAGTCAATATGTGTATGCATCTTCTGTACCCGTCTATATCCCAAATTCAGGTTCAAAACACCAGAAAATTCGATATTCTTGGGTCTCAGAAGAGATCTGTACATGCCTACTCCTTGCTAGAATGTTTTCAAGATACAGACCCAAAACATGCTCAAAATCGATATATTAGGTGCAAAAAGTCGATATGTGCATGCATCCTCTGTACCCGGTTATATCCCAAATTCTGGCTCAAAACCCCCGAAAATTCGATATTTTTGGGTCCCAGAAGCGATCTGTACATGCCAACTCAGTGCTAGAATATTTTCAAATTATACGCCGAAAACATACTAAAAATCGATATTTTGGGTGCCAAAGTCGATATGTGCATGCATCTTCTGTACCCGTTTATATCTCAAATTAAGGCTCAAAACACCCAAAAAATCGATATTTTTTTGTCCCAGAAGCGATCTGTACATGTCTACACCGTGTTAGAGTATTTTCAAAATACAGGCCCAAAACATGCTCAAAATCGATATTTTAGGTGTCCAAAGTCGATATATGCATGCATCTTCTGTACCCGTTTATATCTCAAATTCAGGCTCAAAATACCCGAAAATTCGATATTTTTGTGTCCCAAAAGCGACCTGTACATGCCTACTCCGTGTTAAAGTATTTTCAAAATACAGGCTCAAAACATGCTGAAAATCTATATTTTAGGTGCCCAAAGTCAATATGTGTATGCATCTTCTGTACCCATCTATATCCCAAATTCAGGTTCAAAACACCAGAAAATTCGATATTTTTTGGTCCCAGAAGCGATCTGTACATGCCTACTCCTTGCTAGAATGTTTTCAAGATACAAACCCAAAACATGCTCAAAATCGATATTTTAGGTGCAAAAAGTCGATATGTGCATGCATCCTCTGTACACGGTTATATCCCAAATTCAGGCTCAAAACACCCGAAAATTCGATTTTTTTGGGTCCGAAAAGCGATCTGTACATGCCTTCTCAGTGCTAGAATATTTTCAAAATATATCCCCAAAACATGCTGAAAATCGATATTTTACGTGCCCAAAGTCGATATGTGCATGCATCTTCAGTACCCGTTTATATCTCAAATTTAGGCTCAAAACACCCGAAAATTCAATATTTTTGAATCCCAGGAGCGATCTGTACATGCCTACTCAGTGCTAGAATATTTTCAAAATATAGGCCCAAAACATACTAAAAATCGATATTTTGGCTGCAAAAGTCGATATGTGCATGCATCTTCTGTACTCGTTTATATCTCAAATTCAGGCTCAAAACACCCAAAAAATCGATATTTTTTTGTCCCAGAAGCAATCTGTACATGCCTACTCCTTGCTAGAATATTTTCAAGATACAGACCCAAAACATGCTCAAAATCGATATTTTAAGTGCAAAAAGTCTATATGTGCATGTATCTTCTGTACCCGTTTATATCTCAAATTCGGGCTCAAACTCCGAAAATTCGATATTTTTGGGTCCCTTAAGCAATCTGCACATGCCTACTCAGTGCTAGAATGTTTTTAAAATACAGGCTTAAAACATGCTATAAATCGATATTTTAGGTGTCCAAAGTCAATATGTGTATGCATCTTCTGTACCCATCTATATCCTAAATTCAGGTTAAAAACACCCAAAAATTCGATATTTTGGGTCCCAGAAGCGATCTGTAGGTGCATACTCCTTGCTAGAATGTTTTCAAGATACAGACCCAAAACATGCTCAAAATCGATATTTTAGGTGCAAAAAGTCGATATGTGCATGCATTCTCAGTACCCGGTTATATCCCAAATTCTGGTTCAAAACCCCCGAAAATTCGATATTTTTGGGTCCCAGAAGCGATCTGTACATGCCTACTCAGTGCTAGAATATTTTCAAATTATACGCCCAAAACATACTAAAAATCGATATTTTGGGTGCCAAAGTCGATATGTGCATGCATCTTCTGTACCCGTTTATATCTCATATTCAATCTCAAAACACCCAAAAAATCGATATTTTTGTGTCCCAGAAGCGATCTGTACATGTCTACACCGTGTTTGAGTATTTTCAAGATACAGACCCAAAACATGCTCAAAATCGATATTTTAAGTGCAAAAAGTCGGTATGTGCATGCATCTTCTGTACCCGTTTATATCTCAAATTCAGGCTCAAAACACCCGAAAATTCGATATTTTTGGGTCCCAGAAGCGATCTGTACATGCCTACTCAGTGCTAGAATATTTTCAAATTATACGCCCAAATCATACTAAAAATCGATATTTTGGGTGCCAAAGTCGATATGTGCATGCATCTTCTGTACCCGTTTATATCTCAAATTCAGGCTCAAAACACCCGAAAATTGGATATTTTTGGGTCCCAAAAGCCATCTGTACATGTCTACTCCGTGTTAGAGTATTTTTAAAATACAGGCACAAAACATGCTCAAAATCGATATTTTAGGTGTCCAAAGTCGATATGTGCATGCATCTTCTGTACCCGTTTATATCTCAAATTCAGGCTCAAAACACCAAAAAAATCCATATTTTTGTGTCCCAGAAGCGATCTGTACATGCCTACTCCGTGGTACAGTGTTTTTAAAATACAGGCCCAAAACATGCAGAAAATCGATATTTTATGTGCACAAAGTCAATATGTGTATGCATCTTCTGTACCCGTCTATATCCCAAATTCAGGTTCAAAACATTCGAAAATTCGATAATTTTGGGTCCCAGAAGCAATCTGTACATGCCTACTTCTTGCTAGAATGTTTTCAAAATACAGACCCAAAACATGCTCAAAATCGATATTTTAGGTGCAAAAAGTCGATATGTGCATGCATCTTCTGTACCCGTTTATATCTCAAATTCAGGCTCAAAACATCCAAAAATTCGATATTTTTTGGTCCCAGAAGCGATCTGTACATGCCTACTCAGTGCTAGAATATTTTCAAATTATACGCCCAAAACATACTAAAAATCGATATTTTGGGTGCCAAAGTCGATATGTGCATGCATCTTCTGTACCCGTTTATATCTCAAATTCAGGCTCAAAACACCCGAAAATTCGATATTTTTGGGTCCCAGAAGCGATCTGTACATGTCTACTCCGTGTTAGAGTATTTTTAAAATACAGGCACAAAACATACTAAAAATCGATATTTTAGGTGTCCAAAGTCGATATGTGCATGCAACTTCTGTACCCGTTTATATCTCAAATTCAGGCTCAAAACACCCGAAAATTGGATATTTTTGGGTCCCAAAAGCCATCTGTACATGTCTACTCCGTGTTAGAGTATTTTTAAAATACAGGCACAAAACATACTAAAAATCGATATTTTAGGTGTCCAAAGTCGATATGTGCATGCAACTTCTGTACCCGTTTATATCTCAAATTCAGGCTCAAAACACCCAAAAAATCCATATTTTTGTGTCCCAGAAGCGATCTGTACATGCCTACTCCGTGGTACAGTATTTTTAAAATACAGGCCCAAAACATGCTCAAAATCGATATTTTAGGTGTCCAAAGTCAATATGTGCATGCATCTTCTGTACCCGTTTATATCTCAAATTCAGGCTCAAAACACCCAAAAAATCCATATTTTTGTGTCCCAGAAGCGATCTGTACATGCCTACTCCGTGGTACAGTGTTTTTAAAATACAGGCCCAAAACATGCAGAAAATCGATATTTTATGTGCACAAAGTCAATATGTGTATGCATCTTCTGTACCCGTCTATATCCCAAATTCAGGTTCAAAACATTCGAAAATTCGATAAATTTGGGTCCCAGAAGCAATCTGTACATGCCTACTTCTTGCTAGAATGTTTTCAAAATACAGACCCAAAACATGCTCAAAATCGATATTTTAGGTGCAAAAAGTCGATATGTGCATGCATCTTCTGTACCCGTTTATATCTCAAATTCAGGCTCAAAACATCCAAAAATTCTATATTTTTGTGTCCCAGAAGCGATCTGTACGTGTCTACTCCGTGTTAGAGTATTTTAAAAATACAGGCCCAAAATATGCTCAAAATCGATATATTGGGTGCCCAAAGTCGATATGTGCATGCATCTTCTGTACCCGTTTATATCTCAAATTCAGACTCAAAACACCCGAATATTCGATATTTTTGGGTCTCAAAAGCCATCTGTACATGCCTACTCCGTGTCAGAATATTTTTAAAATACAAGCCTAAAACATGCTGAAAATCGATATTTTAGCTGCCCAAAGTCAATATGTGTATGAATCTTATATACCCGTCTATATCCCAAATTCAGGTTCAAAACATTCGAAAATTCGATAATTTTGGGTCTCAGAAGCAATCTGTACATGCCTACTTCTTGCTAGAATGTTTTCAAGATACAGTCCCAAAACATGCTGAAAATCGATATTTTATGTGCAAAAAGTCGATGTGTGCATGCATCTTCTGTACCCGTTTATATTTCAAATTCAGGCTCAAAACACCAGAAAATTCGATATTTTTGGGTCCCTTAAGCAATCTGCACATGCCTACTCAGTGCTAGAATGTTTTTTAAATACAGGCTTAAAACATGCTATAAATCGATATTTTAGGTGTCCAAAGTCAATATGTGTATGCATCTTCTGTACCCATCTATATCCTAAATTCAGGTTCAAAACACCCAAAAATTCGATATTTTGGGTCCCAGAAGCGATCTGTAGGTGCATACTCCTTGCTAGAATGTTTTCAAGATACAGACCCAAAACATGCTCAAAATCGATATTTTAGGTGCAAAAAGTCGATATGTGCATGCATTCTCCGTACCCGGTTATATCCCAAATTCTGGCTCAAAACCTCCGAAAATTCGATATTTTTGGGTCCCAGAAGCGATCTGTACATGCCTACTCAGTGCTAGAATATTTTCAAATTATACGCCCAAAACATACTAAAAATCGATATTTTGGGTGCCAAAGTCGATATGTGCATGCATCTTCTGTACCCGTTTATATCTCAAATTCAGGCTCAAAACACCCGAAAATTCGATATTTTTGGGTCCCAGAAGCGATCTGTACATGTCTACTCCGTGTTAGAGTATTTTTAAAATACAGGCACAAAACATACTAAAAATCGATATTTTAGGTGTCCAAAGTCGATATGTGCATGCAACTTCTGTACCCGTTTATATCTCAAATTCAGGCTCAAAACACCTGAAAATTGGATATTTTTGGGTCCCAAAAGCCATCTGTACATGTCTACTCCGTGTTAGAGTATTTTTAAAATACAGGCACAAAACATACTAAAAATCGATATTTTAGGTGTCCAAAGTCGATATGTGCATGCAACTTCTGTACCCGTTTATATCTCAAATTCAGGCTCAAAACACCCAAAAAATCCATATTTTTGTGTCCCAGAAGCGATCTGTACATGCCTACTCCGTGGTACAGTATTTTTAAAATACAGGCCCAAAACATGCTCAAAATCGATATTTTAGGTGTCCAAAGTCAATATGTGCATGCATCTTCTGTACCCGTTTATATCTCAAATTCAGGCTCAAAACACCCAAAAAATCCATATTTTTGTGTCCCAGAAGCGATCTGTACATGCCTACTCCGTGGTACAGTGTTTTTAAAATACAGGCCCAAAACATGCAGAAAATCGATATTTTATGTGCACAAAGTCAATATGTGTATGCATCTTCTGTACCCGTCTATATCCCAAATTCAGGTTCAAAACATTCAAAAATTCGATAAATTTGGGTCCCAGAAGCAATCTGTACATGCCTACTTCTTGCTAGAATGTTTTCAAAATACAGACCCAAAACATGCTCAAAATCGATATTTTAGGTGCAAAAAGTCGATATGTGCATGCATCTTCTGTACCCGTTTATATCTCAAATTCAGGCTCAAAACATCCAAAAATTCGATATTTTTGTGTCCCAGAAGCGATCTGTACGTGTCTACTCCGTGTTAGAGTATTTTAAAAATACAGGCCCAAAATATGCTCAAAATCGATATATTGGGTGCCCAAAGTCGATATGTGCATGCATCTTCTGTACCCGTTTATATCTCAAATTCAGACTCAAAACACCCGAATATTCGATATTTTTGGGTCCCAAAAGCCATCTGTACATGCCTACTCCGTGTCAGAATATTTTTAAAATACAAGCCTAAAACATGCTGAAAATCGATATTTTAGCTGCCCAAAGTCAATATGTGTATGAATCTTATATACCCGTCTATATCCCAAATTCAGGTTCAAAACATTCGAAAATTCGATAATTTTGGGTCTCAGAAGCAATCTGTACATGCCTACTTCTTGCTAGAATGTTTTCAAGATACAGTCCCAAAACATGCTGAAAATCGATATTTTATGTGCAAAAAGTCGATGTGTGCATGCATCTTCTGTACCCGTTTATATTTCAAATTCAGGCTCAAAACACCAGAAAATTCGATATTTTTGGGTCCCTTAAGCAATCTGCACATGCCTACTCAGTGCTAGAATGTTTTTTAAATACAGGCTTAAAACATGCTATAAATCGATATTTTAGGTGTCCAAAGTCAATATGTGTATGCATCTTCTGTACCCATCTATATCCTAAATTCAGGTTCAAAACACCCAAAAATTCGATATTTTGGGTCCCAGAAGCGATCTGTAGGTGCATACTCCTTGCTAGAATGTTTTCAAGATACAGACCCAAAACATGCTCAAAATCGATATTTTAGGTGCAAAAAGTCGATATGTGCATGCATTCTCCGTACCCGGTTATATCCCAAATTCTGGCTCAAAACCTCCGAAAATTCGATATTTTTGGGTCCCAGAAGCGATCTGTACATGCCTACTCAGTGCTAGAATATTTTCAAATTATACGCCCAAAACATACTAAAAATCGATATTTTGGGTGCCAAAGTCGATATGTGCATGCATCTTCTGTACCCGTTTATATCTCAAATTCAGGCTCAAAACACCCAAAAAATCGATATTTTTGTGTCCCAGAAGCGATCTGTACATGTCTACACCGTGTTTGAGTATTTTCAAGATACAGACCCAAAACATACTCAAAATCGATATTTTAAGTGCAAAAAGTCGATATGTGCATGCATCTTCTGTACCCGTTTATATCTCAAATTCAGGCTCAAAACACCCGAAAATTCGATATTTTTGGGTCCCAGAAGCGATCTGTACATGTCTACTCCGTGTTAGAGTATTTTTAAAATACAGGCACAAAACATACTAAAAATCGATATTTTAGGTGTCCAAAGTCGATATGTGCATGCAACTTCTGTACCCGTTTATATCTCAAATTCAGGCTCAAAACACCCGAAAATTGGATATTTTTGGGTCCCAAAAGCCATCTGTACATGTCTACTCCGTGTTAGAGTATTTTTAAAATACAGGCACAAAACATACTAAAAATCGATATTTTAGGTGTCCAAAGTCGATATGTGCATGCAACTTCTGTACCCGTTTATATCTCAAATTCAGGCTCAAAACACCCAAAAAATCCATATTTTTGTGTCCCAGAAGCGATCTGTACATGCCTACTCCGTGGTACAGTATTTTTAAAATACAGGCCCAAAACATGCTCAAAATCGATATTTTAGGTGTCCAAAGTCAATATGTGCATGCATCTTCTGTACCCGTTTATATCTCAAATTCAGGCTCAAAACACCCAAAAAATCCATATTTTTGTGTCCCAGAAGCGATCTGTACATGCCTACTCCGTGGTACAGTGTTTTTAAAATACAGGCCCAAAACATGCAGAAAATCGATATTTTATGTGCACAAAGTCAATATGTGTATGCATCTTCTGTACCCGTCTATATCCCAAATTCAGGTTCAAAACATTCGAAAATTCGATAATTTTGGGTCCCAGAAGCAATCTGTACATGCCTACTTCTTGCTAGAATGTTTTCAAGATACAGACCCAAAACATACTAAAAATCGATATTTTGGGTCCCAAAGTCGATATGTGCATGCATCTTCAGTACCCGTTTATATCTCAAATTCTTGCTCAAAACACTAAAAATATCGATATTTTTGGGTCCCAATAGCGATCTGTACATGCCTACTCCTTGCTAGAATTTTTTCAAGATACAGACCCAAAACAAGATCAAAATCGATATTTTAGGTGCAAAAAGTCGATATGTGCATGCATCTTCTGTACCCGTTTATATCTCAAATTCAGGCTCAAAACACCCGAAAATTGGATATTTTTGGGTCCCAAAAGCGATCTGTATATGCCTACTTCTTGCTAGAATTTTTTCAAGATACAGACCCAAAACAAGATCAAAATCGATATTTTAGGTGCAAAAAGTCGATATGTGCATGCATCTTCTGTACCCGTTTATATCTCAAATTCAGGCTCAAAACACCCGAAAATTGGATATTTTTGGGTCCCAAAAGCGATCTGTACATGCCTACTCCGTGGTACAGTATTTTAAAAATACAGGCCCAAAACATGCTCAAAATCGATATTTTAGGTGTCCAAAGTCGATATGTGCATGCATCTTCTGTACCCGTTTATATCTCAAATTCAGTCTCAAAACACCCAAAAAATCCATATTTTTGTGTCCCAGAAGCGATCTGTACATGCCTACTCCGTGGTACAGTGTTTTTAAAATACAGGCCCAAAACATGCTGAAAATCGATATTTTATGTGCACAAAGTCAATATGTGTATGCATCTTCTGTATCCGTCTATATCCCAAATTCAGGTTCAAAACATTCGAAAATTCGATAATTTTGGGTCCCAGAAGTAATCTGTACATGCCTACTTCTTGCTAGAATGTTTTCAAAATACAGACCCAAAACATGCTCAAAATAGATATTTTAGGTGCAAAAAGACGATATGTGCATGCATTTTCTGTACCCGTTTATATCTCAAATTCAGGCTCAAAACATCCAAAAATTCGATATTTTTGTGTCCCAGAAGCGATCTGTACGTGTCTACTCCGTGTTAGAGTATTTTAAAAATACAGGCCCAAAATATGCTCAAAATCGATATATTGGGTGCCCAAGGTCGATATGTGCATGCATCTTCTGTACCCGTTTATATCTCAAATTCAGACTCAAAACACCCGAATATTCGATATTTTTGGGTCCCAAAAGCCATCTGTACATGACTACTCCGTGTCAGAATATTTTTAAAATACAAGCCTAAAACATGCTGAAAATCGATATTTTAGCTGCCCAAAGTCAATATGTGTATGAATCTTATATACCCGTCTATATCCCAAATTCAGGTTCAAAACATTCGAAAATTCGATAATTTTGGGTCTCAGAAGCAATCTGTACATGCCTACTTCTTGCTAGAATGTTTTCAAGATACAGTCCCAAAACATGCTGAAAATCGATATTTTATGTGCAAAAAGTCGATGTGTGCATGCATCTTCTGTACCCGTTTATATTTCAAATTCAGGCTCAAAACACCAGAAAATTCGATATTTTTGGGTCCCTTAAGCAATCTGCACATGCCTACTCAGTGCTAGAATGTTTTTTAAATACAGGCTTAAAACATGCTATAAATCGATATTTTAGGTGTCCAAAGTCAATATGTGTATGCATCTTCTGTACCCATCTATATCCTAAATTCAGGTTCAAAACACCCAAAAATTCGATATTTTGGGTCCCAGAAGCGATCTGTAGGTGCATACTCCTTGCTAGAATGTTTTCAAGATACAGACCCAAAACATGCTCAAAATCGATATTTTAGGTGCAAAAAGTCGATATGTGCATGCATTCTCCGTACCCGGTTATATCCCAAATTCTGGCTCAAAACCTCCGAAAATTCGATATTTTTGGGTCCCAGAAGCGATCTGTACATGCCTACTCAGTGCTAGAATATTTTCAAATTATACGCCCAAAACATACTAAAAATCTATATTTTGGGTGCCAAAGTCGATATGTGCATGCATCTTCTGTACCCGTTTATATCTCAAATTCAGGCTCAAAACACCCAAAAAATCGATATTTTTGTGTCCCAGAAGCGATCTGTACATGTCTACACCGTGTTTGAGTATTTTCAAGATACAGACCCAAAACATACTCAAAATCGATATTTTAAGTGCAAAAAGTCGATATGTGCATGCATCTTCTGTACCCGTTTATATCTCAAATTCAGGCTCAAAACACCCGAAAATTCGATATTTTTGGGTCCCAGAAGCGATCTGTACATGCCTACTCAGTGCTAGAATATTTTCAAATTATACGCCCAAATCATACTAAAAATCGATATTTTGGGTGCCAAAGTCGATATGTGCATGCATCTTCTGTACCCGTTTATATCTCAAATTCAGGCTCAAAACACCCGAAAATTGGATATTTTTGGGTCCTAAAAGACATCTGTACATGTCTTCTCCGTGTTAGAGTATTTTTAAAATACAGGCACAAAACATACTAAAAATCGATATTTTAGGTGTCCAAAGTCGATATGTGCATGCATCTTCTGTACCCGTTTATATCTCAAATTCAGGCTCAAAACACCCAAAAAATCCATATTTTTGTGTCCCAGAAGCGATCTGTACATGCCTACTCCGTGGTACAGTATTTTTAAAATACAGGCCCAAAACATGCTCAAAATCGATATTTTAGGTGTCCAAAGTCGATATGTGCATGCATCTTCTATACCCGTTTATATCTCAAATTCAGGCTCAAAACACCAAAAAAATCCATATTTTTGTGTCCCAGAAGCGATCTGTACATGCCTACTCCGTGGTACAGTGTTTTTAAAATACAGGCCCAAAACATAATGAAAATCGATATTTTATGTGCACAAAGTCAATATGTGTATGCATCTTCTGTATCCGTCTATATCCCAAATTCAGGTTCAAAACATTCGAAAATTCGATAATTTTGGGTCACAGAAGCAATCTGTACATGCCTACTTCTTGCTAGAATGTTTTCAAAATACAGACCCAAAACATGCTCAAAATCGATATTTTAGGTGCAAAATGACGATATGTGCATGCATTTTCTGTACCCGTTTATATCTCAAATTCAGGCTCAAAACATCCAAAAATTCGATATTTTTGTGTCCCAGAAGCGATCTGTACGTGTCTACTCCGTGTTAGAGTATTTTAAAAATACAGGCCCAAAATATGCTCAAAATCGATATATTGGGTGCCCAAAGTCGATATGTGCATGCATCTTCTGTACCCGTTTATATCTCAAATTCAGACTCAAAACACCCGAATATTCGATATTTTTGGGTCCCAAAAGCCATCTGTACATGCCTACTCCGTGTCAGAATATTTTGAAAATACAAGCCTAAAACATGCTGAAAATCGATATTTTAGCTGCCCAAAGTCAATATGTGTATGAATCTTATATACCCGTCTATATCCCAAATTCAGGTTCAAAACATTCGAAAATTCGATAATTTTGGGTCTCAGAAGCAATCTGTACATGCCTACTTCTTGCTAGAATGTTTTCAAAATACAGACCCAAAACATGCTCAAAATAGATATTTTAGGTGCAAAAAGACGATATGTGCATGCATTTTCTGTACCCGTTTATATCTCAAATTCAGGCTCAAAACATCCAAAAATTCGATATTTTTGTGTCCCAGAAGCGATCTGTACGTGTCTACTCCGTGTTAGAGTATTTTAAAAATACAGGCCCAAAATATGCTCAAAATCGATATATTGGGTGCCCAAAGTCGATATGTGCATGCATCTTCTGTACCCGTTTATATCTCAAATTCAGACTCAAAACACCCGAATATTCGATATTTTTGGGTCCCAAAAGCCATCTGTACATGACTACTCCGTGTCAGAATATTTTTAAAATACAAGCCTAAAACATGCTGAAAATCGATATTTTAGCTGCCCAAAGTCAATATGTGTATGAATCTTATATACCCGTCTATATCCCAAATTCAGGTTCAAAACATTCGAAAATTCGATAATTTTGGGTCTCAGAAGCAATCTGTACATGCCTACTTCTTGCTAGAATGTTTTCAAGATACAGTCCCAAAACATGCTGAAAATCGATATTTTATGTGCAAAAAGTCGATGTGTGCATGCATCTTCTGTACCCGTTTATATTTCAAATTCAGGCTCAAAACACCAGAAAATTCGATATTTTTGGGTCCCTTAAGCAATCTGCACATGCCTACTCAGTGCTAGAATGTTTTTTAAATACAGGCTTAAAACATGCTATAAATCGATATTTTAGGTGTCCAAAGTCAATATGTGTATGCATCTTCTGTACCCATCTATATCCTAAATTCAGGTTCAAAACACCCAAAAATTCGATATTTTGGGTCCCAGAAGCGATCTGTAGGTGCATACTCCTTGCTAGAATGTTTTCAAGATACAGACCCAAAACATGCTCAAAATCGATATTTTAGGTGCAAAAAGTCGATATGTGCATGCATTCTCCGTACCCGGTTATATCCCAAATTCTGGCTCAAAACCTCCGAAAATTCGATATTTTTGGGTCCCAGAAGCGATCTGTACATGCCTACTCAGTGCTAGAATATTTTCAAATTATACGCCCAAAACATACTAAAAATCGATATTTTGGGTGCCAAAGTCGATATGTGCATGCATCTTCTGTACCCGTTTATATCTCAAATTCAGGCTCAAAACACCCAAAAAATCGATATTTTTGTGTCCCAGAAGCGATCTGTACATGTCTACACCGTGTTTGAGTATTTTCAAGATACAGACCCAAAACATACTCAAAATCGATATTTTAAGTGCAAAAAGTCGATATGTGCATGCATCTTCTGTACCCGTTTATATCTCAAATTCAGGCTCAAAACACCCGAAAATTCGATATTTTTGGGTCCCAGAAGCGATCTGTACATGCCTACTCAGTGCTAGAATATTTTCAAATTATACGCCCAAATCATACTAAAAATCGATATTTTGGGTGCCAAAGTCGATATGTGCATGCATCTTCTGTACCCGTTTATATCTCAAATTCAGGCTCAAAACACCCGAAAATTGGATATTTTTGGGTCCTAAAAGACATCTGTACATGTCTTCTCCGTGTTAGAGTATTTTTAAAATACAGGCACAAAACATACTAAAAATCGATATTTTAGGTGTCCAAAGTCGATATGTGCATGCATCTTCTGTACCCGTTTATATCTCAAATTCAGGCTCAAAACACCCAAAAAATCCATATTTTTGTGTCCCAGAAGCGATCTGTACATGCCTACTCCGTGGTACAGTATTTTTAAAATACAGGCCCAAAACATGCTCAAAATCGATATTTTAGGTGTCCAAAGTCGATATGTGCATGCATCTTCTATACCCGTTTATATCTCAAATTCAGGCTCAAAACACCAAAAAAATCCATATTTTTGTGTCCCAGAAGCGATCTGTACATGCCTACTCCGTGGTACAGTGTTTTTAAAATACAGGCCCAAAACATGCTGAAAATCGATATTTTATGTGCACAAAGTCAATATGTGTATGCATCTTCTGTATCCGTCTATATCCCAAATTCAGGTTCAAAACATTCGAAAATTCGATAATTTTGGGTCACAGAAGCAATCTGTACATGCCTACTTCTTGCTAGAATGTTTTCAAAATACAGACCCAAAACATGCTCAAAATCGATATTTTAGGTGCAAAAAGACGATATGTGCATGCATTTTCTGTACCCGTTTATATCTCAAATTCAGGCTCAAAACATCCAAAAATTCGATATTTTTGTGTCCCAGAAGCGATCTGTACGTGTCTACTCCGTGTTAGAGTATTTTAAAAATACAGGCCCAAAATATGCTCAAAATCGATATATTGGGTGCCCAAAGTCGATATGTGCATGCATCTTCTGTACCCGTTTATATCTCAAATTCAGACTCAAAACACCCGAATATTCGATATTTTTGGGTCCCAAAAGCCATCTGTACATGCCTACTCCGTGTCAGAATATTTTTAAAATACAAGCCTAAAACATGCTGAAAATCGATATTTTAGCTGCCCAAAGTCAATATGTGTATGAATCTTATATACCCGTCTATATCCCAAATTCAGGTTCAAAACATTCGAAAATTCGATAATTTTGGGTCTCAGAAGCAATCTGTACATGCCTACTTCTTGCTAGAATGTTTTCAAGATACAGTCCCAAAACATGCTGAAAATCGATATTTTATGTGCAAAAAGTCGATGTGTGCATGCATCTTCTGTACCCGTTTATATTTCAAATTCAGGCTCAAAACACCAGAAAATTCGATATTTTTGGGTCCCTTAAGCAATCTGCACATGCCTACTCAGTGCTAGAATGTTTTTTAAATACAGGCTTAAAACATGCTATAAATCGATATTTTAGGTGTCCAAAGTCAATATGTGTATGCATCTTCTGTACCCATCTATATCCTAAATTCAGGTTCAAAACACCCAAAAATTCGATATTTTGGGTCCCAGAAGCGATCTGTAGGTGCATACTCCTTGCTAGAATGTTTTCAAGATACAGACCCAAAACATGCTCAAAATCGATATTTTAGGTGCAAAAAGTCGATATGTGCATGCATTCTCCGTACCCGGTTATATCCCAAATTCTGGCTCAAAACCTCCGAAAATTCGATATTTTTGGGTCCCAGAAGCGATCTGTACATGCCTACTCAGTGCTAG
Organism: Petrolisthes cinctipes; assembly: GCA_033782935.1. Classification (NCBI taxonomy): domain Eukaryota; kingdom Metazoa; phylum Arthropoda; class Malacostraca; order Decapoda; family Porcellanidae; genus Petrolisthes; species Petrolisthes cinctipes. The sequence continues at coordinate 294,569 of JAWQEG010001276.1, forward strand.
AATATTTTCAAATTATACGCCCAAAACATACTAAAAATCGATATTTTGGGTGCCAAAGTCGATATGTGCATGCATCTTCTGTACCCGTTTATATCTCAAATTCAGGCTCAAAACACCCAAAAAATCGATATTTTTGTGTCCCAGAAGCGATCTGTACATGTCTACACCGTGTTTGAGTATTTTCAAGATACAGACCCAAAACATACTCAAAATCGATATTTTAAGTGCAAAAAGTCGATATGTGCATGCATCTTCTGTACCCGTTTATATCTCAAATTCAGGCTCAAAACACCCGAAAATTCGATATTTTTGGGTCCCAGAAGCGATCTGTACATGCCTACTCAGTGCTAGAATATTTTCAAATTATACGCCCAAATCATACTAAAAATCGATATTTTGGGTGCCAAAGTCGATATGTGCATGCATCTTCTGTACCCGTTTATATCTCAAATTCAGGCTCAAAACACCCGAAAATTGGATATTTTTGGGTCCTAAAAGACATCTGTACATGTCTTCTCCGTGTTAGAGTATTTTTAAAATACAGGCACAAAACATACTAAAAATCGATATTTTAGGTGTCCAAAGTCGATATGTGCATGCATCTTCTGTACCCGTTTATATCTCAAATTCAGGCTCAAAACACCCAAAAAATCCATATTTTTGTGTCCCAGAAGCGATCTGTACATGCCTACTCCGTGGTACAGTATTTTTAAAATACAGGCCCAAAACATGCTCAAAATCGATATTTTAGGTGTCCAAAGTCGATATGTGCATGCATCTTCTATACCCGTTTATATCTCAAATTCAGGCTCAAAACACCAAAAAAATCCATATTTTTGTGTCCCAGAAGCGATCTGTACATGCCTACTCCGTGGTACAGTGTTTTTAAAATACAGGCCCAAAACATAATGAAAATCGATATTTTATGTGCACAAAGTCAATATGTGTATGCATCTTCTGTATCCGTCTATATCCCAAATTCAGGTTCAAAACATTCGAAAATTCGATAATTTTGGGTCACAGAAGCAATCTGTACATGCCTACTTCTTGCTAGAATGTTTTCAAAATACAGACCCAAAACATGCTCAAAATCGATATTTTAGGTGCAAAATGACGATATGTGCATGCATTTTCTGTACCCGTTTATATCTCAAATTCAGGCTCAAAACATCCAAAAATTCGATATTTTTGTGTCCCAGAAGCGATCTGTACGTGTCTACTCCGTGTTAGAGTATTTTAAAAATACAGGCCCAAAATATGCTCAAAATCGATATATTGGGTGCCCAAAGTCGATATGTGCATGCATCTTCTGTACCCGTTTATATCTCAAATTCAGACTCAAAACACCCGAATATTCGATATTTTTGGGTCCCAAAAGCCATCTGTACATGCCTACTCCGTGTCAGAATATTTTGAAAATACAAGCCTAAAACATGCTGAAAATCGATATTTTAGCTGCCCAAAGTCAATATGTGTATGAATCTTATATACCCGTCTATATCCCAAATTCAGGTTCAAAACATTCGAAAATTCGATAATTTTGGGTCTCAGAAGCAATCTGTACATGCCTACTTCTTGCTAGAATGTTTTCAAAATACAGACCCAAAACATGCTCAAAATAGATATTTTAGGTGCAAAAAGACGATATGTGCATGCATTTTCTGTACCCGTTTATATCTCAAATTCAGGCTCAAAACATCCAAAAATTCGATATTTTTGTGTCCCAGAAGCGATCTGTACGTGTCTACTCCGTGTTAGAGTATTTTAAAAATACAGGCCCAAAATATGCTCAAAATCGATATATTGGGTGCCCAAAGTCGATATGTGCATGCATCTTCTGTACCCGTTTATATCTCAAATTCAGACTCAAAACACCCGAATATTCGATATTTTTGGGTCCCAAAAGCCATCTGTACATGACTACTCCGTGTCAGAATATTTTTAAAATACAAGCCTAAAACATGCTGAAAATCGATATTTTAGCTGCCCAAAGTCAATATGTGTATGAATCTTATATACCCGTCTATATCCCAAATTCAGGTTCAAAACATTCGAAAATTCGATAATTTTGGGTCTCAGAAGCAATCTGTACATGCCTACTTCTTGCTAGAATGTTTTCAAGATACAGTCCCAAAACATGCTGAAAATCGATATTTTATGTGCAAAAAGTCGATGTGTGCATGCATCTTCTGTACCCGTTTATATTTCAAATTCAGGCTCAAAACACCAGAAAATTCGATATTTTTGGGTCCCTTAAGCAATCTGCACATGCCTACTCAGTGCTAGAATGTTTTTTAAATACAGGCTTAAAACATGCTATAAATCGATATTTTAGGTGTCCAAAGTCAATATGTGTATGCATCTTCTGTACCCATCTATATCCTAAATTCAGGTTCAAAACACCCAAAAATTCGATATTTTGGGTCCCAGAAGCGATCTGTAGGTGCATACTCCTTGCTAGAATGTTTTCAAGATACAGACCCAAAACATGCTCAAAATCGATATTTTAGGTGCAAAAAGTCGATATGTGCATGCATTCTCCGTACCCGGTTATATCCCAAATTCTGGCTCAAAACATCCGAAAATTCGATATTTTTGGGTCCCAGAAGCGATCTGTACATGCCTACTCAGTGCTAGAATATTTTCAAATTATACGCCCAAAACATACTAAAAATCGATATTTTGGGTGCCAAAGTCGATATGTGCATGCATCTTCTGTACCCGTTTATATCTCAAATTCAGGCTCAAAACACCCAAAAAATCGATATTTTTGTGTCCCAGAAGCGATCTGTACATGTCTACACCGTGTTTGAGTATTTTCAAGATACAGACCCAAAACATACTCAAAATCGATATTTTAAGTGCAAAAAGTCGATATGTGCATGCATCTTCTGTACCCGTTTATATCTCAAATTCAGGCTCAAAACACCCGAAAATTCGATATTTTTGGGTCCCAGAAGCGATCTGTACATGCCTACTCAGTGCTAGAATATTTTCAAATTATACGCCCAAATCATACTAAAAATCGATATTTTGGGTGCCAAAGTCGATATGTGCATGCATCTTCTGTACCCGTTTATATCTCAAATTCAGGCTCAAAACACCCGAAAATTGGATATTTTTGGGTCCTAAAAGACATCTGTACATGTCTTCTCCGTGTTAGAGTATTTTTAAAATACAGGCACAAAACATACTAAAAATCGATATTTTAGGTGTCCAAAGTCGATATGTGCATGCATCTTCTGTACCCGTTTATATCTCAAATTCAGGCTCAAAACACCCAAAAAATCCATATTTTTGTGTCCCAGAAGCGATCTGTACATGCCTACTCCGTGGTACAGTATTTTTAAAATACAGGCCCAAAACATGCTCAAAATCGATATTTTAGGTGTCCAAAGTCGATATGTGCATGCATCTTCTATACCCGTTTATATCTCAAATTCAGGCTCAAAACACCAAAAAAATCCATATTTTTGTGTCCCAGAAGCGATCTGTACATGCCTACTCCGTGGTACAGTGTTTTTAAAATACAGGCCCAAAACATGCTGAAAATCGATATTTTATGTGCACAAAGTCAATATGTGTATGCATCTTCTGTATCCGTCTATATCCCAAATTCAGGTTCAAAACATTCGAAAATTCGATAATTTTGGGTCACAGAAGCAATCTGTACATGCCTACTTCTTGCTAGAATGTTTTCAAAATACAGACCCAAAACATGCTCAAAATCGATATTTTAGGTGCAAAAAGACGATATGTGCATGCATTTTCTGTACCCGTTTATATCTCAAATTCAGGCTCAAAACATCCAAAAATTCGATATTTTTGTGTCCCAGAAGCGATCTGTACGTGTCTACTCCGTGTTAGAGTATTTTAAAAATACAGGCCCAAAATATGCTCAAAATCGATATATTGGGTGCCCAAAGTCGATATGTGCATGCATCTTCTGTACCCGTTTATATCTCAAATTCAGACTCAAAACACCCGAATATTCGATATTTTTGGGTCCCAAAAGCCATCTGTACATGCCTACTCCGTGTCAGAATATTTTTAAAATACAAGCCTAAAACATGCTGAAAATCGATATTTTAGCTGCCCAAAGTCAATATGTGTATGAATCTTATATACCCGTCTATATCCCAAATTCAGGTTCAAAACATTCGAAAATTCGATAATTTTGGGTCTCAGAAGCAATCTGTACATGCCTACTTCTTGCTAGAATGTTTTCAAGATACAGTCCCAAAACATGCTGAAAATCGATATTTTATGTGCAAAAAGTCGATGTGTGCATGCATCTTCTGTACCCGTTTATATTTCAAATTCAGGCTCAAAACACCAGAAAATTCGATATTTTTGGGTCCCTTAAGCAATCTGCACATGCCTACTCAGTGCTAGAATGTTTTTTAAATACAGGCTTAAAACATGCTATAAATCGATATTTTAGGTGTCCAAAGTCAATATGTGTATGCATCTTCTGTACCCATCTATATCCTAAATTCAGGTTCAAAACACCCAAAAATTCGATATTTTGGGTCCCAGAAGCGATCTGTAGGTGCATACTCCTTGCTAGAATGTTTTCAAGATACAGACCCAAAACATGCTCAAAATCGATATTTTAGGTGCAAAAAGTCGATATGTGCATGCATTCTCCGTACCCGGTTATATCCCAAATTCTGGCTCAAAACCTCCGAAAATTCGATATTTTTGGGTCCCAGAAGCGATCTGTACATGCCTACTCAGTGCTAGAATATTTTCAAATTATACGCCCAAAACATACTAAAAATCTATATTTTGGGTGCCAAAGTCGATATGTGCATGCATCTTCTGTACCCGTTTATATCTCAAATTCAGGCTCAAAACACCCAAAAAATCGATATTTTTGTGTCCCAGAAGCGATCTGTACATGTCTACACCGTGTTTGAGTATTTTCAAGATACAGACCCAAAACATACTCAAAATCGATATTTTAAGTGCAAAAAGTCGATATGTGCATGCATCTTCTGTACCCGTTTATATCTCAAATTCAGGCTCAAAACACCCGAAAATTCGATATTTTTGGGTCCCAGAAGCGATCTGTACATGCCTACTCAGTGCTAGAATATTTTCAAATTATACGCCCAAATCATACTAAAAATCGATATTTTGGGTGCCAAAGTCGATATGTGCATGCATCTTCTGTACCCGTTTATATCTCAAATTCAGGCTCAAAACACCCGAAAATTCAATATTTTTGGGTCCCAGAAGCGATCTGTACGTGCCTACTCCATGCTAAAATGTTTTCAAGATACAGACCCAAAACATGTTCAAAATCGATATTTTAAGTGCACAAAGTCGATATGTGCATGCATCTTCTGTACCCGTTTATATCTCAAATTCAGGCTCAAAACACCCAAAAAATCCATATTTTTGTGTCCCAGAAGCGATCTGTACATGCCTACTCCGTGGTACAGTATTTTTAAAATACAGGCCCAAAACATGCTCAAAATCGATATTTTAGGTGTCCAAAGTCGATATGTGCATGCATCTTCTATACCCGTTTATATCTCAAATTCAGGCTCAAAACACCCAAAAAATCCATATTTTTGTGTCCCAGAAGCGATCTGTACATGCCTACTCCGTGGTACAGTGTTTTTAAAATACAGGCCCAAAACATGCTGAAAATCGATATTTTATGTGCACAAAGTCAATATGTGTATGAATCTTCTGTACCCGTCTATATCCCAAATTCAGGTTCAAAACATTCGAAAATTCGATAATTTTGGGTCCCAGAAGCAATCTGTACATGCCTACTTCTTGCTAGAATGTTTTCAAGATACAGACCCAAAACATACTAAAAATCGATATTTTGGGTGCCAAAGTCGATATGTGCATGCATCTTCAGTACCCGTTTATATCTCAAATTCTTGCTCAAAACACTAAAAATATCGATATTTTTGGGTCCCAATAGCGATCTGTACATGCCTACTCCTTGCGAGAATTTTTTCAAGATACAGACCCAAAACAAGATCAAAATCGATATTTTAGGTGCAAAAAGTCGATATGTGCATGCATCTTCTGTACCCGTTTATATCTCAAATTCAGGCTCAAAACACCCGAAAATTGGATATTTTTGGGTCCCAAAAGCGATCTGTATATGTCTACTCCGTGTTAGAGTATTTTTAAAATACAGGCTCAAAACATACTAAAAATAGATATTTTAGGTGTCCAAAGTCGATATGTGCATGCATCTTCTGTACCCGTTTATATCTCAAATTCAGGCTCAAAACACCCAAAAAATCCATATTTTTGTGTCCCAGAAGCGATCTGTACATGCCTACTCCGTGGTACAGTATTTTCAAAATACAGGCCCAAAATATGCTCAAAATCTATATTTTAGGTGTCCAAAGTCGATATGTGCATGCATCTTCTGTACCCGTTTATATCTCAAATTCAGTCTCAAAACACCCAAAAAATCCATATTTTTGTGTCCCAGAAGCGATCTGTACATGCCTTCTCCGTGGTACAGTGTTTTTAAAATACAGGCCCAAAACATGCTGAAAATCGATATTTTATGTGCACAAAGTCAATATGTGTATGCATCTTCTGTACACGTCTATATCCCAAATTCAGGTTCAAAACATTCGAAAATTCGATAATTTTGGGTCCCAGAAGCAATCTGTACATGCCTACTTCTTGCTAGAATGTTTTCAAAATACAGACCCAAAACATGCTCAAAATAGATATTTTAGGTGCAAAAAGTCGATATGTGCATGCATCTTCTGTACCCGTTTATATCTCAAATTCAGGCTCAAAACATCCAAAAATTCGATATTTTTGTGTCCCAGAAGCGACCTGTACGTGTCTACTCCGTGTTAGAGTATTTTAAAAATACAGGCCCAAAATATGCTCAAAATCGATATATTGGGTGCTCAAAGTCGATATGTGCATGCATCTTCTGTACCCGTTTATATCTCAAATTCAGACTCAAAACACCCGAATATTCGATATTTTTGGGTCCCAAAAGCCATCTGTACATGCCTACTCCGTGTCAGAATATTTTTAAAATACAAGCCTAAAACATGCTGAAAATCGATATTTTAGCTGTACAAAGTCAATATGTGTATGAATCTTATATACCCGTCTATATCCCAAATTCAGGTTCAAAACATTCGAAAATTCGATAATTTTGGGTCTCAGAAGCAATCTGTACATGCCTACTTCTTGCTAGAATGTTTTCAAGATACAGTCCCAAAACATGCTGAAAATCGATATTTTATGTGCAAAAAGTCGATGTGTGCATGCATCTTCTGTACCCGTTTATATTTCAAATTCAGGCTCAAAACACCTGAAAATTCGATATTTTTGGGTCCCAGAAGTGATCTGTACATGCCTACTCAGTGCTAGAATATTTTCAAATTATACGCCCAAAACATACAAAAAATCTATATTTTGGGTGCCAAAGTCGATATGTGCATGCATCTTCTGTACCCGTTTATATCTCAAATTCAGGCTCAAAACACCCAAAAAATCGATATTTTTGTGTCCCAGAAGCGATCTGTACATGTCTACACCGTGTTTGAGTATTTTCAAAATACAGGCCCAGAAGATGCTCAAAATCGATATTTTAGGTGCCCAAAGTCGATATGTGCATTCATCTTCTGTACCCGTTTATGTCTCAAATTAAGGCTCCAAACACCCGAAAATTCGAATTTTTTTGGTCCCAGAAGGGATCTGTACTTGCCTACACCGTGTTAGAGTATTTTCAAAATACATTCCCAAAACATGCTGAAAATCGATATTTTAAGTGACCAAAGTCAATATGTGTATGCATCTTTTGCACCCGTTTATATCCCAAATTCAACCTCAAAACACCCAAAATTTCGATATTTTTGGGTCTCAGAAGCGATCTGTACATGCCTACTCTGTGCTAGAATGTTTCCAAAATATAGGCTCAAAACATGATAAAAATCGATATTTTAAGTGTCCAAAGTCGATATGTGCATGCATCTTCTGTACCCGTTTATATCTCAAATTCAGGCTCAAAACACCCGAAAATTCGATATTTTGGGGTCCCAGAAGCGATCTGTACATGCCTACTCAGTGCTAGAATATTTTCAAAATATAGGCCCAAAACATGCTAAAAATCGATATTTTAGGTGCCCAAAGTCGATATCTCAAATTTAGGCCCAAAACACCCGAAAATTCGATATTATGGGGTCCCAGTAGCGATCTGTACATGCCTACTCCGTGTTAGTGTATTTTCAATATACAGGCCCAAAACATACTGAAAACCGATCTTTTAGGTGCCCAAAAGTCGATATGTGGATGCATCTTCTGTACCCGTTTATATCTCAAATTCATGCTCCAAACACCCGAAAATTCGATATTTTGGGGTCTCAGAAGCGATCTTTACATGCCTACTCAGTGCTAGAATATTTTCAAAATATAGGCCCAAAACATGCTACAAATCGATATTTTAGGTGCCCAAAGTCGATATCTCAAACTCAGGCCCAAAACACCCGAAAATTCGATATTTTGTGGTCACAGAAGCGATCTGTGCATGCCTACTCCGTGTTAGAGTATTTTCAAAATACAAGCCCAAAACATACTGAAAATTGATATGTTAGGTGCCCAAAGTCAATATGTGTATACATCTTCTGCACCCGTTTATATCCATAATTTAACCTCAAAACCCCCGAAAATTCGATATTTTTGGGTCCCAGAAGCGATCTGTACATGCCTACTCAGTGCTAGAATATTTTCAAAATATTGGCTCAAAACATGCTAAAAATCGATATTTTAAGTGTCCAAAGTCGATATGTGCATGCATCTTCTGTACCCGTTTATACCTCAAATTCTGGCTCCAAACACCCGAAAATTCGGTATTTTTGGGTCCTAGAAGCGATCTGAACATGCCTACATCGTGTTAGAGTATTTTCAAAATACATGCCCAAAACATGCTGAAAATCGATATTTTAGGTGCCCAAAGTCGATATGTGCATGTATTTTCTGTACCCGTTAATATCTCAAATTCAGGCTCAAAACACCCGAAAATTCAATATTTTGGGGTAGCAGAAGCGATCTGTACATGCCTACTCAGTGCTATAATATTTTCAAAATATAGGCCCAAAACATGCTAAAAATCGATATTTTAGTTGCCCAAAGTCGATATCTCAAATTCAGGCCCAAAACACCCGAAAATTCGATATTATGTGGTCCCAGAACGGATCTGTACATGCCTACTCCGTGTCAGAGTATTTTCAAAATACAGGCCCAAAACATACAGAAAATCGATATTTTAGGTGCCCAAAAGTCGGTATGTGCATGCATCTTCTGTACACGTTTATATCTCAAATTCAGGCTCAAAACACCCGAAAATTCGATAATTTGGGATCCCAGATGCAAACTGTACATGCCTACTCAGATACAGGCCCAAAGTATCCGGAAAATCGATATTTTAGGTGCCCAAAATCAATATGTGTATGTATCTTCTGCACCCGTTTATATCTCAAATTCAACCTCAAAACACCTGAAAATTCGATATTTTTGGGTCCCAGAAGCGATCTGTACATGCATACTCAGTGCTAGAATGTTTTCAAAATATATGCTTAAAACATGCTAAAAATCGATATTTTAAGTGTCCAAAGTCGATATGTGCATGAATCTTCTGTACCCGTTTATATCTCAAATTCAGGCTCAAAACACCCGAAAATTCGATATTTTTGGGTCCCAGAAGTGATCTGTACATGCCTACTTAGTGCTAGAATATTTTCAAAATATAGGCCCAAAACATGCTAAAAATCGATATTTTAGGTGCCCAAAGTCGATATATCAAATTCAGGCCCAAAACACCCGAAAATTCGATATTTGGGGTCCAGAAGCGATCTGTACATGCCTACTCCGTGTTAGAGTATTTTTAATATACAGGCCCAAAACATACTGAAAATCGATCTTTTAGGTGCCCAAAAGTCGATATGTGGATGCATCTTCTGTACCCGTTTATATCTCAAATTCAGGCTCCAAACACCCGAAAATTCGATATTTTCGGGTCCCAGAAGGGATCTGTACTTGCCTACTCCGTGTTAGAGTATTTTCAAAATACAGGCCCAAAACATGCTGAAAATCGATATTTAAGGTGACCAAAGTCAATATCTGTATGCATCTTCTACACCCGTTTATGACCCAAATTAAACCTCAAAACACCCGAAAATTCGATATTTTTGGGTCCAAGAAGCCATATGTACATGCCTACTCAGTGCTAGACTGTTTTCAAAATATAGGCTCAAAACATGCTAAAAATCGATATTTTAAGTGTCCAAAGTCGATATGTGCATGCATCTTCTGTACCCGTTTATATCTCAAATTCAGGCTCAAAACACCCGAAAATTCGATATTTTGGGGTCTTAGAAGTGATCTGTACATGCCTACTTAGTGCTAGAATATTATTAAAATATAGGCCCAAAACATGCTAAAAATCGATATTTTAGGTGGCCAAAATCGATATCTCAAATTCTGGCCCAAAACACCCGAAAATTCGATATTTTGGGGTCCCAGAAGCGAACTCTATATGCATACTCCGTGTTAGAGTATTTTCAAAATACAGGCCCAAAACATACTGAAAATCGATATTTTAGGTGCCCAAAGTCAATATGTGTATGCATCTTCTGCACCCGTTTCTATTCCAAATTCAACCTCAAAACACCCGATAATTCGATATTTTTGGGTCACAGAAGCGATCTGTACATGCCTACTCAGTGCTAGAATGTTTTCAAAATATAGTCTCAAAATATGCTAAAAATCGATATTTTAAGTGTCCAAAGTCGATATGTGCATGCATCTTTTGTACGCGTTTATATCTCAAATTCAGGCTCCAAACACCCGAAAATTCGGTATTTTTGGGTCCTAGAAGCGATCTGAACATGCCTACATCGTGTTAGAGTATTTTCAAAATACAGGCCCAAAACATGCTGAAAATCGATATTTTAGGTGCTCAAAGTCAATATGTGCATGTATTTTCTGTACCCGTTAATATCTCAAATTCATGCTCCAAACACCCGAAAATTCGATATTTTGGGGTCCCAGAAGCGATCTTTACATGCCTACTCAGTGCTAGAATATTTTCAAAATATAGGCCCTAAACATGCTAAAAATCGATAATTTAGGTGCCCAAAGTCGATATCTCAAATTCAGGCCCAAAACACCCGAAAATTCGATATTTTGGGGTCCCAGAAGCGATCTGTACATGCCTACTCCGTGTTAGAGTATTTTCAAAATACAGGCCCAAAACATACTGAAAATCGATATTTTAAGTGACCAAAGTCGATATGTGCATGCATCTTCTGTACCCTTTGATATCTCAAATTCAGGCTCAAAACACCCGAAAATTCGGTATTTTTGGGTCCAAGAAGCGATCTGTACATGCCTACTCAGATACAGGCCCAAAGTATGCTGAAAATCGATATTTTAGGTGCCCAAAATCAATATGTGTATGTATCTTCTGCACCCGTTTATATCCCAAATTCAACCTCAAAACACCTGAAAATTCGATATTTTTGGGTCCCAGAAGCGATCTGTATATGCCTACTCAGTGCTAGAATGTTTTCAAAATATAGGCTTAAAACATGCTAAAAATCGATATTTTAAGTGTCCAAAGTCGATATGTGCATGCATCTTTTGTACCCGTTTATATCTCAAATTCAGGCTCAAAACACCTGAAAATTCGGTATTTTTGGGTCCTAGAAGCGATCTGTACATACCTACTCCTAGTTAGAGTGTTTTCATGATACAGACCCAAAACATGCTAAATTCAATATTTTCGGTGCCCAAAGTCAATATCTGTATGCATCTTCTGTACCCGTTTATATCTCAAATTCAGGCTCAAAACACCCGAAAACTCGATATTTTGGGGTCCCAGAAGGGATCTGTACTTGCCTACTCCGTGTTAGAGTATTTTCAAAATACAGGCCCAAAACATGCTGAAAATCGATATTTAAGGTGACCATAGTCAATATGTGTATGCATCTTCTACACCAGTTTATATCCGAAATTCAACCTCAAAACACCCGAAAATTCGAGATTTTTGGGTTCCAGAAGCTATCTGTACATGCCTACTTAGTGCTAGAATGTTTTCAAAATATAGGCTCAAAACATGCTAAAAATCGATATTTTAAGTGTCCAAAGTCGATATGTGCATGCATTTTCTGTACCCGTTTATATCTCAAATTCAGGCTCAAAACACCATGAAAATTCGGTATTTTTGGGTCCTAGAAGCGATCTGAACATGCCTACTCCGTGTTAGAGTATTTTTAAAATACAGGCCCAAAACATGCTGAAAATCGATATTTTAGGTGCCCAAAGTCAATATGTGCATGTATTTTATGTACCCGTTTATATCTCAAATTCAGGCTCAAAACACCCGAAAATTCGATATTTTGGGGTCCCAGAAGTGATCTGTACATGCCTACTTAGTGCTAGAATATTTTCAAAATATAGGCCCAAAACATGCTAAAAATCGATATTTTAGGTGCCCAAAGTCGATATATCAAATTCAGGCCCAAAACACCCGAAAATTCGATATTTGGGGTCCAGAAGCGATCTGTACATGCCTACTCCGTGTTAGAGTATTTTTAATATACAGGCCCAAAACATACTGAAAATCGATCTTTTAGGTGCCCAAAAGTCGATATGTGGATGCATCTTCTGTACCCGTTTACATCTCAAATTCAGGCTCCAAACACCGAAAATTCGATATTTTGGGGTCCTAGAATCGATTTGTACTTGCCTATACGTGTTAGAGTATTTTCAAAATACAGGCCCAAAACATGCTAAAAATCGATATTTTAAGTGTCCAAAGTCGAAATGTGCATGCATCTTCTGTACCCGTTTATATCTCAAATTCATGCTCCAAACACCCGAAAATTTGATATTTTGGGGTCCCAGAAGTGATCTGTACATGCCTACTTAGTGCTAGAGTATTTTCAAAATATAGGCCCAAAACATGCTAAAAATCGATATTTTAGGTGCCCAACGTCGATATCTCAATTTCAGGCCCAAAACACCCGAAAATTCGATATTTGGGGTCCCAGAAGCGATCTGTACATGCCTACTCCGTGTTAGAGTATTTTTAATATACAGGCCCAAAACATACTGAAAATCGATCTTTTAGGTGCCCAAAAGTCGATATGTGCATGCATCTTCTGTACCCGATTATATCTCAAATTCAGGCTCCAAACTCCCGAAAATTCGATATTTTGGGGTCCCAGAAGGGATCTGTACTTGCCTACTCCGTGTTAGAGTATTTTCAAAATACAGGCCCAAGACAAGCTGAAAATCGATATTTAAGGTGACCAAAGTCAATATGTGTATGCATCTTCTACACCCGTTTATATCCCAAATTAAACCTCAAAACACCCGAAAATTCGATATTTTTGGGTCCAAGAAGCGATATGTACATGCCTACTCAGTGCTAGACTGTTTTCAAAATATAGGCTTAAAGCATGCTAAAAATCGATATTTTAAGTGTCCAAAGTCGATATGTGCATGCATCTTCTGTACCCGTTTATATCTCAAATTCAGGCCCAAAACACCCGAATATTCGATGTTTTAGGCGTTCCAGAAGCGAACTGTACATGCCTACTCCGTGTCAGAGTATTTTCAAAATACAGGCCCAAAACATACTGAAAATCGATCTTTTAGGTGCCCAAAAGTCGATATGTGCATGCATCTTTTGTACTCGTTTATATCTCAAATTCAGGCTCCATACACCCGGAAATTCGATATTTTGGGGTCCCAGAAGCGATCTGTACATGCCTACTTAGTGCAAGAATATTTTCAAAATATAGGCCCATAACATGCTAAAAATCGATATTTTAGGTGCCCAAAGTCGATATCTCAAATTGAAGCCCAAAACACCCGAAAATTCGATATTTTGCGGTCACAGAAGCGAACTGTACATGCCTACTCCGTGTTAGAGTATTTTTAAAATACAGGCCCAAAACATACTGAAAATCGATATTTTAGGTGCCCAGAGTCAATATGTGTATGCATCTTCTGCACCCGTTTCTATTCCAAAATCAATCTCAAAACACCCGATAATTCGATATTTTTGGGTCCCAGAAGCGATCTGTACATGCATACTCAGTGCCATAATATTTTCAAAATATAGGCCCAAAACATGCTAAAAATCGATATTTTAGTTGCCCAAAGTCGATATCTCAAATTCAGGCCCAAAACACCCGAAAATTCGATATTATGTGGTTCCAGAACGGATCTGTACATGCTTACTCCGTGTTAGAGTATTTTTATAATACAGGCCCAAAACATACAGAAAATCGATATTTTAGGTGCCCAAAAGTCGGTATGTGCATGCATCTTCAGTACCCGTTTATATCTCAAATTCAGGCTCAAAATACCCGAAAATTCGATATTTTGGGTTCCCAGATGCGATATGTACATGCCTACTCAGATACAGGCCCAAAGTATGCTGAAAATCGATATTTTAGGTGCCCAAAATCAATATGTGTATGTATCTTCTGCACCCGTTTATATCCCAAATTCAACCCCAAAACACCTGAAAATTCGATATTTTTGGGTCCTAGAAGCGATCTGTACATGCCTACTCAGTGCTAGAATGTTTTCAAAATATAGGCTTAAAACATGCTAAAAATCGATATTTTAAGTGTCCAAAGTCGATTTGTGCATGCATCTTCTGTACCCGTTTATATCTCAGATTCATGCTCCAAACACCCGAAAATTCGATATTTTGGGGTCCCAGAAGTGATCTGTACATGCCTACTGAGTGCTAGAATATTTTCAAAATATAGGCCCAAAACATGCTAAAAATCGATATTTTAGGTGCCCAAAGTCGATATCTCAAATTCAGGCCCAAAACACCCGAAAATTCGATATTTTCTGGTCCCAGAAGCGATCTTTACATGCCTACTCAGTGCTAGAATATTTTCAAAATATAGGCCCTAAACATGCTAAAAATCGATATTTTAGGTGCCCAAAGTCGATATCTCAAATTCAGGCCCAAAACACCCGAATATTCGAGATTTTGGGGTCCCAGAAGCGATCTGTACATGCCTACTCCGTGTTAGAGTATTTTCAAATTACAGGCCCAAAACATACTGAAAATCGATATTTTAAGTGTCCAAAGTCGATATGTGCATGCATCTTCGGTACCCGTTTATATCTCAAATTCAGGATCAAAACACCCGAAAATTCGGTAGTTTTGGGTCCTAGAAGCGATCTGTACATGCCTACTCCGTGTTAGAGTATTTTCAAAATACAGGCCCAAAACATGCTAAAAATCGATATTTTAGGTGCCCAAAGTCAATATGTGCATGTATTTTCTGTACCCGTTTATATCTCAAATTCAGGCTCAACACATCCGAATATTCGATATTTCTGGGTCCCAGAAGCGATCTGTACATGCCTACTCAGTGCTAGAATATTTCCAAAATATAGGCCCAAAACATGCTAAAAATCGATATTCTAAGTGCCCAAAGTCGATATCTCAAATTCAGGCCTAAAACACCCGAAAATTCTATATTTTGGGGTCCCAGAAGCGATCTGTACATGCCTACTCCATTTTAGAGCATTTTCAATATACAGGCCCAAAACATACTGAAAACCGATCTATTAGGTGCACAAAAGTCGATATGTGCATGCATCTTCTGTACCCGTTTATATCTCAAATTCAGGCTCCAAACACCCGAAAATTCGATATTTTCGGGTCCCAGAAGGGATCTGTACTTGCCTACTCCGTGTTAGAGTATTTTCAAAATACAGGCCCAAAACATGCTGAAAATCGATATTTAAGGTGACCAAAGTCAATATCTGTATGCATCTTCTGTACCCGTTTATATCTCAAATTCAGGCTCAAAACACCCGAAAATTCGATATTTTGGGGTCTTAGAAGTGATCTGTACATGCCTACTTAGTGCTAGAATATTATTAAAATATAGGCCCAAAACATGCTAAAAATCGATATTTTAGGTGGCCAAAATCGATATCTCAAATTCTGGCCCAAAACACCCGAAAATTCGATATTTTGGGGTCCCAGAAGCGAACTGTACATGCCTACTCCGTGTTAGAGTATTTTCAAAATACAGGCCCAAAACATACTGAAAATCGATATTTTAGGTGCCCAAAGTCAATATGTGTATGCATCTTCTGCACCCGTTTCTATTCCAAATTCAACCTCAAAACACCCGATAATTCGATATTTTTGGGTCACAGAAGCGATCTGTACATGCCTACTCAGTGCTAGAATGTTTTCAAAATATAGTCTCAAAATATGCTAAAAATCGATATTTTAAGTGTCCAAAGTCGATATGTGCATGCATCTTTTGTACCCGTTTATATCTCAAATTCAGGCTCCAAACACCCGAAAATTCGGTATTTTTGGGTCCTAGAAGCGATCTGAACATGCCTACATCGTGTTAGAGTATTTTCAAAATACAGGCCCAAAACATGCTGAAAATCGATATTTTAGGTGCTCAAAGTCAATATGTTCATGTATTTTCTGTACCCGTTAATATCTCAAATTCATGCTCCAAACACCAGAAAATTCGATATTTTGGGGTCCCAGAAGCGATCTTTACATGCCTACTCAGTGCTAGAATATTTTCAAAATATAGGCCCTAAACATGCTAAAAATCGATAATTTAGGTGCCCAAAGTCGATATCTCAAATTCAGGCCCAAAACACCCGAAAATTCGATATTTTGGGGTCCCAGAAGCGATCTGTACATGCCTACTCCGTGTTAGAGTATTTTCAAAATACAGGCCCAAAACATACTGAAAATCGATATTTTAAGTGACCAAAGTCGATATGTGCATGCATCTTCTGTACCCGTTGATATCTCAAATTCAGGCTCAAAACACCCGAAAATTCGGTATTTTTGGGTCCAAGAAGTGATCTGTACATGCCTACTCAGATACAGGCCCAAAGTATGCTGAAAATCGATATTTTAGGTGCCCAAAATCAATATGTGTATGTATCTTCTGCACCCGTTTATATCCCAAATTCAACCTCAAAACACCTGAAAATTCGATATTTTTGGGTCCCAGAAGCGATCTGTATATGCCTACTCAGTGCTAGAATGTTTTCAAAATATAGGCTTAAAACATGCTAAAAATCGATATTTTAAGTGTCCAAAGTCGATATGTGCATGCATCTTTTGTACCCGTTTATATCTCAAATTCAGTCTCAAAACACCTGAAAATTCGGTATTTTTGGGTCCTAGAAGCGATCTGTACATACCTACTCCTAGTTAGAGTGTTTTCATGATACAGACCCAAAACATGCTAAATTTAATATTTTCGGTGCCCAAAGTCAATATCTGTATGCATCTTCTGTACCCGTTTATATCTCAAATTCAGGCTCCAAACACCCGAAAATTCGATATTTTGGGGTCCCAGAAGGGATCTGTACTTGCCTACTCCGTGTTAGAGTATTTTCAAAATACAGGCCCAAAACATGCTGAAAATCGATATTTAACGTGACCATAGTCAATATGTGTATGCATCTTCTACACCAGTTTATATCCGAAATTCAACCTCAAAACACCCGAAAATTCGAAATTTTTGGGTCCCAGAAGCTATCTGTACATGCCTACTTAGTGCTAGAATGTTTTCAAAATATAGGCTCAAAACATGCTAAAAATCGATATTTTAAGTGTCCAAAGTCGATATGTGCATGCATTTTCTGTACCCGTTTATATCTCAAATTCAGGCTCAAAACACCCTGAAAATTCGGTATTTTTGGGTCCTAGAAGCGATCTGAACATGCCTACTCCGTGTTAGAGTATTTTCAAAATACAGGCCCAAAACATGCTGAAAATCGATATTTTAGGTGCCCAAAGTCAATATGTGCATGTATTTTATGTACCCGTTTATATCTCAAATTCAGGCTCAAAACACCCGAAAATTCGATATTTTGGGGTTCCAGAAGTGATCTGTACATGCCTACTTAGTGCTAGAATATTTTCAAAATATAGGCCCAAAACATGCTAAAAATCGATATTTTAGGTGCCCAAAGTCGATATCTCAAATTCAGGCCCAAAACACCCGAAAATTCGATATTTGGGGTCCAGAAGCGATCTGTACATGCCTACTCCGTGTTAGAGTATTTTTAATATACACGCCCAAAACATACTGAAAATCGATCTTTTAGGTGCCCAAAAGTCGATATGTGGATGCATCTTCTGTACCCGTTTACATCTCAAATTCAGGCTCCAAACACCGAAAATTCGATATTTTGGGGTCCTAGAATCGATTTGTACTTGCCTATACGTGTTAGAGTATTTTCAAAATACAGGCCCAAAACATGCTAAAAATCGATATTTTAAGTGTCCAAAGTCGAAATGTGCATGCATCTTCTGTACCCGTTTATATCTCAAATTCATGCTCCAAACACCCGAAAATTCGATATTTTGGGGTCCCAGAAGTGATCTGTACATGCCTACTTAGTGCTAGAGTATTTTCAAAATATAGGCCCAAAACATGCTAAAAATCGATATTTTAGGTGCCCAACGTCGATATCTCAATTTCAGGCCCAAAACACCCGAAAATTCGATATTTGGGGTCCCAGAAGCGATCTGTACATGCCTACTCCGTGTTAAAGTATTTTTAATATACAGGCCCAAAACATACTGAAAATCGATCTTTTAGGTGCCCAAAAGTCGATATGTGCATGCATCTTCTGTACCCGTTTATATCTCAAATTCACGCTCAAAACACCCGAAAATTCGATATTTTCGGGTCCCAGAAGGGATCTGTACTTGCCTACTCCGTGTTAGAGTATTTTCAAAATACAGGCCCAAAACATGCTGAAAATCGATATTTAACGTGACCAAAGTCAATATCTGTATGCATCTTCTGCACCCGTTTATGACCCAAATTAAACCTCAAAACACCCGAAAATTCGATATTTTTGGGTCCAAGAAGCGATATGTACATGCCTACTCAGTGCTAGAATGTTTTCAAAATATAGGCTTAAAACATGCTAAAAATCGATATTTTAAGTGTCCAAAGTCGATATGTGCATGCATCTTTTGTACCCGTTTATATCTCAAATTCAGGCTCAAAACACCTGAAAATTCGGTATTTTTGGGTCCTAGAAGCGATCTGTACATACCTACTCCTAGTTAGAGTGTTTTCATGATACAGACCCAAAACATGCTAAATTTAATATTTTCGGTGCCCAAAGTCAATATCTGTATGCATCTTCTGTACCCGTTTATATCTCAAATTCAGGCTCCAAACACCCGAAAATTCGATATTTTGGGGTCCCAGAAGGGATCTGTACGTGCCTACTCCGTGTTAGAGTATTTTCAAAATACAGGCCCAAAACATGCTGAAAATCGATATTTAAGGTGACCATAGTCAATATGTGTATGCATCTTCTACACCAGTTTATATCCGAAATTCAACCTCAAAACACCCGAAAATTCGAAATTTTTGGGTCCAAGAAGCTATCTGTACATGCCTACTTAGTGCTAGAATGTTTTCAAAATATAGGCTCAAAACATGCTAAAAATCGATATTTTAAGTATCCAAAGTCGATATGTGCATGCATTTTCTGTACCCGTTTATATCTCAAATTCAGGCTCAAAACACCCTGAAAATTCGGTATTTTTGGGTCCTAGAAGCGATCTGAACATGCCTACTCCGTGTTAGAGTATTTTCAAAATACAGGCCCAAAACATGCTGAAAATCGATATTTTAGGTGCCCAAAGTCAATATGTGCATGTATTTTATGTACCCGTTTATATCTCAAATTCAGGCTCAAAACACCCGAAAATTCGATATTTTGCGGTTCCAGAAGTGATCTGTACATGCCTAGTTAGTGCTAGAATATTTTCAAAATATAGGCCCAAAACATGCTAAAAATCGATATTTTAGGTGCCCAAAGTCGATATCTCAAATACAGGCCCAAAACACCCGAAAATTCGATATTTGGGGTCCAGAAGCGATCTGTACATGCCTACTCCGTGTTAGAGTATTTTTAATATACAGGCCCAAAACATACTGAAAATCGATCTTTTAGGTGCCCAAAAGTCGATATGTGGATGCATCTTCTGTACCCGTTTACATCTCATATTCAGGCTCCAAACACCGAAAATTCGATATTTTGGGGTCCTAGAATCGATTTGTACTTGCCTATACGTGTTAGAGTATTTTCAAAATACAGGCCCTAAACATGCTAAAAATCGATATTTTAAGTGTCCAAAGTCAATATCTGTATGCATCTTCTGCACCCGTTTATGACCCAAATTAAACCTCAAAACACCCGAAAATTCGATATTTTTGGGTCCAAGAAGCGATATGTACATGCCTACTCAGTGCTAGACTGTTTTCAAAATATAGGCTCAAAACATGCTAAAAATCGATATTTTAAGTGTCCAAAGTCGAAATGTGCATGCATCTTCTGTACCCGTTTATATCTCAAATTCATGCTCCAAACACCCGAAAATTCGATATTTTGGGGTCCCAGAAGTGATCTGTACATGCCTACTTAGTGCTAGAGTATTTTCAAAATATAGGCCCAAAACATGCTAAAAATCGATATTTTAGGTGCCCAACGTCGATATCTCAATTTCAGGCCCAAAACACCCGAAAATTCGATATTTGGGGTCCTAGAAGCGATCTGTACATGCCTACTCCGTGTTAAAGTATTTTTAATATACAGGCCCAAAACATACTGAAAATCGATCTTTTAGGTGCCCAAAAGTCGATATGTGCATGCATCTTCTGTACCCGTTTATATCTCAAATTCAGGCTCAAAACACCCGAAAATTCGATATTTTCGGGTCCCAGAAGGGATCTGTACTTGCCTACTCCGTGTTAGAGTATTTTCAAAATACAGGCACAAAACATGCTGAAAATCGATATTTAACGTGACCAAAGTCAATATCTGTATGCATCTTCTGCACCCGTTTATGACCCAAATTAAACCTCAAAACACCCGAAAATTCGATATTTTTGGGTCCAAAAAGCGATATGTACATGCCTACTCAGTGCTAGAATGTTTTCAAAATATAGGCTTAAAACATGCTAAAAATCGATATTTTAAGTGTCCAAAGTCGATATGTGCATGCATCTTTTGTACCCGTTTTTATCTCAAATTCAGGCTCAAAACACCTGAAAATTCGGTATTTTTGGGTCCTAGAAGCGATCTGTACATACCTACTCCTAGTTAGAGTGTTTTCATGATACAGACCCAAAACATGCTAAATTTAATATTTTCGGTGCCCTAAGTCAATATCTGTATGCATCTTCTGTACCCGTTTATATCTCAAATTCAGGCTCCAAACACCCGAAAATTCGATATTTTGGGGTCCCAGAAGGGATCTGTACTTGCCTACTCCGTGTTAGAGTATTTTCAAAATACAGGCCCAAAACATGCTGAAAATCGATATTTAAGGTGACCATAGTCAATATGTGTATGCATCTTCTACACCAGTTTATATCCGAAATTCAACCTCAAAACACCCGAAAATTCGAAATTTTTGGGTCCCAGAAGCTATCTGTACATGCCTACTTAGTGCTAGAATGTTTTCAAAATATAGGCTCAAAACATGCTAAAAATCGATATTTTAAGTGTCCAAAGTCGATATGTGCATGCATTTTCTGTACCCGTTTATATCTCAAATTCAGGCTCAAAACACCCTGAAAATTCGGTATTTTTGGGTCCTAGAAGCGATCTGAACATGCCTACTCCGTGTTAGAGTATTTTCAAAATACAGGCCCAAAACATGCTGAAAATCGATATTTTAGGTGCCCAAAGTCAATATGTGCATGTATTTTATGTACCCGTTTATATCTCAAATTCAGGCTCAAAACACCCGAAAATTCGATATTTTGGGGTTCCAGAAGTGATCTGTACATGCCTAGTTAGTGCTAGAATATTTTCAAAATATAGGCCCAAAACATGCTAAAAATCGATATTTTAGGTGCCCAAAGTCGATATCTCAAATACAGGCCCAAAACACCCGAAAATTCGATATTTGGGGTCCAGAAGCGATCTGTACATGCCTACTCCGTGTTAGAGTATTTTTAATATACAGGCCCAAAACATACTGAAAATCGATCTTTTAGGTGCCCAAAAGTCGATATGTGGATGCATCTTCTGTACCCGTTTACATCTCATATTCAGGCTCCAAACACCGAAAATTCGATATTTTGGGGTCCTAGAATCGATTTGTACTTGCCTATACGTGTTAGAGTATTTTCAAAATACAGGCCCAAAACATGCTAAAAATCGATATTTTAAGTGTCCAAAGTCAATATCTGTATGCATCTTCTGCACCCGTTTATGACCCAAATTAAACCTCAAAACACCCGAAAATTCGATATTTTTGGATCCAAGAAGCGATATGTACATGCCTACTCAGTGCTAGACTGTTTTCAAAATATAGGCTCAAAACATGCTAAAAATCGATATTTTAAGTGTCCAAAGTCGATATGTGCATGCATCTTCTGTACCCGTTTATATCTCAAATTCAGGCTCAAAACACCCGAGAATTCGATATTTTGGGGTCTTAGAAGTGATCTGTACATGCCTACTTAGTGCTAGAATATTATTAAAATATAGGCCCAAAACATGCTAAAAATCGATATTTTAGGTGGCCAAAATCGATATCTCAAATTCTGGCTAAAAACACCCGAAAATTCGATATTTTGGGGTCCCAGAAGCGAACTGTACATGCCTACTCCGTGTTAGAGTATTTTCAAAATACAGGCCCAAAACATACTGAAAATCGATATTTTAGGTGCCCAAAGTCAATATGTGTATGCATCTTCTGCACCCGTTTCTATTCCAAATTCAACCTCAAAACACCCGATAATTCGATATTTTTGGGTCACAGAAGCGATCTGTACATGCCTACTCAGTGCTAGAATGTTTTCAAAATATAGTCTCAAAATATGCTAAAAATCGATATTTTAAGTGTCCAAAGTCGATATGTGCATGCATCTTTTGTACCCGTTTATATCTCAAATTCAGGCTCCAAACACCCGAAAATTCGGTATTTTTGGGTCCTAGAAGCGATCTGAACATGCCTACATCGTGTTAGAGTATTTTCAAAATACAGGCCCAAAACATGCTGAAAATCGATATTTTAGGTGCTCAAAGTCAATATGTTCATGTATTTTCTGTACCCGTTAATATCTCAAATTCATGCTCCAAACACCAGAAAATTCGATATTTTGGGGTCCCAGAAGCGATCTTTACATGCCTACTCAGTGCTAGAATATTTTCAAAATATAGGCCCTAAACATGCTAAAAATCGATAATTTAGGTGCCCAAAGTCGATATCTGAAATTCAGGCCCAAAACACCCGAAAATTCGATATTTTGGGGTCCCAGAAGCGATCTGTACATGCCTACTCCGTGTTAGAGTATTTTCAAAATACAGGCCCAAAACATACTGAAAATCGATATTTTAAGTGACCAAAGTCGATATGTGCATGCATCTTCTGTACCCGTTGATATCTCAAATTCAGGCTCAAAACACCCGAAAATTCGGTATTTTTGGGTCCAAGAAGCGATCTGTACATGCCTACTCAGATACAGGCCCAAAGTATGCTGAAAATCGATATTTTAGGTGCCCAAAATCAGTATGTGTATGTATCTTCTGCACCCGTTTATATCCCAAATTCAACCTCAAAACACCTGAAAATTCGATATTTTTGGGTCCCAGAAGCGATCTGTATATGCCTACTCAGTGCTAGAATGTTTTCAAAATATAGGCTTAAAACATGCTAAAAATCGATATTTTAAGTGTCCAAAGTCGATATGTGCATGCATCTTTTGTACCCGTTTATATCTCAAATTCAGGCTCAAAACACCTGAAAATTCGGTATTTTTGGGTCCTAGAAGCGATCTGTACATACCTACTCCTAGTTAGAGTGTTTTCATGATACAGACCCAAAACATGCTAAATTTAATATTTTCGGTGCCCAAAGTCAATATCTGTATGCATCTTCTGTACCCGTTTATATCTCAAATTCAGGCTCCAAACACCCGAAAATTCGATATTTTGGGGTCCCAGAAGGGATCTGTACTTGCCTACTCCGTGTTAGAGTATTTTCAAAATACAGGCCCAAAACATGCTGAAAATCGATATTTTAGGTGCCCAAAATCGATATGTGCATGCATCTTCAGTACCCGTTTATATATCAAATTCAGGCTCAAAACACCCGAAAAATCAATATTTTTGGGTCCCAGAAGCGATATGTACAGGCCTACTCCTTAATAGAATGTTTTCAAGATACAGACCCAAAACATGCTCAAAATCGGTATTTTATGTGCAAAAAGTCGATATGTGCATGCATCTTCAGTACCCGTTTATATCTCAAATTCATGCTCAAAACACCCGAAAATTCGAAATTTTTGCGTCCATAAAGCGATCTGTACATGCCTACTCAGTGTTAGAATATTTTCAAAATACAGGCTCAAAACATGCTGAAAATCGATATTTTGGGTGCCCAAAGTCAATATGTGCATGCATCTTCTGTACCCGTTTTTATCCCAAATTCAGGCTCCAAACACTCGAAAATTCGATATTTTGGGGTCCCAGAAACGATCTGTACATACCTACTCCTTGCTAGAATGTTTTCAAGATACAGACCCAAAACATGCTCAAAATCGATATTTTAGGTGCAAAAAGTCGATATGTGCATGCATCTTCAGTACCCGTTTATATCTCAAATTCATGCTCAAAACAACAGAAAAGTCAATATGTGCATGCATCTTCTGTACCCGTTTATATCTCAAATTCAGTCTCAAAACACCCGAATATTTGATTTTATTTATGCCCAGAAGAGATCTGTACATGGCTACTCAGTGCTAGAATATTTTCAAAATATAGGCCCAAAACATGCTCAAAATCAATATTTTAGGTGTCCAAAGTC
This sequence comes from Petrolisthes cinctipes, assembly GCA_033782935.1. Classification (NCBI taxonomy): domain Eukaryota; kingdom Metazoa; phylum Arthropoda; class Malacostraca; order Decapoda; family Porcellanidae; genus Petrolisthes; species Petrolisthes cinctipes. The sequence continues at coordinate 319,470 of JAWQEG010001276.1, forward strand.
GATATTTGCATGCATCTTCAGTACTAGTTGATATCTCATATTCAGACTCAAAACACCCGAAAATTTGATATTTTTGAGTCCCAGAAGCAATCTGTACATGCCTAGTCCATGTTCGAATATTTTCATAATACAGGCCGAAAACATGCTAAAAACGATATTTTAGGTGCCCAAAGTCAATATGTGTGTGGATCTTCAGTACCCGTTTATATCTCAAATTCAGGCTCAAAACACCCGAAAATTCGATATTTTTGGGTCCCAGAAGCGATCTGTACATGCCTACTCAGTAACAGTATATTTTTATAATACAAGTCCAATACATGCTGAAAATCGATATTTTAGGTTCAAGCATCTTCAGTACCCGGTAATATCTCAAATTCAGGCTCAAAACACACGAAAATTCGATATTTTTGGGTTGCAGAAGCGACCTGTACATGCCTACTCAGTAATAGAATATTTTCAAAATACAGGCCCAAAACATGTTAAAAATCGATATTTTATGTGCCCAAAGTCGATATGTGCATGTATCTTCTGTACCCGTTTATTTATCAAATTCAGGTTCAAAACGCCCGAAAAATCAATATTTTTGGGTCCCAGAAGCGATATGTACATGCCTACTCCGTTTTAGAGTATTTTCAAAATACAGGCCCAAAACATGCTGAAAATCGATTTATTAGGTGCCCAAAGTCAATATGTGCATGCATCTTCTGTACACATTTATATCCCAAATTCAGGCTCAAAACACCCGAAAATTCGATATTTTTGGGTCACAGAGGCAATCTGTACATGCATACTCAGATACAGGCCCAAAACATGCTGAAAATCGATATTTTAGGAGCCCAAAGTCAATATGTGTATGCATCTCCTGCACCCGTTTATATCATAAATTCAACCTCAAAACACCCGAAAATTCGATATTTTTTGGTCTCAGACGAGGTCTGTAGATGCCTACTCAGTGCTAGAATGTTTTCAAAATATAGGCTTAAAACATGCTAAAAATCGATATTTTAAGTTTCCAAATTCGATATGTGCATGCATCTTCTGTACCCGTTTATATCACAAATTAAGTCTCAAAACACAAGAAAATTCGATATTTTGGGTTCCCAGAAGCGATCTGTACATGCCTACTCCGTGTTAGAGTAATTTCAAAATACATGCCCAAAACATGCTGAAAATCGATATTTTAGGTGCCCAAAATTGATATGTGTATGCATCTTCTGCACCCTTTTATATCCCAAATTCAACCTCAAAAAAACATCCGAAAATTCGATATTTTGGGGTCCTAGAAGCGACCTGTACATGCCTACCCAGTGCTAGAATGTTTTCAAAATATAGGCTCAAAACATGCTTAAAATCGATATTTTAAGTGTCCAAAGTCGATATGTACATGCATCTTCAGTACCCGTTTATATCTCAAATTCAGGCTCAAAACACTCGAAAATTCGATACTTTGGGGTCCCAGAAGCGATCTGTACATGCCTACTCCGTGTTAGAGTATTTTCAAAATGCAAGCCCAAAACATGCTGAAAATCGATATTATAAGTGCCCAAAGTCAATATGTGCATGCATATTCTGTACCCGTTTATATCTCAAATTCAGGCTCAAAACACCCGAAAATTTGATATTTTGGGGACCCAAAAGCGATCTGTGTACATGCCTACTCAGTGCTAGAATATTTTCAAAATATAGGCCCAAAACATGCTAAAAAGTCGATATTTTATGTGCCCAAAGTCGATACCTCAAATTCAGGCCCAAAACACCCGAAAATTCGATATTTTGGGGTCCCAGAATCGATCTGTAAATGCCTACTCAGTGCTAGAATGTTTTCAAAATATAGGCTCAAAACATGCTAAAAATCGATATTTAAAGTGTCCAAAGTCGATATGTGCATGCATCTTCTTTACCCGTTATTATCTCAAATTCACGCTCAAAACACCCGAAAATTCGGTATTTTTGGGTCCTAGAAGCAATCTGTACATGCCTACTCCTAGTTAGAATGTTTTCAAGATACAGACCCAAAACATGCTCAAAACCGATATTTTAGGTCCCCAAAAGTCGATATGTGCATGCATCTTCAGTACCCGTTTATATATCAAATTCAGGCTCAAAACACCCGAAAATTCGATATTTTTGGGTCCCAGAAGCGATCTGTATATGCCTACTCAGTGCTAGAATATTTCCTAAATATAGGCCTAAAACATGCTAAAAATCGATATTTTATGTGCCCAAAGTCAATATCTCAAATTCTGGCCGAAAACACCGGAAAATTCAATATTTTGGGGTCCCTGAAGCGATCTGTACATGCCTACTCTGTGTTAGAGTATTTTCAAAATACAGGCCCGACACATACTGAAAATCGAGATTTTAGGTGCCCAAAGTTAATATGGGTATGCATCTTCTGCACCCGTTTATATCCCAAATTCAACCTTAAAACATCCGAAAATTCGATATTTTGGGGTCCCAGAAGCGATCTGTACATCCCTACTCTGTGTTAGAGTATTTTCAAAATACAGGCCATAAGCATACTGAAAATCGATCTTTTAGGAGCCCAAAAGTCGATATGTGCATGCATCTTCTGTAACCGTTTATATCTCAAATTCAGGCTCCAAACACCCGAAAATTCGATATTTTGGAGTCCAATAAACGATCCGTACATGCCTACTCAGATACAGGCAAAAAACATGCTGAAAATCGATATTTTAGGTGCCAAACTCAATATGTGTGTATGCATCTTCTTCACCCGTTTATATCCCAAATTTAACCTCAAAACACCCGAAAATTCGATATTTTGGGGTCCCAGAAGCTATCTGTACCTGCCTACTCAGTGCTAGAATGTTTTCAAAATATAGGCTCAAAACATGCAAAAAATCGATATTTTAAGTGTCCAAAGTCGATATGTGAATGCATCTTCTGTACCCGTTTATATCTCAAATTCAGGATCAAAACACCCGAAAATTCGGCATTTTTAGGTCCTAGAAGCGATCTGTACATGCCAACTCCTAGTTAGAATGTTTTCATGATGTAGACCCAAAACATGCTCAAAATCGATATTTTATGTGCCCAAAGTCGATATGTGCATGCATCTTCTGTACCCGTTTATATCTCAAATTCAGCCTCAGAACACCCGAAAATTCGATATTTTGGGGTCCCAGAAGCGATCTGTACATGCCTACACAGATACAGGCCCAAAACATACTGAAAAACGATATTTTATGTGCACAAAGTCAATATGTGTATGCATCCTAAGCACTCGTTTATATCTTAAATTCAACATTAAAACACCCGAAAATTCGATATTATTGGGTCCCAGAAGCGATCTGTACATGCCTACTCAGTGCTAGAATGTTTTCAAAATATAGGCTCAAAACATGCAAAAAATCGATATTTTAAGTGTCCAAAGTCGATATGTGCATGCATCTTCTGTACCCGTTTATATCTCAAATTAAGGCTCAAAACACCCGAAAATTCGATATTATTGGGTCCCAGAAGCGATCTGTACATGCCTACTTAGCGCTAACATTTTTTCAAAATAAAGGCCCAAAACATGCTAAAAATCGATATTTTAGGTGCTCAAAGTCGATATTTCAAGTTTAGGCCCATAACACCCGAAAATTCGATATTTTGGGGTCCCAGAAGCGATGTATACATGCCTACTCCGTGTTAGAGTATTTTCAAAATACAGGCCCAAAACATACTGAAAATCGATCTTTTAGGTGCCCAAAAGTCGATATGTGCATGCATCTTCTGTATCCGTTTATATCTCAAACTCAGGCTCCAAACACCCGAAAATTTGATATTTTGGAGTCACAGAAGCGATCTGTACATGCCTACTCAGATACAGGCCCAAAACATGCTGAAAATCGATATTTTAGGTGACCAAAGTCAATATGTGTATGCATCTTCTGCACCCGTTTATATCCCAAGTTCAACCTCAAAACACCCGAAAATTCTATATTTTTGGGTCGCAGAAGCGATCTGAACATGTCTACCCAGTGCTAGAATGTTTTCAAAATATAGGCTCAAAACATGTTAAAAATCGATATTTTAGGTGACCAAAGTCAATATGTGTATGCATCTTCTGCACCCGTTTATATCCCAAATTCAACCTCAAAACACCCTAAAATCCGATATTTTTGGGTCCCAGAAGCAATTTGTACATGCCTACTTAGTGCTAGAATATTTTCAAAATATAGGCCCAAAACATACTAAAAATCGATAATTTATGTGCCCAAAGTCGATATATCAAATTCAGGCCCAAAACACCCGAAAATTCGATATTTTGGGGTCCCAGAAGCAAACTGTACATGCCTACTCCGTGTTAGAGTATTTTCAAAATACAGGCCCAAAACATACTGCATGCATGCATCTTCTGTACCCGTTTATATCTCAAATTCAGGCTCCAATCACCCGAAAATTCGATATTTTGGGGTCCCAGAAGCGATCTGTACATGCCTACTCAGATACAGGCCCAAAACTTGCTGAAAATCGATATTTTAGGTGCCCAAAGTCAATATGTGTATGTATCTTCTGCACTCGTTTATATCTCAAATTCAACCTCAAAACACCCGAAAATTCGATATTTTTGGGTCGCAGAAGCTATCTGTACATGCCTACTCAGTGCTAGAATGTTTTTAAAATAAAGGCACAAAACATGTTAAAAATCGATATTTTAAATGTTCAAAGTCGATATGTGCATACATCTTCTGTACCCGTTTATATCTTAAATTCAGGCTCAAAACACCCGAAAATTCGGTATTTTTGGGTAATAGAAGCGATCTGTACATGCCTACTCCTAGTTAGAATGTTTTCAAGATACACACCAAAACATGCTCAAAATCGATATTTTAGGTCCCCAAAAGTCGATATGTGTATGCATCTTCAGTACCTGTTTATATTTCAAATTCAGGCTCAAAACACCCGAAAATTCGATATTTTGTGGTCCCAGAAGCGACCTGTACATGCCTACTCAGTGCTATAATATTTTCAAAAAATAGGCCCAAACCATGCTGAAAATCGATATTTTAGGTGCCCAAAGTCGATATCTCAAATTCAGGCCCAAAACACCCGAAAGTCGATATTATGGGATCCCAGAAGCGATCGGTACATGCCTACTCCGTGTTAGAGTATTTTCAAAATACAGGCCCAAAACATACAGAAAATCGAAATTTTAAGTGCCCAAAAGTCGATATGTATATGCATCATCATCTGTACCCGTTTATATCTCAAATTCAGGCTCCAAACACCCGAAAATTCGATATTTTGGGGTCCCAGAAGCGATCTGTACATGCCTACTCAGATACACGCCCAAAACATGCTGAAAATCGATATTTTAATTGTACAAAGTCAATATGTGTATGCATCTTCTGCACCCGTTTATATCCCAAATTCTACCTCAAAACACCCGAAAATTCGATATTTTTGGGTCCCAAGACCGATCTGTACATGCCTATTTAGTGCTAGAATGTTTACAAAATATAGGCTCAAAACATGCTAAAAATCTATATTTTAAGTGACCAAAGTCGATATGTGCATGCATCTTCTGTACCCGTTTATATCTCAAATTCAGGCTCAAAACTCCCGAAAATTCGATATTTTGGGGTCCCAGAAGCGATCTGTACATGCCTACTTAGTGCTAGAATATTTTCAAAATATAGACCTAAAATATGCTAAAAATCGATATTTTGGGTGCTCAAAGTCAATATGTGCATGCATTTTGTGTACCCTTTTATATATCAAATTCAGGCTCAAAACACCCGAAAATTCGATATTTTTGGGTCCCAGAAGCGATCTGTACATGCCTACTCAGTGCTAGAATGTTTTCAAAATATAGGCTCAAAACATGCTAAAAATCGATATTTTAAGTGTCCAAAGTCGATATGTGCATGCATCTTCTGTACCCGTTTATATCTCAAATTCAGGATCAAAACACCCGAAAATTCGGTATTTTTGGGTCCAAGAAGCGATCTGTACATGCCTACTCCTAGTTATAATGTTTTCATGATGCAGACCCAAAACATGCTCAAAATCGATATTTTAAGGGGCCCAAAGTCGATATGTTCATGCATCTTCTGTACCCGTTTATATCTCAAATTCATCCTCAAAACACTCGAAAATTCGATATTTTGGGGTCCCAGAAATGATCTGTACATGCCTACTTAGTGCTAGAATATTTTCAAAATATAGGAGCAAAACATGCTAAAAATCGATATTTTAGGTGCCCAAAGTCGATATTTCAAATTCAGGCTCCAAACACCCGAAAATTCGATATTTTGGGGTCCCAGAAGCGATCTGTACATGCCTACTCAGATACACGCCCAAAACATGATGAAAATCGATATTTTAGGTGTCCAAAGTCAATATGTGAATGCATCTTGTGCACCCGTTTATATCCCAAATTCTACCTCAAAACACCCGAAAATTCGATATTTTTGGGTCCCAAGACCGATCCGTACATGCCTACTTAGTGCTAGAATATTTTCAAAATATAGGTTCAAAACATGCTAAAAATCTATATTTTAAGTGACCAAAGTCGATATGTGAATGCATCTTCTGTACCCGTTTATATCTCAAATTCAGGCTCCAAACACCCGAAAATTCGAGATTTTGGGGTCCCAGAAGCGATCTGTACTTGCCTACTCCGTGTTAGAGTATTTTCAAAATACAGGCCCAAAACATGCTGAAAAACGATATTTTAGGTGACCAAAGTCAATATATGTATGCGTCTTCTGCACCCGTTTATATCCCAAATTCAACCTCAAAACACCAGAAAATTCGATATTTTTGGGTCCCAGAAACATCTGTACATGCCTACTCCGAGTTAGAATGTTTTCAAGATACAGACCCAAAACATGCTCAAAATCGATATTTTAGGTGCCCAAAGCCAATATGTGCATGCATTTTCTGTACCCGTTTATATCTCAAATTCAGGCTCAAAACACCCAAAGATTCGATATTTTGGGGTCCCAGAAGCGATCTGTACATGCCTACTCAGTGCTAGAATATTTTCAAAATATAGGCCCAAAACATGCTAAAAATCTATATTTTAAGTGCCCTAAGTCGATTTCTCAAATTCAGGCCAAAAACACCCGAAAATTCGATATTTTGGGGTCCCAGAAGCGATCTGTACATGCCTACTCCATGTTAGAGTATTTTCAAAATACAGGCCTAAAACATACAGAAAATTGATATTTTAGGTGCCCGAAAGTCGATATATGCATGCATCTTCTGTACCCATTTATATCTCAATTTCAGGCTCAAAACACCCGAAAATTCGATATTTTGGGGTTCCAGAAGTGATCTGTACATGCCTACTTAGTACTAGAATATTTTCAAAATAAAGGCCCAAAACATCCTGAAATTCGATATTTTAGGTGCCCAAATTCAATATATGTATGCGTCTTCTTCACTCGTTTTTATCTCAAATTAAGGCCCAAAACACCCGAAAATTCGATATTATGGGGTCCCAGAAGCGAACTGTTCATGGCTACTCCGTGTTAGAGTATTTTCAATATACAGGCCCAAAACATACTTCATGCATGCATCTTCTGTACCCGTTTATATTTTAAATTCAGGATCCAAACACCCGATAATTCGATATTTTTGGGGTCCCAGAAGCGATCTGTACATGCCTACTCAGATACAGGCCCAAAACATGCTGAAAATCGATATTTTAGGTGCCCAAATTCAATATATGTATGCGTCTTCTGCACTCGTTTATATCCCAAATTCAACCTCAAAACACCAGAAAATTTGATATTTTTGGGTCCTAGAAACGATCTGGACATGCCTACTCAGTGCTAGAATGTTTCAAAAATAAAGGCTCAAAACATGCTAAAAATCGATATTTTAAGTGTCCAAAGTCGATATGTGCATTCATCTTCTGTACCCGTTTATATATCAAATTCAGGCTCAAAACACCCGAAAATTCGGTATTTTTGGGTCCTAGAAGCAATCTGTACTTGCCTACTCCGTGTTAGAGTATTTTCAAAATACAGGCCCAAAACATGCTGAAAATCGATATTATAGGTGCCCAAAGTCAATATGTGCATGCATTTTCTGTACCCGTTTATTTCTCAAATTCAGGCTCAAAATACACGAAAATTCGAAATTTTGGGGTCCCATAAGAGATCTTTACATGCCTACTCAGTGCTAGAATATTTTCAAAATATAGGCCCAAAACATGCTAAAAATCGATATTTTAGGTGCCCAAAGTCGATATATTAAATTCAGGCCCAAAACGTTTTACCCGAAAATTCGATATTTTGGGGTCCCAGAAGCAATCTGTACATGCCTACTCCGTGTTAGAGTATTTTCAAAATACAGGCTCAAAACATACAGAAAATCGATATTTTAGGTGCTCAAAAGTCGATATGTGCATGCATCTTCTGCACCCGTTTATATCCCAAATTCATTCTCCAAACACCCGAAAATTCGATATTTTTGGGTTCCAGAAGCGATCTATACATGCCTACTCAGATACAGGCCCAAAACATGCTGAACATCAATATTTTTGGTGCACAAAGTCAATATGTGTATGCATCTTCTGCACCCGTTTATATCCAAAATTCAACCTCAAAACACCCGAAAATTCGGTATTTTTGGGTCCTAGAAGCGATCTGTACATGTCTACTCCTAGTTAGAATGTTTTCAAGTTACAGACCCAAAACTTGCTCAAAATCGATATTTTAGGTTCCCAAAAGACGATATGTGCATACATCTTCAGTACCTGTTTATATTTTAAATTCAGGCTCAAAACACCCGGAAATTCGATATTTTTAGGTCCCAGAAACGATCTGTACATGCCTACTCCGTGTTAGAGTATTTTCAAATTACAGGCCCAAAACATGCTGAAAATCGATATTTTAGGTGCCCAAAGTCGATATCTCAAATTCAGGTCCAAAACATCCGAAAATTCGATATTTTGGGGTCCCAGAAGCGATCTGTACATGCCTACTCCGTGTTAGAGTATTTTTAAAATACAGGCCTAAAACATACAGAAAATCGTTATTTTAGGTGCCCCAAAGTCGATATGTGCATGCATCTTCTGCACCCGTTTATATCCCAAATTCATGCTCCAAACACCCGAAAATTCGATATTTTGGGGTCCCAGAAGCGATCTGTACTTGCCTACTCCGTGTTAGAGTATTTTCAAAATACAGTCCCAAAACATGATGAAAATCGATATTTTAGGTGACCAAAGTCAATATGTTTATGCATTTCTGCACCCGTTTAAATCCCAAATTCAACCTCAAAACACCCGAAAATTCGATATTTTTGGGTCCCAGAAACGATCTGTACATGCCTACTCCGTGTTAGAGTATTTTCAAAATACAGGCCCAAAACATGCTGAAAATCGATATTTTAGGTGCCCAAAGTCGATATCTCAAATTCAGGACCAAAACATCCGAAAATTCGATATTTTGGGGTCCCAGAAGCGATCTGTACATGCCTACTCCGTGTTAGAGTATTTTTAAAATACAGGCCTAAAACATACAGAAAATCGTTATTTTAGGTGCCCCAAAGTCGATATGTGCATGCATCTTCTGCACCCGTTTATATCCCAAATTCATGCTCCAAACACCCGAAAATTCGATATTTTGGGGTCCCAGAAGCGATCTGTACTTGCCTACTCCGTGTTAGAGTATTTTCAAAATACAGTCCCAAAACATGCTGAAAATCGATATTTTAGGTGACCTAAGTCAATATGTTTATGCATTTCTGCACCCGTTTAAATCCCAAATTCAACCTCAAAACACCCGAAAATTCGATATTTTTGGGTCCCACAAGCGATCTGTACATGCCTACTTAGTGCTAGAATATTATCAAAATATAGGCCCAAAACATGCTAAAAATCGATATTTTAGGTGCCCAAAGTCGATATCTCAAATTCAGGCCCAAAACACTCGAAAATTCGATATTTTGGGGTTCCAGAAGCGAACTGTACATGCCTACTCCGTGTTAGAGTATTTTTAAAATACAGGCCCAAAACATGCTGAAAATCGATATTTTAAGTGTCCAAAGTCGATATGTGCATGCATCTTTTGTACCCTTTTATATCTCAAATTCAGGCTCAAAACACCCGAAAATTCGATATTTTTTGGTCCTAGAAGCGATCTGTACATACCTACTCAGTGCTAGAATTTTTTTTATAATATAGGCCCACAACATGCTAAAAATCGATATTTCAGGTGCCCAAAGGCGATATCTCAAATTCAAGCCCAAAACACCCAAAAAATTCGATATTTTGTGGTCCCAGAAGCGATCTGTACATGCCTACTCCGTGTTAGAGTATTTTCAATATACAGGCCAAAAACATACTGAAAATCGATCTTTTAGGTGCCCAAAAGTCGATATGTGGATGCGTCTTCTGTACCCGTTTATATCTCAAATTCAGGCTCCAAACACCCGAAAATTCGATATTTTTGGGTCCCAGAAGCGATCTGTACAAGCCTACTCAGTGCTAGAATGTTTTCAAAATATAGGCTCAAAACAAGCTAAAAATCGATATTTTAAGTGTCCAAAGTCGATATGTGCATGCATCTTCTGTACCCGTTTATATCACAAATTCAGGCTCAAAACACCCGAAAATTCCATATTTTGGGGTCCCAGAAGCGATCTGTACATGCCTACTCAGTGCTAGAATATTTTCATAATATAGGCCCAAAACATGCTAAAAACCGATATTTTAGGTGCCCAAAGTCGATATCTCAAATTCAGGCCTAAGACACCCGAAAAATCGATATTTTGGGGTCCCAGAAGCGATCTGTACATGCCTAGTCTATGTTAGAGTATTTTCAATATACAGGCCCAAAACATACTGAAAATCGATCTTTTAGGTGCCCAAAAGTTAATATGTGGATGCATCTTCTGTACCCGTTTATACCTCAAATTCAGGCTCCAAACACCCGAAAATTCGATATTATGGGGTCCCAGAAGCGATCTGTATATGCATACTCAGTGCTAGAATGTTTTCAAAACATAAGCTCAAAACATGCTAAAATCGATATTATAAGTGTCCAAAGTCAATATGTGCATGCATCTTCTGTACCCGTTTATATCTCAAATTCAATCTCAAAACACCCGAAAATTCGGTATTTTGGGTCCTAGAAGCGAAATGTACATGCCTACTCCAAGTTTGAATGTTTTCAAGAAACAGACCCAAAACATGCTCAAAATCGATATTTTAGGTGCCCAAAAGTCGATATGTGGATGCATCTTCTGTACCCGTTTATATCTCAAATTCAGGCTCCAAACACCCGAAAATTCGATATTTTGGGGTCCCAGAAGCAATCTGTACTTGCCTACTCCGTGTTTGAGTATTTTCAAAATACAGGCCCAAAACATGCTAAAAATCGATATTTTAGGTGACCAAAGTCAATATGTTTATGCATCTTGTGCACCCGTTTATATCCCAAATTCAACCTCAAAACACCCGAAAATTCGATATTTTTGGGTCCCACAAGCGATCTGTACATGCCTAGTTAGTGCTAGAATATTTTTAAAATATAGGCCCAAAACATGCTAAAAATCGATATTTTAGGTGCCCAAAGTCGATATCTCAAATTCAGGCCCAAAACACCCGAAAAATTTGATATTTTGGGGTTCCAGAAGCGAACTGTACATGCCTACTCCGTGTTAGAGTATTTTCAAAATACAGGCCCAAAACATACTGAAAATCGATCTTTTAGGTGCCCAAAAGTCGATATGTTCATGCATCTTCTGTACCCGTTTGTATCTCAAATTCAGGCTCCAATCACCCGAAAATTCGATATTTTTGGGTCATAGAAGCGATCTGTACAAGCCTACTCAGTGCTAGAATATTTTCATAATATAGGCCCAAAACATGCTAAAAATCGATATTTTAGGTGCCCAAAGTCGATATCTCAAATTCAGGCCTAAGACACCCGAAAATTCGATATTTTGGGGTTCCAGAAGCGATCTGTACATGCTTACTCTGAGTATTTTCAATATACAGTCCCAAAACATACTGAAAATCGATCTTTTAGGTGCCGAAAAGTCAATATGTGGATGCATCTTCTGTACCCGTTTATATCTCAAATTCAGGCTCCAAAAACCCGAAAATTCGATATTTTGGGGTCCTATAAGCGATCTGTATATGCATACTCAGTTCTAGAATGTTTTCAAAATATAGGCTCAAAACATGCTAAAATCGATATTATAAGTGTCCAAAGTCAATATGTGCATGCATCTTCTGTACCCGTTTTTATCTCAAATTCAGGCTCAAAACACCCGAAAATTCGGTATTTTGGGTCCTAGAAGCGAACTGTACATGCCTACTCAAAGTTAGAATGTTTTCAAGATACCGACCCAAAACATGCTCAAAATCGATATTTTAGGTGCCCAAAAGTCGATATGTGCATGCATCTTCAGTACCCGTTTATATTTCAAATTCGGGCTCAAAACCCCTGAAAATTCGATATTTTTTGGTCCCAGAAGCGATCTGTACATGCCTACTCCGTGTTAGAGTACTTTCAAAATACAGGCCCAAAACATACAGGAAATCGATATTTTAGGTGCCCCAAAGTCGATATGTGCATGCATCTTCTGCACCCGTTTATATCCCAAATTCAACCTCAAAACACCCCGAAAATTCGATATTTTTGGGACCCAGAAGCTCTCTGTACATGAATACTCAGTGCTAGAAAGTTTTCAAAATATAGGCTCAACACATGCTAAAAATCGATATTTCACGTGTCCTAAGTCGATATGTGCATGCATCTTCTGTACCCGTTTATATCTCAAATTCAGGCTTAAAACACTCGAAAATTCGATATTTTGGGGTCCCAGAATCGATCTGTACATGCCTACTTAGTGCTAGAATATTTTCAAAATATAGACCCAAAACATGATAAAAATCGTCATTTTAGGTGCCCAAAGTCGATATCTCAAATTCAGACCCAAAACACCCGAAAATTCGATAATTTGGGGTCCCAAAAGCGATCTGTACATGTCGATTCCGTGTTAGAGTATTTTCAATATACAGGCCCAAAACATACAGAAAATCGATATTTTAGGTGCCTAAAAGTCGATATGTGCATGCATCTTCTGTACCCGTTTATATCTCAAATTCAGGCTCAAAACACCCGAAAATTCGGTATTTCTGGGTCCTAGAAGCGATCTGTACATGCCTACTCCTAGCTAGAATGTTTTCAAGATACAGACCCAAAACATGCTGAAAATCGATATTTTAGGTTCCCCAATTCAATATGTGGATGCATCTTCTGTACCCGTTTATATCTCAAATTCAGGCTCCAAACACCCGAAAATTCGATATTTTTGGGTCCCAGAAGCGATCTGTACTTGCCTACTCCGTGTTAGAGTATTTTCAAAATACAGGCCCAAAACATGCTGAAAATCAATCTTTTAGGTAACCAAAAGTCGATATGTGCATGCATCTTCAGTACCCGTTTATATCTCTAATTCAGGCTCCAAACACCCGAAAATTCGGTATTTTTTGGTCCTAGAACATTCTGTACATGCCTACTCCTAGTTAGAATGTTTTCAAGATACAGACCCAAAACATGCTAAAAATCGATATTTTAGGTGCCCAAAAGTCGATATGTGCATTTATCTTCAGTACCCCTTTTTATCTCAAATTCGGGCTCAAAACACCTGAAAATTCGATATTTTGGGGTCCCAGAAGCGATCTGTACATGCCTACTCCGTGTTAAAGTATTTTAAAAATACAGGCCCAAAACATGCAGAAAATTGATATTTTAGGTGCCCAAAGTCAATATGTTTATGCATCTTGTGCACCCGTTTATATCCCAAATTCAACCTCAAAACACCCGAAAATTCGATATTTTTGGGTCCCACAAGCGATCTGTACATGCCTAGTTAGTGCTAGAATATTTTTAAAATATAGGCCCAAAACATGCTAAAAATCGATATTTTAGGTGCCCAAAGTCGATATCTCAAATTCAGGCCCAAAACACCCGAAAAATTTGATATTTTGGGGTTCCAGAAGCGAACTGTACATACCTACTCCGTGTTAGAGTATTTTCAAAATACAGGCCCAAAACATACTGAAAATCGATCTTTTAGGTGCCCAAAAGTCGATATGTTCATGCATCTTCTGTACCCGTTTGTATCTCAAATTCAGGCTCCAATCACCCGAAAATTCGATATTTTTGGGTCATAGAAGCGATCTGTACAAGCCTACTCAGTGCTAGAATATTTTCATAATATAGGCCCAAAACATGCTAAAAATCGATATTTTAGGTGCCCAAAGTCGATATCTCAAATTCAGGCCTAAGACACCCGAAAATTCGATATTTTGGGGTTCCAGAAGCGATCTGTACATGCTTACTCTGAGTATTTTCAATATACAGTCCCAAAACATACTGAAAATCGATCTTTTAGGTGCCGAAAAGTCAATATGTGGATGCATCTTCTGTACCCGTTTATATCTCAAATTCAGGCTCCAAAAACCCGAAAATTCGATATTTTGGGGTCCTATAAGCGATCTGTATATGCATACTCAGTTCTAGAATGTTTTCAAAATATAGGCTCAAAACATGCTAAAATCGATATTATAAGTGTCCAAAGTCAATATGTGCATGCATCTTCTGTACCCGTTTTTATCTCAAATTCAGGCTCAAAACACCCGAAAATTCGGTATTTTGGGTCCTAGAAGCGAACTGTACATGCCTACTCAAAGTTAGAATGTTTTCAAGATACCGACCCAAAACATGCTCAAAATCGATATTTTAGGTGCCCAAAAGTCGATATGTGCATGCATCTTCAGTACCCGTTTATATTTCAAATTCGGGCTCAAAACCCCTGAAAATTCGATATTTTTTGGTCCCAGAAGCGATCTGTACATGCCTACTCCGTGTTAGAGTACTTTCAAAATACAGGCCCAAAACATACAGGAAATCGATATTTTAGGTGCCCCAAAGTCGATATGTGCATGCATCTTCTGCACCCGTTTATATCCCAAATTCAACCTCAAAACACCCCGAAAATTCGATATTTTTGGGACCCAGAAGCTCTCTGTACATGAATACTCAGTGCTAGAAAGTTTTCAAAATATAGGCTCAACACATGCTAAAAATCGATATTTCACGTGTCCTAAGTCGATATGTGCATGCATCTTCTGTACCCGTTTATATCTCAAATTCAGGCTTAAAACACTCGAAAATTCGATATTTTGGGGTCCCAGAATCGATCTGTACATGCCTACTTAGTGCTAGAATATTTTCAAAATATAGACCCAAAACATGATAAAAATCGTCATTTTAGGTGCCCAAAGTCGATATCTCAAATTCAGACCCAAAACACCCGAAAATTCGATAATTTGGGGTCCCAAAAGCGATCTGTACATGTCGATTCCGTGTTAGAGTATTTTCAATATACAGGCCCAAAACATACAGAAAATCGATATTTTAGGTGCCTAAAAGTCGATATGTGCATGCATCTTCTGTACCCGTTTATATCTCAAATTCAGGCTCAAAACACCCGAAAATTCGGTATTTCTGGGTCCTAGAAGCGATCTGTACATGCCTACTCCTAGCTAGAATGTTTTCAAGATACAGACCCAAAACATGCTGAAAATCGATATTTTAGGTTCCCCAATTCAATATGTGGATGCATCTTCTGTACCCGTTTATATCTCAAATTCAGGCTCCAAACACCCGAAAATTCGATATTTTTGGGTCCCAGAAGCGATCTGTACTTGCCTACTCCGTGTTAGAGTATTTTCAAAATACAGGCCCAAAACATGCTGAAAATCAATCTTTTAGGTGCCCAAAAGTCGATATGTGGATGCATCTTCTGTACCCGTTTATATCTCTAATTCAGGCTCCAAACACCCGAAAATTCGGTATTTTTTGGTCCTAGAACATTCTGTACATGCCTACTCCTAGTTAGAATGTTTTCAAGATACAGACCCAAAACATGCTAAAAATCGATATTTTAGGTGCCCAAAAGTCGATATGTGCATTTATCTTCAGTACCCCTTTTTATCTCAAATTCGGGCTCAAAACACCTGAAAATTCGATATTTTGGGGTCCCAGAAGCGATCTGTACATGCCTACTCCGTGTTAAAGTATTTTAAAAATACAGGCCCAAAACATGCAGAAAATTGATATTTTAGGTGCCCAAAGTCAATATGTGCATGTATCTTCTGTACACGTTTATATCTCAAATTCAGGCTCAAAACACCGAAAATTCGATATTTTGGGGTCCCAGAAGCGATCTGTACATGCCTACTCAGTGCTAGTATATTTTCAAAATATATACCTAAACATGCTAACAATCGATATTTTAGGTGCCCAAAGTCGATATCTCAAATTCAGGCCCAAAACACCCGAAAATTCGATATTTTGGGGTTCCTGATGCGATCTGTACATGCCTACTCCGTGTTAGTGTTTCCAAAATACAGGCCCAAAACATGCCGAAAATCGATATTTTTGGTGCCCAAAGTCAATATGTGTATGCATCTTCTACACCCGTTTATATCCCAAATTCAACCTCAAAACATCCGAAAATTCGATATTTTTGGGTCCCAGAAGCGGTCTGTACATGCCTACTGAGTGCTAGAATGTTTTAAAAATATAGGCTCAAAACATGCTAAAAATCGATATTTTAAGTGTCCAAAGTCGATATGTGCATGCATCTTCTGTACCCGTTTATATCTGAAATTCAGGCTCAAAACACCCGAAAATTAGGTATTTTTGGGTCCTAGGAGCGATATGTACATGCTTACTCAGATACATCCCCAAAACATGCTGAAAATCGATATTTTAGGTGCCCAAAGTCAATATGAGTATGAATCTTCTGCACCCGTTAATATCCCAAATTGAACCTCGAAAATTCGATATTTTTGGGTCCCAGAAGCGGTCTGTACATGCCTACTCAGTGCTAGAATGTTTTCAAAATATAGGCCCAAAACATGCTGAAAATCGATATTTTAGGTGCCCAAAGTCAATATGTGTATGCATCTTCTGCACCCATTTATATCTCAAATTCAGGTTAAAAACACCCGAAAATTCGATATTTTTGGGTCCCAGAAGGGATCTGTACATGCCTACTCCGTGTTAGAGTATTTTCAAAATACAGGCCCAAAACATTCTGACAATCGATCTTTTAGGTGCCCAAAAGTCGATATGTGCATGCATGTTCTGTACCCGTTTATATTTCAAATTCAGGCTCCAAACACCCGAAAATACGATATTTTGGGGTCCCAGAAGCGATCTGTACATGCCTACTCGGATACAGGCCCAAAACATGCTGAAAATCGATATTTTAGGTGCCCAAAGTCAATATGTGTAAGCATCTTCTGTACCCGTTTATATCCTAAATTCAACCTCAAAACACCCGAAAATTCGATATTTTTGGGTCCCAGAAGCGATCTGTAGATGCCAACTCAGTGCTAGAATGTTTTCAAGATACAGACCCCAAACATGCTCAAAATCGATATTTTAGGTGCCCAAAAGTCGATATGTGCATGCATCTTCAGTACCCGTTTATATCTCAAATTCAGGCTCAAAACACCTGAAAATTCGATATTTTGGGGTACCAGAAGCGATCTGTACATGCCTACTCCGTGTTAAAGTATTTTCAAAATACAGGCCCAAAACATGCTGAAAATCGATATTTTAGGTGCCGAAAGTCAATATGTGCATGCATCTTCTTTACCCGTTTATATCTCAAATTCAGGCTCAAAACACCGAAAATTCGATATTTTGGGGTCCCAGAAGCGATCTGTACATGCCTACTCAGTGCAAGTATATTTTCAAAATATATACCCAAAACATGCTAAAAATCGATATTTTAGGTGGCTAAGGTCGATATCTCAAATTCAGGCCCAAAACATCCGAAAATTCGATATTTTGGGGTCCCAACAGCGATCTGTACATGCCTACTCCGTGTTTGAGTATTTTCAAAATACATGCCCAAAACATGCTGAAAATCGATATTATAAGTGTCCAATGTCGATATGTGCATGCATCTTCTGTACCCGTTTATATCTCAAATTCAGACTCAAAACACCCGAAAATTAGGTATTTTGGGTCCTAGAAGCGAACTGTACATGCCTACTCCTAGTTAGAATGATTTCAAGATACAGACCCAAAACATGCTCAAAATCGATATTTTAGGTGCCGAAAATTCGATATGTGCATTCATCTTCAGTACCCGTTTATATCTCAAATTCAGGCTCAAAACACCCGAAAATTCGATATTTTGGGGTCCAAGAAGCGATCTGTACATGCCTACTCAGTGCTAGAATATTTTCTAAATATGGGCCCAAAAAATGTTAAAATCGATATTTTAGGTGCATAAAGTCGATATCTCCAATTCAGGCCCAAAACACCCCGAAATTCGATATTTTGGGGTCCCAGAAGCGATGTGTACATGCCTACTCCTAGTTAGAATGTTTTCAAGATACAGACCCAAAACACGCTCAAAATCGATATTTTAGGTGCCCAAAATTCGATATGTGCATGCATCTTCAGTACCCGTTTATATCTTAAATTCAGGCTCAAAACACCTGAAAATTCGATATTTTGGGGTCCAAGAAGCGATCTGTACATGCCTACTCAGATACAGGCCTAAAACATGCTGAAAACGAATATTTTAAGTGCCTAAAGTCAATATGTGTATGCATCTTCTGCACACGTTCATATCCCAAATTCAACCTCAAAACATCCGAAAATCGATATTCTTGGGTCCCAGAAGCGATCTGTACATGCCTACTCAGTTCTAGAATGTTTTCATAATATAGGCTCAAAACATGCTAAAAAATCGATATTTTAAGTGTCCAAAGTTGATATATGCATGCATCTTCTATACCCGTTTATATCTCAAATTCAGGCTCAAAACATCCGAAAATTCGATATTTTGGGGTCCCAGAAGCGATATGTACATGCCTACTCAGTGCTAGAATATTTTCAAAATATAGGCCCAAAACATGCTAGAAATCGATATTTTAGGTGCCCAAAGTCGATATTTCAAATTCAGGTCCAAAACACCCGAAAATTCGATATTTTGGGGTCCCAGAATCGATCTGTACATGCCTACTCCGTGTTAGAGTATTTTTAAAATACAGCCCCAAAACATGCTAAAAATCGATATTTTAGGTGCCCAAAGTCTCAAATTCAAACTCAAAACACCCGAAAATTCTATATTTTGGGTCCCAGAAGCGATCTGTACATGCCTACTCAGTGCTAGAATGCTTTCAAAATATAGGCTCAAAACATGCTAAAAATCGATATTATAAGTGTCCAATGTCGATATGTGCATGCATCTTCTGTACCCGTTTATATCTCAAATTCAGACTCAAAACACCCGAAAATTAGGTATTTTGGGTCCTAGAAGCAAACTGTACATGCCTACTCCTAGTTAGAATGTTTTCAAGATACAGACCCAAAACATGCTCAAAATCGATATTTTAGGTGCCGAAAATTCGATATGTGCATTCATCTTCAGTACCCGTTTATATCTCAAATTCAGGCTCAAAACACCTGAAAATTCGATATTTTGGGGTCCAAGAAGCGATCTGTACATGCCTACTCAGTGCTAGAATATTTTCAAAATATGGGCCCAAAACATGTTAAAATCGATATTTTAGGTGCATAAAGTCGATATCTCCAATTCAGGCCCAAAACACCCCGAAATTCGATATTTTGGGGTCCCAGAAGCGATGTGTACATGCTTACTTCTAGTTAGAATGTTTTCAAGATACAGACCCAAAACATGCTCAAAATCGATATTTTAGGTGCCCAAAATTCGATATGTGCATGCATCTTCAGTACCCGTTTATATCTTAAATTCAGGCTCAAAACACCTGAAAATTCGATATTTTGGGGTCCAAGAAGCGATCTGTACATGCCTACTCCGTGTTAGAGTATTTTCAAGATACAGGTCCAAAACATGCTGAAAATCGATATTTTAGGTGCTCATAGTCAATATGTGCATGCATCTTCTGTACCCGTTTATATCTCAAATTCAGGCTCAAAACACACGAAAAATCAATATTTTGGGGTCCCAGAAGCGATCTGTAAATGCCTACTCAGTGCTAGAATATTTTCAAAATATAGGCCCAAAACATGCTAAAGATCGAAATTTTAGGTGCCCAAAGTCGATATCTCAAATTCAGGCCCAAGACGCCCGAAAATTCGATATTTAGGGGTCCTAGAATTGATCTGTACATGCCTACTCCTAGTTAGGATGTTTTCAAGATACAGACCCAAAACATACTCGAAATCGATATTTTAGGTGCCCAAAAGTTTAAATGTGCATTCATCTTCAGTACCCGTTAATATCTCAAATTCAGGCTCCAAACACCCGAAAATTCGATATTTTGGGGTCCCAGAAGCGATCTGTACATGCCTACTCAGATACAGGCCTAAAACATGCTGAAAACGAATATTTTAGGTGCCCAAAGTCAATATGTGTATTCATCTTCTGCACCCGTTCATATCCCAAATTCAACCTCAAAACATCCGAAAATCGATATTTTTGGGTCCCAGAAGCGATCTGTACATGCCTACTCAGTTCTA
Organism: Petrolisthes cinctipes; assembly: GCA_033782935.1. Lineage (NCBI taxonomy): Eukaryota > Metazoa > Arthropoda > Malacostraca > Decapoda > Porcellanidae > Petrolisthes > Petrolisthes cinctipes. Next base: position 339,992 of record JAWQEG010001276.1, read on the forward strand.
GATTGTTTTCAAAATATAGGCTCAAAACAAGCTAAAAATCGATATTTTAAGTGTCCAAAGTTGATATATGCATGCATCTTCTGTACCCGTTTATATCTAAAATTAAGTTTCAAAACTCCCGAAAATTCAGTATTTATGGGTCCTAGAAGCAATATGTACATACCTACTCAGTGCTAGAATGTTTTCAAAATGCAGGCCCATAACATGCTGAAAATCGATATTTTAGGTGCCTAAAGTCAATATGTGCATGTATCTTCTGTACCCGTTTATATCTCAAATTCAGGCTCAAAACACCTGAAACTTAGGTATTTTTGGGTCCTAGAAGCGATCTGTACATCCCTACTCCTAGTTAGAATGTTTTGAAGATACAGACCCAAAACATGCTCAAAATCGAAATTTTAGGTGCCCAAAAGTCGGTATGTGAATTTATCTTCAGTACCCGTTTAAATCTAAAATTCAGGCTCCAAAAACCCGAAAGTTCGATATTTTGGGGTCCCAGAAGAGATCTGTACATGCCTACACAGATACAGGCCCAAAACATGCTGAAAATCGACATTTTAGGTGGCCAAAGTCAATATGTGTATTCATCTTCTGCACCAGTTTATATCCCAAATTCAACCTCAAAACACCCAAAAATTCGATATTTTTCAGTACCAGAAGCGATCAGTACATCTAACTCAGTGCTAGAATGTTTTCAAAATATAGGCTCAAAACATGCTAAAAATCGATATTTTAAGTGTCCAAAGTCGATATGTGCATACATCTTCTGTGACCGTTTATATCTCAAATAGAGGCTCAAAACACTCAAAAATTCGGTATTTGTGGGTCCTAGAAGCGATCTGTACATGCCTACTCCTATTTAGAATGTTTTCAAAATACAGGCCCTAAACATACTGAAAATCGATCTTTTAGGTGCCCAAAAGTCGATATGTGCATGCATCTTCTGTACCCGTTTATATCTTAAATTCAGGCTCCAAACAAACGAAAATTCGATATTTTGGGGTCGAAGAAGCGATCTGTACATTCCTACTCAGATACAGGCCCAAAACATGCTGAAAATCGATATTTTAGGTGCCCAAAGTCAATATGTGTATGCATCTTCTGCAAGCGTTTATATCCCCAAATTCAAGCTCAAAACACCCGAAAATTCGATATTTTTGGGTCCCAGAAGCGATCTGAACATGCCTACTCAGTTCAAGAATGTTTTCAAAATATAGGCTCAAAACATGCTAGAAATCGATATTTTAAGTGTCCAAAGTCAATATGTGCATGCATATTTTGTACCCGTTTATATCTCAAATTCAGGCTCAAAACACAAAAAATTCGGTATTTTTGGGTCCCAGAAGCGATCTGTACATGCCTACTCCGTGTTAGAGTATTTTCAAAAATACAGGCCCAAAACATACTGAAAATCGATCTTTCAGGTGCCCAAAAGTCGATATGTGCATGCATCTTCTGTACCCGTTTATATCTCAAATTCAGTCTCCAAACACCCGAAAAATCGATATTTTGCGGTCGAAGAAGCGATCTGTACATGCCTACTCAGATGCAGGCCCAAAACATGCTGAAAATCGATATTTTAGGTGCCCAAAGTCAATATGTGTATGCATCTTCTGAACCCGTTTATATCTCAAATTCAACTTCAAAACACCCGAAAATTCGATATTTTTGGGTCCCAGAAGCGATCTGTACATGCCTACTCAGTGCTAGAATGTTTTCAAAATATAGGCTCAAAACATGCAAAAAATCGATATTATAAGTGTCCAAAGTCAATATGTGCTTGCATCTTCAGTACCCGTTTATATCTCAAATTCAGGCTCCAAACACCCGAAAATTCGATATTTTGGGGTCCCAGAAGCGATATGTACATGCCTACTCCGTGTTAGAGTATTTTCAAAATACAGGGCCAAAACATACTGAAAATCGATCTTTTAGGTGCCCAAAAGTCGATATGTGCATGCATCTTCTGTACCCGTTTATATCTCAAATTCAGGCTCCAAACACCCGAAAAGTCGATAATTTTAGGGTCGAAGAAGCAAACTGTACATGCCTACTCAGATACAGGACCAAAACATGCTGAAAATCGATATTTTAGGTGCCCAAAGTCAATATGTGTATGCATCTTCGGCACCTGTTTATATCCCAAATTCAACCTTATAACACCCGAAAATTCGATTTTTTTGGGTCCCAGAAGCGATCTGTACATGCCTACTCAGTGCTAGAATGTTTTCAAAATATAGGCTCAAAACATGCTAAAAATCGGTATTTTAAGTGTCCAAAGTCGATATGTGCATGCATCTTCAGTACCCGTATATATCTCAAATTCAACCTCAAAACACCCGAAAATTCGATATTTTTGGGTCCCAGAAGCGATCTGTACATGCCTACTCAGTGCTAGAATGTTTTTAAAATATAGGCTCAAAACATGCAAAAAATCGATATTTTAAGTGTCCAAAGTCGATATTTGCATGCATCTTCTGTACTCGTTTATATCTCAAATTCAGGCTCAAAACAACCGAAAATTCGATATTTTGGGTGCCCAAAAGTCGATATGTGCATGCATCTTCTGTACCCGTTTATATCTTAAATTCAGGCTCCAAATACACGAAAATTCGATATTTTGGGGTCCCAGAAGCGATCTGTACATGCCTACTCAGATACAGGCCCAAAACATGCTGAAAATCGATATTTTAGGTGCCCAAAGTCAATATGTGTATGCATCTTCTGCACCCGTTTATATCCAAAATTCAACCTCAAAACTCCTGAAAATTCGGTATTTTTGGGTCCTAGAAGCGATCTGTACATGCCTACTACTAGTTAGAATGTTTTCAAGATACAGACCCAAAACATGCTCAAAATCGATATTTTAGATTCCCAAAAGTCGATATATCTAAAATTAAGTTTCAAAACTCCCGAAAATTCAGTATTTTTGGGTCTTAGAAGCAATCTGTACATACCTACTCCTAGTTAGAATGTTTTCAAGATACAGACCCAAAACATGCTCAAAATCGATATTTTAGGTGCCTAAAAGTCATTATGTGCATGCATCTTCAGTACCCGTTTATATCTCAAATTCAGGGTCTAAACACCCGAAAATTCGATATTTTGGAGTACCAGAAGCGATCTGTACATGCCTACTCCGTGTTAGAGTATTTTCAAAATACAGGCCTAAAACATACTAAAAATCGATATTTTAGGTGCCCAAAGTCGATATCTCAAATTCACGCCCAAAACACCCGAAAATTTGATATTATTGGGGTCCTAGAAGCGATCTGTACATGCCTACTCCGTGTTAGAGTATTTTCAAAATACAGGCCCAAAACATACTGAAAATCGATCTTTTAGGTGCCCAAAAGTCGATATGTGCATGCATCATCAGTACCCGTTTATATCTCAAATTCAGGCTCCAAACACTCGAAAATTCGATATTTTTGGGTCCCAGAAGCGATCTGTACATGCCTACTCCGTGTTAGAGTATTTTCAAAATACAGGCCCAAAACATACTGAAAATCGATCTTTTAGGTGCACAAAAGTCGATATGTGCATGCATCTTCTGTACCCGTTTATATATCAAATTCAGGCTCCAAACACACGAAAAATTCTATATTTTGGGGTCGAAGAAGCGATCTGTACATGCCTTCTCAGATACAGGCCCAAAACATGCTGAAAATCGATATTTTAGGAGCCCAAAGTTAATATGTGTATGCATCTTCTGCACCCGTTTATATCCCAAATTCAACCTCAAAACACCCGAAAAGCGGTATTTTTGGGTCCTGGAAGCGATCTGTACATGCCTACTCCTAGTTAGAATGTTTTCAAGATACAGACCCAAAACATGCTCAAAATCGATATTTTCAGTGCACAAAAGTCGATATGTGCATGCATCTTCAGTACCCGTTTATATCTCAAATTCAGGCTCAAAAAACCCGAAAATTCGATATTTTGGGGTCACAGAAGCGATCTGTACATGCCTACTTCGTGTTAGAATATTTTCAAAATATAGGTCCAAAACATGCTAAAAATCGATATTTTAGGTGCCCAAAGTCGATATCTCAAATTCAGGCCCAAAACACCCGAAAATTCGATATTTTGGGGTCCCAGATGCGATCTGTACATGCCTACTCCGTGTTAGAGTTTTTTCAAAATACAGGCCCAAAACATACTGAAAATCGATCGTTTAGGTGTCAAAAAGTCGATATGTGCATGCATCTTCTGTACCCGTTTATATCTCAAATTGAGGGTCAAAACACCCGAAAATTCGTTTTTTTCGGTCCTAGAAGCGATCTATACATGCCAACTCCTAGTTATAATGTTTTCAAGAAACAGACCCAAAACATGCTAAAAATCAATATTTTAAGTGTCCAAAGTCGATATGTGCATGCATCTTCTGTACCCGTTTATATCTCAAATTGAGGGTCAAAACACCCAAAATTTCGGTAATTTTGGGTCTTAGAAGCGATCTGTACATGCCTACTCCTAGTTATAATGTTTTCAAGATACAGACCCAAAACATGCTCAAAATCGATATTTTCGGTGCACAAAAGTCGATATGTGCATGCATCTTCTGTACCCGTTTATATCTCAAATTCAGGCTCCAAACACCCGAAAGTTCGATATTTTTGGGTCCCAGAAGAGATCTGTACATGCCTTGTCAGATACAGGCCCAAAACATGCTGAAAATCGATATTTTAGGTGCCCAAAGTCAATATGTGTATGCATCTTCTGCACCCGTTTATATCCAAAATTCAACCTCAAAACTCCTGAAAATTCGGTATTTTTGGGTCCTAGAAGCGATCTGTACATGCCTACTACTAGTTAGAATGTTTTCAAGATACAGACCCAAAACATGCTCAAAATCGATATTTTAGATTCCCAAAAGTCGATATATCTAAAATTAAGTTTCAAAACTCCCGAAAATTCAGTATTTTTGGGTCCTAGAAGCAATCTGTACATACCTACTCCTAGTTAGAATGTTTTCAAGATACAGACCCAAAACATGCTCAAAATCGATATTTTAGGTGCCTAAAAGTCATTATGTGCATGCATCTTCAGTACCCGTTTATATCTCAAATTCAGGGTCTAAACACCCGAAAATTCGATATTTTGGAGTACCAGAAGCGATCTGTACATGCCTACTCCGTGTTAGAGTATTTTCAAAATACAGGCCTAAAACATACTAAAAATCGATATTTTAGGTGCCCAAAGTCGATATCTCAAATTCACGCCCAAAACACCCGAAAATTTGATATTATTGGGGTCCTAGAAGCGATCTGTACATGCCTACTCCGTGTTAGAGTATTTTCAAAATACAGGCCCAAAACATACTGAAAATCGATCTTTTAGGTGCCCAAAAGTCGATATATGCATGCATCATCAGTACCCGTTTATATCTCAAATTCAGGCTCCAAACACTCGAAAATTCGATATTTTTGGGTCCCAGAAGCGATCTGTACATGCCTACTCCGTGTTAGAGTATTTTCAAAATACAGGCCCAAAACATACTGAAAATCGATCTTTTAGGTGCACAAAAGTCGATATGTGCATGCATCTTCTGTACCCGTTTATATATCAAATTCAGGCTCCAAACACACGAAAAATTCTGTATTTTGGGGTCGAAGAAGCGATCTGTACATGCCTTCTCAGATACAGGCCCAAAACATGCTGAAAATCGATATTTTAGGTGCCCAAAGTTAATATGTGTATGCATCTTCTGCACCCGTTTATATCCCAAATTCAACCTCAAAACACCCGAAAATTCGGTATTTTTGGGTCCTGGAAGCGATCTGTACATGCCTACTCCTAGTTAGAATGTTTTCAAGATACAGACCCAAAACATGCTCAAAATCGATATTTTCAGTGCACAAAAGTCGATATGTGCATGCATCTTCAGTACCCGTTTATATCTCAAATTCAGGCTCAAAAAACCCGAAAATTCGATATTTTGGGGTCACAGAAGCGATCTGTACATGCCTACTTCGTGTTAGAATATTTTCAAAATATAGGTCCAAAACATGCTAAAAATCGATATTTTAGGTGCCCAAAGTCGATATCTCAAATTCAGGCCCAAAACACCCGAAAATTCGATATTTTGGGGTCCCAGATGCGATCTGTACATGCCTACTCCGTGTTTGAGTTTTTTCAAAATACAGGCCCAAAACATACTGAAAATCGATCGTTTAGGTGTCAAAAAGTCGATATGTGCATGCATCTTCTGTACCCGTTTATATCTCAAATTGAGGGTCAAAACACCCGAAAATTCGTTTTTTTCGGTCCTAGAAGCGATCTATACATGCCTACTCCTAGTTATAATGTTTTCAAGAAACAGACCCAAAACATGCTAAAAATCAATATTTTAAGTGTCCAAAGTCGATATGTGCATGCATCTTCTGTACCCGTTTATATCTCAAATTGAGGGTCAAAACACCCAAAATTTCGGTAATTTTGGGTCTTAGAAGCGATCTGTAAATGCCTACTTCTAGTTATAATGTTTTCAAGATACAGACCCAAAACATGCTCAAAATCGATATTTTCGGTGCACAAAAGTCGATATGTGCATGCATCTTCTGTACCCGTTTATATCTCAAATTCAGGCTCCAAACACCCGAAAGTTCGATATTTTTGGGTCCCAGAAGAGATCTGTACATGCCTAGTCAGATACAGGCCCAAAACATGCTGAAAATCGACATTTTAGGTGGCCAAAGTCAATATGTGTATTCATCTTCTGCACCAGTTTATATCCCAAATTCAACCTCAAAACACCCAAAAATTCGATATTTTTCAGTACCAGAAGCGATCAGTACATCTAACTCAGTGCTAGAATGTTTTCAAAATATAGGCTCAAAACATGCTAAAAATCGATATTTTAAGTGTCCAAAGTCGATATGTGCATACATCTTCTGTGCCCGTTTATATCTCAAATTGAGGCTCAAAACACTCAAAAATTCGGTATTTGTGGGTCCTAGAAGCGATCTGTACATGCCTACACCTAGTTAGAATGTTTTCAAGATACAGATCCAAAACATGCTCAAAATCGATATTTTAGGTGCCCAAAAGTCGATATGTGCATGCATCTTCAGTACCCGTTTATATCTCAAATTCAGGCTCAAAATACCCGAAAACTCGATATTTTGGGGTCCTAGAAGCGATCTGTACATGCCTACTCAGTGCTAGAGTATTATCAAAATACAGGCCCAATACATGCTAAAATTCGATATTTTTGGTGCCCAAAGTCGATATCTCAAATTCAGGCCCAAAACACCCGAAAATTCGATATTTTGGGGTCCTAGAAGCGATCTGTACATGCCTACTCCGTGTTAGAGTATTTTCAAAATACAGGCCCAAAACATACTGAAAATCGATCTTTTAGGTGCCCAAAAGTCGATATGTGCATGCATCTTCTGTACCCGTTTATATCTTAAATTCAGGCTCCAAACACCCGAAAAATCGATATTTTGGGGTCGAAGAAGCGATCTGTATATGCCTACTCAGATACAGGCCCAAAACATGCTGAAAATCGATATTTTAGGTGCCCAAAAATCAATATGTGTATGCATCTTCTGAACACGTTTATATCTCAAATTCAACCTCAAAACACCCGAAAATTCGATATTTTTGGGTCCCAGAAGCGATCTGTACATGCCTACTCAGTGCTAGAATGTTTTCAAAATATAGGCTCAAAACATGCAAAAAATCGATATTTTAAGTGTCCAAAGTCAATATGTGCTTGCATCTTCAGTACCCGTTTATATCTCAAATTCAGGCTCCAAACACCCGAAAATTCGATATTTTAGGGTCCCAGAAGCGATATGTACATGCCTACTCCGTGTTAGAGTATTTTCAAAGTACAGGCCCAAAACATAATGAAAATCGATCTTTTAGGTGCGCAAAAGTCGATATGTGCATGCATCTTCTGTACCCGTTTATATATCAAATTTAGTCTCCAAACACCCGAAAAATTCTATATTTTGGGGTCGAAGAAGCGATCTGTACATGCCTTCTCAGATACAGGCCCAAAACATGCTAAAATCGATATTTTAGGTGCCCAAAGTTAATATGTGTATGTATCTTCTGCACCCGTTTATATTCCAAATTCAACCTCAAAACACCCGAAAATTCGGTATTTTTGGGTCCTGGAAGTGATCTGTACATGCCTACTCCTAGGTAGAATGTTTTCAAGATACAGACCCAAAATATGCTCAAAATCGATATTTTCAGAGCACAAAAGTCGATATGTGCATGCATCTTTTGTACCCGTTTATATCTCAAATTCAGGCTCAAAACACCCGAAAATACGATATTTTGGGGTCCCAGAAGCGATCTGTACATGCCTACTCCTAGTTATAATGTTTTCAAGATACAGACCCAAAACATACTCAAAATCGATATTTTCGGTGCACAAAAGTCGATATGTGCATGCAGCTTCTGTACCGGTTTATATCTCAAATTCACGCTCAAAACACCCAAAAATTCGATATTTTGGGGTCCCAGAAGCGATCTGTACATGCCTACTCCGTGTTAGAGTATTTTCAAAATTCAGGCCCAAAACATACTGAAAATCGATCTTTTAGGTGCCCAAAAGTCGATATGTGCATGCATCTTCTGTACCCGTTTATATCTCAAATTCAGGCTCCAAACAAACGAAAATTCGATATTTTGGGGTCCAAGAAGCGATCTGTACATGCCTACTCAGTTACAGGCCCAAAACATGCTGAAAATCGATATTTTAGGTGCCCAAAGTCAATATGTGTATGCATCTTCTGCACCCGTTTATATCCCAAATTCAACCTCAAAACACCCGAAAATTCGATATTTTTGGGTCCCAGAAGCGATCTGTACATGCCCATTCAGTGCTAGAATATTTTCAAAATATAGGCTAAAACCATGCTAAAAATCGATATTTTAAGTGTCCAAAGTCGATATGTGCATGCATCTTCTGTACCCGTTTATATCTCAAATTCAGGCTCAAAACACCCTAAACTTCGGTATTTTTGGGTCCTAAAAGCGATCTGTACATGCCTACTCCTAGTTAGAATGTTTTCAACATACAGACCAAAATATGCTCAAAATCGATATTTTTGGTGCCTAAAAGTCGATATGTGCATGCATCTTCAGTACCCGTTTATATCTCAAATTCATTCTCAAAACACCCGAAAAATCGATATTTTGGGGTCCCAGAAGCGATCTGTACAAGCTTACTCTGTGTTAGAGTATTTTCAAAATACAGGCCCAAAACATGCTGAAAATCGATATTTTATGTGCCCAAAGTCAATATGCGCATGCATCTTCTGTACCCGTTTATATCTCAAATTAAGGCTCAAAACACCCGAAAATTCGATATTTTGGAGTCCCAGAAGCAATCTGTACATACCAACTCATTGCTAGAATATTTTCAAAATATAGGCCCAAAACATGCTAAAAATCGATATTTTAAGTGCCCAAAGTCGACATCTCAAATTCAGGTCCAAAACACCCGAAAATTCGATATTTTGGGGTCCCAGAAGCGATCTGTACAAGCTTACTCCGTGTTAGAGTATTTTCAAAATACAGGCCCTAAACATAATGAAAATCGATCTTTTAGGTACCCAAAGGTCGATATGTGCATGCATCTTCTATTCCCGTTTATATATCAAATTCAGACTCAAAAACACCCGAAAATTCGATATTTTGGGTTTCCATAAGCGATCTGTACATGCCTACTCAAATACAGGCCCAAAACATGTTAAAAATCGATATTTTAGATGCCCAAAGTCAATATGTGTATGCATCTTCTGCACCCGTTTATATCCCAAATTTAACCTCAAAACACCCTAAAATTCGATATTTTTGGGTCCCAGAAGCGATCTGTACATGCCTACTCAGAGCTAGAATGTTTTCAAAATATAGGCTGAAAACATGTTATAAATCGATATTTTAAGTGTCCAAAGTCGATATGTGCATGCATCTTCTGTACCCGTTTATATCTCAAATTCAGGCTCAAAACACCCGAAAATTCGGTATTTTTTGGGTCCTGGAAGCGATATGTACATGCCTACTCCTAGTTAGAATGTTTTCAAGATACAGACCCAAAACATGCTCAAAATCGATATTTTCGGTGCCCAAAAGTCAATATGTGCATTCATCTTCAGTACCCGTTTATATCTCAAATTCAGGCTCAAAACACCCGAAAATTCGACATTTTGGGGTCCCAGAAGCGACCTGTACATGCATACTCAGATACAGGCCCAAAACAAGCTGAAAATCGATATTTTAGGTGCCCAAAGTCAATATTGTGTATGCATCTTCTGCACCCGTTTACATCCCAAAATTCAGGCTCCAAACACGCGAAAATTCAATATTTTGGGTTCCCATAAGCGATTTGTACATGCCTACTTAGATACAGGCCCAAAACAAGCTGAAAATCGAAATTTTAGGTGCCCAAAGTCAATATGTGTATGCATCTTCTGCACCCGTTTATATCCCAAATTCAACCTCAAAACACCCGAAAATTCGATATTTTTGGGTCCCAGAAGCGATCTGTACATGCCTACTCAGAGCTAGAATGTTTTCAAAATATAGGCTGAAAACATGTTAAAAATCGATATTTTAAGTGTCCAAAGTCGATATGTGCATGCATCTTCTGTACCCGTTTATATCTCAAATTCAAGCTCAAAACACCCGAAAATTCGGTATTTTTTGGGTCCTGGAAGCGATATGTACATGCCTACTCCTAGTTAGAATGTTTTCAAGATAGTTTCCGATTATATCTCAAATTCAGGCTCCAAACACCCGAAAGTTCGATATTTTGGGGTCCCAGAAGCGATCTGTACATGCCTACGCAGATACAGGCCCAAAACATGCTGAAAATCGATATTTTAGGTGTCCAAAGTCAATATGTGTATTCATCATCTGCACCCGTTTATATCCCAAATTCAACCTCAAAACACCCAAAAATTTGATATTTTTGGGTACCAGAAGCGATCTGTACATCTAATTCAGTTATAGAATGTTTTTAAAATATAGGCTCAGAACATGCTAAAAATCGATATTTTAAGTGTTCAGAGTCAATATGTGCTTGCAGCTTCTGTACCAGTTTATATCTCAAATTCAGGCTCAAAACACCCCAAAAATTCGGTATTTTTCGGTCTCAGAAGCGATCTGTACATGCCTATTTAGTGCTAGAATATTTTCAAAATATAGGTCCAAAACATGCTAAAAATCAATATTTTAAGTGCCCAAACTCGATATCTGAAATTCAGGCCAAAAACACCCGAAAATTCGATATTTTGGGGTCCCAGAAGCGATCTCTACATGCCTACTCCGTGTTAGAGTATTTTCAAAATACAGGCCCAAAACATAGTGAAAATCGATCTTTTAGGTGCCCATAAGTCGATATGTGCATGGATCTTCTGTACCCGTTTATATCTCAAATTCAGACTCAAAACACCCGAAAAATCGATATTTTGGGGTCCCAGAAGCAATCTGTACATACCTACTCATTGCTAGAATATTTTAAATATATAGACCCAAAACATGCTAAAAATCGATATTTTAGGTGCCCACAGTCGACATCTCAGATTCAGGTCCAAAACACCCGAAAATTCGATATTTTGGGGTCCCAGATGCGATCTGTACATGCCTAGTCCGTGTTAGAGTATTTTCAAAATATAGGCTCAAAACATGCTAAAAATCGATATTTAAAATGTCCAAAGTCGATATGTACCCGTTTATATATCAAATTCAGGCTCAAAACACCCGAAAATTCGATATTTTTGGGTCCCAGAAGCGATCTGTTCATGCCTACTCAGTTCTAGAATATTTTTAAAATATAGGTCCAAAACATGCTAAATATCGATATTTTAGGTGCCCAAAGTCGATATCTCAAATTCAGGCCCAAAACTCCCGAAAATTCGATATTTTGGGTCCCAGAAGCGATCTGTACATGCCTACTCCGTGTTAGAGTATTTTCAAAATACAGGCCCAAAACATACTGAAAATCGACCTTTAGGTGCCCAAAGTCAATATGTACATGCATCTTCTGTACCCGTTTATATCTCAAATTCATGCTCAAAACACCCGAAAATTCGATATTTTGGGGTCCCAGATGCGATCTGTACATGCCTACTCCGTGTTAGAGTATTTTCAAAATAAAGGCCCAAAACATGCTAAAATCGATATTTTAGGGGCCCAAAGTCAATACGTGCATGCATCTTCTGTACCCGTTTATATCTCAAATTCAGGCTCAAAACACCCGAAAATTCGATATTTTGGGGTCCCAGAAGCGATCTGTACATGCCTACTCCGTTTTAGAGTATTTTCAAAATACAGGCCCAAAACATGCTGAAAATCGATCTTTTAGGTGTCCAAAGTCAAAATGTGCATGCATCTTCTGTACCCGTTTATATCTCAAATTCATTCTCAAAACACCCGAAAATTCGATATTTTGGGGTCCCAGAAGCGATCTGTACATGCCTACTCAGTGCTAGAATATTTTCAAAATATAGGCCCAAAACGTGCTAACAATCGATATTTTAGGTAACCAAAGTCGATATCTCAAATTCAGGCCCAAAACATCCGAAAATTCGACATTTTGGGGTCCCAAAAGCGATCGGTATATGCCTACTCCGTGTTAGAGTATTTTCAAAATACAGGCCCGAAACATGCTAAAAATCGATATTTTAGGGGCCCAAAGTCAATACGTGCATGCATCTTCTGTACCCGTTTATATCTCAAATTCAGGCTCCAAACACCCGAAAATTCGATATTTTGGGGTCCCAGAAGCGATTTGTACATGCCTACTCAGTGCTAGAATATTTTCAAAATATTGGCCCAAAACATGCTAAAAATCGATATTATATGTGCCCAAAGTCGATATCTCAAATTCAGGTTCAAAACACCCGAAAATTCGACATTTTGGGGTCCCAAAAGCGATCGGTACATGCCTACTCCGTGTTAGAGTATTTTCAAAATACAGGCCCAAAACATACTGAAAATCGATCTTTTAGGTAACCAAAAGTCGATATGTGCATGCATCTTCTGTACCGTTTTATATCTCAGTTTCAGGCTCAAAACACCCGAAAATTTGATATTTTGGGGTCCCAGATGCGATCTGTACATGCCTACTCCGTGTTAGAGTATTTTCAAAATACAAGCCCAAAACATGCTGAAAATCGATATTTTAGGTGCCCAAAGTCAATATGTGTATGCATCTTCTGCACCCGTTTATATCCCAAATTCAACCTCAAAACACCCAAAAATTCAATATTTTTGGATCCCAGAAACGATCTGTATATGTCTACTCATTGCTAGATTTCTTTCAAAATATAGGCTCAAAACATGCTAAAAATCGTGTACCAGTCCTCTAAGGCTTTAACTCGTTCAGGATCTGATACAGTACCTTATTCTGGAGTTGTAGTCATAGTAGTTGTTGTTGTTGTTGTGGTTGTTGTGGTCTTAGGTAGCGAGCTCGGCGTCGTGGTGTTCTTAGGTAAGTGACTTCACAAGTTTCTTTAGGCTTAATTTATTTATACATACTTATCTCTATACAGGGAATTATATTAGATGCCTTGTCTTATATGACTGTATTTCTCTCTTTTGGAAACAGTTTGTAGCCCTGGGAGTCAGTTTAGGAAATCCTACATATTAGTTAAACTACACTGCTTATATACATTCTCTATTGGGAGTTCCTGGTACTTTTGAAAAGGGGTGGAGTTGTTTAAGCTCCACCCAATTCTCCTCTCTCTCTCTCTCTTGCTTTCTCTCCCTCACTCTCTCTCTCTCTCTCACTTTCTCTCCCTCTCTCTCTTGAGTTTAGAGATGACAGTGAGAAATTGGAGGTAAGAAGGTTGGCCCTCTTGTGTTTGTTATTGTCAGAAGGTCTTCTGTTTATGTTGCTTCAAGTGGGGAAGCTGTGTGAGACCCTCATATACAGTACTGTACAATCGATATTTTAGGTGCCCAAAAGTCGATATGTGCATGCATCTTCAGTACCCGTTTATATCTCAAATTCAGGCTCAAAACACCCGAAAATTCGATATTTTGAAGTCCCAGAACCGATCTATACATGCCTACTCCGTGTTAGAGTATTTTCAAGATTCAAACCCAAAACATGCTTAAAAATCGATATTTTAGGTGCCCTAAAGTCGATATGTGCATGCATCTTCAGTACCCGTTTATATCTCTAATTCAGGCTCAAAACACCCGAAAACTCGATATTTTGGGGTCCCAGAAGCGATCTGTACATGCCTACTCAGTGCTAGAATATTTTCAAATTATAGGCCCAAAACGTGCTAAAAATCGATATTTTAGGTGCCCAAAGTCGATATCTCAAATTCAGGCCCAAAACACCCGAAAATTCGACATTTTGGGGTCCCAAAAGCGATCGGTACATGCCTACTCCGTGTTAGAGTATTTTCAAAATACAGGCCCAAAACATACTGAAAATCGATCTTTTAGGTAACCAAAAGTCGATATGTGCATGCATCTTCTGTACCCTTTTATATCTCAGTTTCAGGCTCAAAACACCCGAAAATTTGATATTTTGGGGTCCCAGATGCGATCTGTACATGCCTACTCCGTGTTAGAGTATTTTCAAAATACAGGCCTAAAACATGCTGAAAATCGATATTTTAGGAGCCCAAAGTCAATACGTGCATGCATCTACTGTACCCATTTATATCTCAAATTCAGGCTCAAAACACCCGAAAATCCGATATTTTGAAGTCCCAGAAGCGATCTATACATGCCTACTGCGTGTTAGAGTATTTTCAAGATTCAGACCCAAAACATGCTTAAAAATCGATATTTTAGGTGCCCTAAAGTCGATATGTGCATGCATCTTCAGTACCCATTTATATCTCAAATTCAGACTCAAAACACCCGAAAACTCGATATTTTGGGGTCCCAGAAGCGATCTGTACATGCCTACTCAGTGCTAGAATATTTTCAAATTATAGGCCCAAAACGTGCTAAAAATCGATATTTTAGGTGCCCAAAGTCGATATCTCAAATTCAGGCCCAAAACACCAGAAAATTCGACATTTTGGGGTCCCAAAAGCGATCGGTACATGCCTACTCCGTGTTAGAGTATTTTCAAAATACAGGCCCAAAACATACTGAAAATCGATCTTTTAGGTAACCAAATGTCGATATGTGCATGCATCTTCTGTACCGTTTTATATCTCAGTTTCAGGCTCAAAACACCCGAAAATTTGATATTTTGGGGTCCCAGATGCGATCTGTACATGCCTACTCCGTGTTAGAGTATTTTCAAAATACAAGCCCAAAACATGCTGAAAATCGATATTTTAGGTGCCCAAAGTCAATATGTGTATGCATCTTCTGCACCCGTTTATATCCCAAATTCAACCTCAAAACACCCAAAAATTCAATATTTTTGGATCCCAGAAACGATCTGTATATGTCTACTCATTGCTAGATTTCTTTCAAAATATAGGCTCAAAACATGCTAAAAATCGTGTACCAGTCCTCTAAGGCTTTAACTCGTTCAGGATCTGATACAGTACCTTATTCTGGAGTTGTAGTCATAGTAGTTGTTGTTGTTGTTGTGGTTGTTGTGGTCTTAGGTAGCGAGCTCGGCGTCGTGGTGTTCTTAGGTAAGTGACTTCACAAGTTTCTTTAGGCTTAATTTATTTATACATACTTATCTCTATACAGGGAATTATATTAGATGCCTTGTCTAATATGACTGTATTTCTCTCTTTTGGAAACAGTTTGTAGCCCTGGGAGTCAGTTTAGGAAATCCTACATATTAGTTAAACTACACTGCTTATATACATTCTCTATTGGGAGTTCCTGGTACTTTTGAAAAGGGGTGGAGTTGTTTAAGCTCCACCCAATTCTCCTCTCTCTCTCTCTCTTGCTTTCTCTCCCTCACTCTCTCTCTCTCTCTCACTTTCTCTCCCTCTCTCTCTTGAGTTTAGAGATGACAGTGAGAAATTGGAGGTAAGAAGGTTGGCCCTCTTGTGTTTGTTATTGTCAGAAGGTCTTCTGTTTATGTTGCTTCAAGTGGGGAAGCTGTGTGAGACCCTCATATACAGGACTGTACAATCGATATTTTAGGTGCCCAAAAGTCGATATGTGCATGCATCTTCAGTACCCGTTTATATCTCAAATTCAGGCTCAAAACACCCGAAAATTCAATATTTTGAAGTCCCAGAACCGATCTATACATGCCTACTCCGTGTTAGAGTATTTTCAAGATTCAAACCCAAAACATGCTTAAAAATCGATATTTTAGGTGCCCTAAAGTCGATATGTGCATGCATCTCCAGTACCCATTTATATCTCTAATTCAGGCTCAAAACACCCGAAAACTCGATATTTTGGGGTCCCAGAAGCGATCTGTACATGCCTACTCAGTGCTAGAATATTTTCAAATTATAGGCCCAAAACGTGCTAAAAATCGATATTTTAGGTGCCCAAAGTCGATATCTCAAATTCAGGCCCAAAACACCCGAAAATTCGACATTTTGGGGTCCCAAAAGCGATTGGTACATGCCTACTCCGTGTTAGAGTATTTTCAAAATACAGGCCCAAAACATACTGAAAATCGATCTTTTAGGTAACCAAAAGTCGATATGTGCATGCATCTTCTGTACCCTTTTATATCTCAGTTTCAGGCTCAAAACACCCGAAAATTTGATATTTTGGGGTCCCAGATGCGATCTGTACATGCCTACTCCGTGTTAGAGTATTTTCAAAATACAGGCCCAAAACATGCTGAAAATCGATATTTTAGGAGCCCAAAGTCAATACGTGCATGCATCTACTGTACCCGTTTATATCTCAAATTCAGGCTCAAAACACCCGAAAATTCGATATTTTGAAGTAACAGAAGCGATCTATACATGCCTAGTGCGTGTTAGAGTATTTTCAAGATTCAGACCCAAAACATGCTTAAAAATCGATATTTTAGGTGCCCTAAAGTCGATATGTGCATGCATCTTCAGTACCCGTTTATATCTCTAATTCAGGCTCAAAACACCCGAAAACTCGATATTTTGGGGTCCCAGAAGCGATCTGTACATGCCTACTCAGTGCTAGAATATTTTCAAATTATAGGCCCAAAACGTGCTAAAAATCGATATTTTAGGTGCCCAAAGTCGATATCTCAAATTCAGGCCCAAAACACCCGAAAATTCGACATTTTGGGGTCCCAAAAGCGATCGGTACATGCCTACTCCGTGTTAGAGTATTTTCAAAATACAGGCCCAAAACATACTGAAAATCGATCTTTTAGTTAACCAAATGTCCATATGTGCATGCATCTTCTGTACACTTTTATATCTCAGTTTCAGGCTCAAAACACCCGAAAATTTGATATTTTGGGGTCCCAGCTGCGATCTGTACATGCCTACTCCGTGTTAGAGTATTTTCAAAATACAGGCCCAAAACATGCTGAAAATCGATATTTTAGGAGCCCAAAGTCAATACGTGCATGCATCTTCTGTACCCGTTTATATCTCAAATTCAGGCTCAAAACACCCGAAAATTCGATATTTTGAAGTCCCAGAAGCGATCTATACATGCCTACTGCGTGTTAGAGTATTTTCAAGATTCAGACCCAAAACATGCTTAAAAATCGATATTTTAGGTGCCCTAAAGTCGATATGTGCATGCATCTTCAGTACCCGTTTATATCTCAAATTCAGGCTCAAAACACCCGAAAACTCGATATTTTGGGGTCCCAGAAGCGATCTGTACATGCCTACTCAGTGCTAGAATATTTTCAAATTATAGGCCCAAAACGTGCTAAAAATCGATATTTTAGGTGCCCAAATTCGATATCTCAAATTCAGGCCCAAAACACCCGAAAATTCGACATTTTGGGGTCCCAAAAGCGATCGGTACATGCCTACTCCGTGTTAGAGTATTTTCAAAATACAGGCCCAAAACATACTGAAAATCGATCTTTTAGGTAACCAAATGTCGATATGTGCATGCATCTTCTGTACCGTTTTATATCTCAGTTTCAGGCTCAAAACACCCGAAAATTTGATATTTTGGGGTCCCAGATGCGATCTGTACATGCCTACTCCGTGTTAGAGTATTTTCAAAATACAAGCCCAAAACATGCTGAAAATCGATATTTTAGGTGCCCAAAGTCAATATGTGTATGCATCTTCTGCACCCGTTTATATCCCAAATTCAACCTCAAAACACCCAAAAATTCAATATTTTTGGATCCCAGAAACGATCTGTATATGTCTACTCATTGCTAGATTTCTTTCAAAATATAGGCTCAAAACATGCTAAAAATCGTGTACCAGTCCTCTAAGGCTTTAACTCGTTCAGGATCTGATACAGTACCTTATTCTGGAGTTGTAGTCATAGTAGTTGTTGTTGTTGTTGTGGTTGTTGTGGTCTTAGGTAGCGAGCTCGGCGTCGTGGTGTTCTTAGGTAAGTGACTTCACAAGTTTCTTTAGGCTTAATTTATTTATACATACTTATCTCTATACAGGGAATTATATTAGATGCCTTGTCTTATATGACTGTATTTCTCTCTTATGGAAACAGTTTGTAGCCCTGGGAGTCAGTTTAGGAAATCCTACATATTAGTTAAACTACACTGCTTATATACATTCTCTATTGGGAGTTCCTGGTACTTTTGAAAAGGGGTGGAGTTGTTTAAGCTCCACCCAATTCTCCTCTCTCTCTCTCTCTTGCTTTCTCTCCCTCACTCTCTCTCTCTCTCTCTCACTTTCTCTCCCTCTCTCTCTTGAGTTTAGAGATGACAGTGAGAAATTGGAGGTAAGAAGGTTGGCCCTCTTGTGTTTGTTATTGTCAGAAGGTCTTCTGTTTATGCTGCTTCAAGTGGGGAAGCTGTGTGAGACCCTCATATACAGTACTGTACAATCGATATTTTAGGTGCCCAAAAGTCGATATGTGCATGCATCTTCAGTACCCGTTTATATCTCAAATTCAGGCTCAAAACACCCGAAAATTCGATATTTTGAAGTCCCAGAACCGATCTATACATGCCTACTCCGTGTTAGAGTATTTTCAAGATTCAAACCCAAAACATGCTTAAAAATCGATATTTTAGGTGCCCTAAAGTCGATATGTGCATGCATCTTCAGTACCCGTTTATATCTCTAATTCAGGCTCAAAACACCCGAAAACTCGATATTTTGGGGTCCCAGAAGCGATCTGTACATGCCTACTCAGTGCTAGAATATTTTCAAATTATAGGCCCAAAACGTGCTAAAAATCGATATTTTAGGTGCCCAAAGTCGATATCTCAAATCCAGGCCCAAAACACCCGAAAATTCGACATTTTGGTGTCCCAAAAGCGATCGGTACATGCCTACTCCGTGTTAGAGTATTTTCAAAATACAGGCCCAAAACATACTGAAAATCGATCTTTTAGGTAACCAAAAGTCGATATGTGCATGCATCTTCTGTACCCTTTTATATCTCAGTTTCAGGCTCAAAACACCCGAAAATTTGATATTTTGGGGTCCCAGATGCGATCTGTACATGCCTACTCCGTGTTAGAGTATTTTCAAAATACAGGCCCAAAACATGCTGAAAATCGATATTTTAGGAGCCCAAAGTCAATACGTGCATGCATCTACTGTACCCGTTTATATCTCAAATTCAACCTCAAAACACCCAAAAATTCAATATTTTTGGATCCCAGAAACGATCTGTATATGTCTACTCATTGCTAGATTTCTTTCAAAATATAGGCTCAAAACATGCTAAAAATCGTGTACCAGTCCTCTAAGGCTTTAACTCGTTCAGGATCTGATACAGTACCTTATTCTGGAGTTGTAGTCATAGTAGTTGTTGTTGTTGTTGTGGTTGTTGTGGTCTTAGGTAGCGAGCTCGGCGTCGTGGTGTTCTTAGGTAAGTGACTTCACAAGTTTCTTTAGGCTTAATTTATTTATACATACTTATCTCTATACAGGGAATTATATTAGATGCCTTGTCTTATATGACTGTATTTCTCTCTTATGGAAACAGTTTGTAGCCCTGGGAGTCAGTTTAGGAAATCCTACATATTAGTTAAACTACACTGCTTATATACATTCTCTATTGGGAGTTCCTGGTACTTTTGAAAAGGGGTGGAGTTGTTTAAGCTCCACCCAATTCTCCTCTCTCTCTCTCTCTTGCTTTCTCTCCCTCACTCTCTCTCTCTCTCTCTCACTTTCTCTCCCTCTCTCTCTTGAGTTTAGAGATGACAGTGAGAAATTGGAGGTAAGAAGGTTGGCCCTCTTGTGTTTGTTATTGTCAGAAGGTCTTCTGTTTATGTTGCTTCAAGTGGGGAAGCTGTGTGAGACCCTCATATACAGTACTGTACAATCGATATTTTAGGTGCCCAAAAGTCGATATGTGCATGCATCTTCAGTACCCGTTTATATCTCAAATTCAGGCTCAAAACACCCGAAAATTCGATATTTTGAAGTCCCAGAACCGATCTATACATGCCTACTCCGTGTTAGAGTATTTTCAAGATTCAAACCCAAAACATGCTTAAAAATCGATATTTTAGGTGCCCTAAAGTCGATATGTGCATGCATCTTCAGTACCCGTTTATATCTCTAATTCAGGCTCAAAACACCCGAAAACTCGATATTTTGGGGTCCCAGAAGCGATCTGTACATGCCTACTCAGTGCTAGAATATTTTCAAATTATAGGACCAAAACATGCTAAAAATTGATATTTTAGGTGCCCAAAGTCGATATCTCAAATCCAGGCCCAAAACACCCGAAAATTCGACATTTTGGGGTCCCAAAAGCGATCGGTACATGCCTACTCCGTGTTAGAGTATTTTCAAAATACAGGCCCAAAACATACTGAAAATCGATCTTTTAGGTAACCAAAAGTCGATATGTGCATGCATCTTCTGTACCCTTTTATATCTCAGTTTCAGGCTCAAAACACCCGAAAATTTGATATTTTGGGGTCCCAGATGCGATCTGTACATGCCTACTCCGTGTTAGAGTATTTTCAATATACAGGCCCAAAACATGCTGAAAATCGATATTTTAGGAGCCCAAAGTCAATACGTGCATGCATCTACTGTACCCGTTTATATCTCAAATTCAGGCTCAAAACACCCGAAAATTCGATATTTTGAAGTCCCAGAAGCGATCTATACATGCCTAGTGCGTGTTAGAGTATTTTCAAGATTCAGACCCAAAACATGCTTAAAAATCGATATTTTAGGTGCCCTAAAGTCGATATGTGCATGCATCTTCAGTACCCGTTTATATCTCTAATTCAGGCTCAAAACACCCGAAAACTCGATAATTTGGGGTCCCAGAAGCGATCTGTACATGCCTACTCAGTGCTAGAATATTTTCAAATTATAGGCCCAAAACGTGCTAAAAATCGATATTTTAGGTGCCCAAAGTCGATATCTCAAATTCAGGCCCAAAACACCCGAAAATTCGACATTTTGGGGTCCCAAAAGCGATCGGTACATGCCTACTCCGTGTTAGAGTATTTTCAAAATACAGGCCCAAAAGATACTGAAAATCGATCTTTTAGGTAACCAAATGTCGATATGTGCATGCATCTTCTGTACCGTTTTATATCTCAGTTTCAGGCTCAAAACACCCGAAAATTTGATATTTTGGGGTCCCAGATGCAATCTGTACATGCCTACTCCGTGTTAGAGTATTTTCAAAATACAAGCCCAAAACATGCTGAAAATCGATATTTTAGGTGCCCAAAGTCAATATGTGTATGCATCTTCTGCACCCGTTTATATCCCAAATTCAACCTCAAAACACCCAAAAATTCAATATTTTTGGATCCCAGAAACGATCTGTATATGTCTACTCATTGCTAGATTTCTTTCAAAATATAGGCTCAAAACATGCTAAAAATCGTGTACCAGTCCTCTAAGGCTTTAACTCGTTCAGGATCTGATACAGTACCTTATTCTGGAGTTGTAGTCATAGTAGTTGTTGTTGTTGTTGTGGTTGTTGTGGTCTTAGGTAGCGAGCTCGGCGTCGTGGTGTTCTTAGGTAAGTGACTTCACAAGTTTCTTTAGGCTTAATTTATTTATACATACTTATCTCTATACAGGGAATTATATTAGATGCCTTGTCTTATATGACTGTATTTCTCTCTTATGGAAACAGTTTGTAGCCCTGGGAGTCAGTTTAGGAAATCCTACATATTAGTTAAACAACACTGCTTATATACATTCTCTATTGGGAGTTCCTGGTACTTTTGAAAAGGGGTGGAGTTGTTTAAGCTCCACCCAATTCTCCTCTCTCTCTCTCTCTTGCTTTCTCTCCCTCACTCTCTCTCTCTCTCTCTCACTTTCTCTCCCTCTCTCTCTTGAGTTTAGAGATGACAGTGAGAAATTGGAGGTAAGAAGGTTGGCCCTCTTGTGTTTGTTATTGTCAGAAGGTCTTCTGTTTATGTTGCTTCAAGTGGGGAAGCTGTGTGAGACCCTCATATACAGTACTGTACAATCGATATTTTAGGTGCCCAAAAGTCGATATGTGCATGCATCTTCAGTACCCGTTTATATCTCAAATTCAGGCTCAAAACACCCGAAAATTCGATATTTTGAAGTCCCAGAACCGATCTATACATGCCTACTCCGTGTTAGAGTATTTTCAAGATTCAAACCCAAAACATGCTTAAAAATCGATATTTTAGGTGCCCTAAAGTCGATATGTGCATGCATCTTCAGTACCCGTTTATATCTCTAATTCAGGCTCAAAACACCCGAAAACTCGATATTTTGGGGTCCCAGAAGCGATCTGTACATGCCTACTCAGTGCTAGAATATTTTCAAATTATAGGCCCAAAACGTGCTAAAAATCGATATTTTAGGTGCCCAAAGTCGATATCTCAAATCCAGGCCCAAAACACCCGAAAATTCGACATTTTGGTGTCCCAAAAGCGATCGGTACATGCCTACTCCGTGTTAGAGTATTTTCAAAATACAGGCCCAAAACATACTGAAAATCGATCTTTTAGGTAACCAAAAGTCGATATGTGCATGCATCTTCTGTACCCTTTTATATCTCAGTTTCAGGCTCAAAACACCCGAAAATTTGATATTTTGGGGTCCCAGATGCGATCTGTACATGCCTACTCCGTGTTAGAGTATTTTCAAAATACAGGCCCAAAACATGCTGAAAATCGATATTTTAGGAGCCCAAAGTCAATACGTGCATGCATCTACTGTACCCGTTTATATCTCAAATTCAACCTCAAAACACCCAAAAATTCAATATTTTTGGATCCCAGAAACGATCTGTATATGTCTACTCATTGCTAGATTTCTTTCAAAATATAGGCTCAAAACATGCTAAAAATCGTGTACCAGTCCTCTAAGGCTTTAACTCGTTCAGGATCTGATACAGTACCTTATTCTGGAGTTGTAGTCATAGTAGTTGTTGTTGTTGTTGTGGTTGTTGTGGTCTTAGGTAGCGAGCTCGGCGTCGTGGTGTTCTTAGGTAAGTGACTTCACAAGTTTCTTTAGGCTTAATTTATTTATACATACTTATCTCTATACAGGGAATTATATTAGATGCCTTGTCTTATATGACTGTATTTCTCTCTTATGGAAACAGTTTGTAGCCCTGGGAGTCAGTTTAGGAAATCCTACATATTAGTTAAACTACACTGCTTATATACATTCTCTATTGGGAGTTCCTGGTACTTTTGAAAAGGGGTGGAGTTGTTTAAGCTCCACCCAATTCTCCTCTCTCTCTCTCTCTTGCTTTCTCTCCCTCACTCTCTCTCTCTCTCTCACTTTCTCTCCCTCTCTCTCTTGAGTTTAGAGATGACAGTGAGAAATTGGAGGTAAGAAGGTTGGCCCTCTTGTGTTTGTTATTGTCAGAAGGTCTTCTGTTTATGTTGCTTCAAGTGGGGAAGCTGTGTGAGACCCTCATATACAGTACTGTACAATCGATATTTTAGGTGCCCAAAAGTCGATATGTGCATGCATCTTCAGTACCCGTTTATATCTCAAAATCAGGCTCAAAACACCCGAAAATTCGATATTTTGAAGTCCCAGAACCGATCTATACATGCCTACTCCGTGTTAGAGTATTTTCAAGATTCAAACCCAAAACATGCTTAAAAATCGATATTTTAGGTGCCCTAAAGTCGATATGTGCATGCATCTTCAGTACCCGTTTATATCTCTAATTCAGGCTCAAAACACCCAAAAACTCGATATTTTGGGGTCCCAGAAGCGATCTGTACATGCCTACTCAGTGCTAGAATATTTTCAAATTATAGGACCAAAACGTGCTAAAAATCGATATTTTAGGTGCCCAAAGTCGATATCTCAAATCCAGGCCCAAAACACCCGAAAATTCGACATTTTGGGGTCCCAAAAGCGATCGGTACATGCCTACTCCGTGTTAGAGTATTTTCAAAATACAGGCCCAAAACATACTGAAAATCGATCTTTTAGGTAACCAAAAGTCGATATGTGCATGCATCTTCTGTACCCTTTTATATCTCAGTTTCAGGCTCAAAACACCCGAAAATTTGATATTTTGGGGTCCCAGATGCGATCTGTACATGCCTACTCCGTGATAGAGTATTTTCAAAATACAGGCCCAAAACATGCTGAAAATCGATATTTTAGGAGCCCAAAGTCAATACGTGCATGCATCTACTGTACCCGTTTATATCTCAAATTCAGGCTCAAAACACCCGAAAATTCGATATTTTGAAGTCCCAGAAGCGATCTATACATGCCTAGTGCGTGTTAGAGTATTTTCAAGATTCAGACCCAAAACATGCTTAAAAATCGATATTTTAGGTGCCCTAAAGTCGATATGTGCATGCATCTTCAGTACCCGTTTATATCTCTAATTCAGGCTCAAAACACCCGAAAACTCGATAATTTGGGGTCCCAGAAGCGATCTGTACATGCCTACTCAGTGCTAGAATATTTTCAAATTATAGGCCCAAAACGTGCTAAAAATCGATATTTTAGGTGCCCAAAGTCGATATCTCAAATTCAGGCCCAAAACACCCGAAATTTCGACATTTTGGGGTCCCAAAAGCGATCGGGACATGCCTACTCCGTGTTAGAGTATTTTCAAAATACAGGCCCAAAACATACTGAAAATCGATCTTTTAGGTAACCAAATGTCGATATGTGCATGCATCTTCTGTACCCTTTTATATCTCAGTTTCATTCTCAAAACACCCGAAAATTTGATATTTTGGGGTCCCAGATGCGATCTGTACATGCCTACTCCGTGTTAGAGTATTTTCAAAATACAGGCCCAAAACATGCTGAAAATCGATATTTTAGGAGCCCAAAGTCAATACGTGCATGCATATTCTGTACCCGTTTATATCTCAAATTCAGGCTCAAAACATCCGAAAACTCGATATTTTGGGGTCCCAGAAGCGATCTGTACATGCCTACTCAGTGCTAGAATATTTTCAAATTATAGGCCCAAAACGTGCTAAAAAATCGATATTTTAGGTGCCCAAAGTCGATATCTCAAATTCAGGCCCAAAACACCCGAAAATTCGACATTTTGGGTTCCCAAAAGCGATCGGTACATGCCTACTCCGTGTTAGAGTATTTTCAAAATACAGGCCCAAAACATACTGAAAATCGATCTTTTAGGTAACCAAATGTCGATATGTGCATGCATCTTCTGTACCGTTTTATATCTCAGTTTCAGGCTCAAAACACCCGAAAATTTGATATTTTGGGGTCCCAGATGCGATCTGTACATGCCTACTCCGTGTTAGAGTATTTTCAAAATACAGACCCAAAACATGCTTAAAAATCGATATTTTAGGTGCCCTAAAGTCGATATGTACATGCATCTTCAGTACCCGTTTATATCTCTAATTCATGCTCAAAACACCCGAAAACTCGATATTTTGGGGTCCCAGAAGCGATCTGTACATGCCTACTCAGTGCTAGAATATTTTCAAATTATAGGCCCAAAACGTGCTAAAAATCGATATTTTAGGTGCCCAAAGTCGATATCTCAAATTCAGGCCCAAAACACCAGAAAATTCGACATTTTGGGGTCCCAAAAGCGATCGGTACATGCCTACTCCGTGTTAGAGTATTTTCAAAATACAGGCCCACAACATACTGAAAATCGATCTTTTAGGTAACCAAATGTCGATATGTGCATGCATCTTCTGTACCCTTTTATATCTCAGTTTCAGGCTCAAAACACCCGAAAATTTGATATTTTGGGGTCCCAGATGCGATCTGTACATGCCTACTCCGTGTTAGAGTATTTTCTAAATACAGGCCCAAAACATGCTGAAAATCGATATTTTAGGAGCCCAAAGTCAATACGTGCATGCATCTTCTGTACCCGTTTATATCTCAAATTCAGGCTCAAAACACCCGAAAATTCGATATTTTGAAGTCCCAGAAGCGATCTATTCATGCCTACTGCGTGTTAGAGTATTTTCAAGATTCAGACCCATAACATGCTTAAAAATCGATATTTTAGGTGCCCTAAAGTCGATATGTGCATGCATCTTCAGTACCCGTTTATATCTCAAATTCAGGCTCAAAACACCCGAAAACTCGATATGTTGGGGTCCCAAAAGCGATCTGTACATGCCTACTCAGTGCTAGAATATTTTCAAATTATAGGCCCAAAACGTGCTAAAAATCGATATTTTAGGTGCCCAAAGTCGATATCTCAAATTCAGGCCCAAAACACCCGAAAATTCGACATTTTGGGGTCCCAAAAGCGATCGGTACATGCCTACTCCGTGTTAGAGTATTTTCAAAATACAGGCCCAAAACATACTGAAAATCGATCTTTTAGGTAACCAAATGTCGATATGTGCATGCATCTTCTGTACCCTTTTATATCTCAGTTTCAGGCTAAAAACACCCGAAAATTTGATATTTTGGGGTCCCAGATGCGATCTGTACATGCCTACTCCGTGTTAGAGTATTTTCAAAATACAGGCCCAAAACATGCTTAAAAATCGATATTTTAGGTGCCCTAAAGTCGATATGTGCATGCATCTTCAGTACCCGTTTATATCTCAAATTCAGGCTCAAAACACCCGAAAACTCGATATGTTGGGGTCCCAAAAGCGATCTGTACATGCCTACTCAGTGCTAGAATATTTTCAAATTATAGGCCCAAAACGTGCTAAAAATCGATATTTTAGGTGCCCAAAGTCGATATCTCAAATTCAGGCCCAAAACACCCGAAAATTCGACATTTTGGGGTCCCAAAAGCGATCGGTACATGCCTACTCCGTGTTAGAGTATTTTCAAAATACAAGCCCAAAACATGCTGAAAATCGATATTTTAGGTGCCCAAAGTCAATATGTGTATGCATCTTCTGCACCCGTTTATATCTCAAATTCAACCTCAAAACACCCAAAAATTCAATATTTTTGGATCCCAGAAACGATCTGTATATGTCTACTCATTGCTAGATTTCTTTCAAAATATAGGCTCAAAACATGCTAAAAATCGTGTACCAGTCCTCTAAGGCTTTAACTCGTTCAGGATCTGATACAGTACCTTATTCTGGAGTTGTAGTCATAGTAGTTGTTGTTGTTGTTGTGGTTGTTGTGGTCTTAGGTAGCGAGCTCGGCGTAGTGGTGTTCTTAGGTAAGTGACTTCACAAGTTTCTTTAGGCTTAATTTATTTATACATACTTATCTCTATACAGGGAATTATATTAGATGCCTTGTCTTATATGACTGTATTTCTCTCTTATGGAAACAGTTTGTAGCCCTGGGAGTCAGTTTAGGAAATCCTACATATTAGTTAAACTACACTGCTTATATACATTCTCTATTGGGAGTTCCTGGTACTTTTGAAAAGGGGTGGAGTTGTTTAAGCTCCACCCAATTCTCCTCTCTCTCTCTCTCTTGCTTTCTCTCCCTCACTCTCTCTCTCTCTCTCACTTTCTCTCCCTCTCTCTCTTGAGTTTAGAGATGACAGTGAGAAATTGGAGGTAAGAAGGTTGGCCCTCTTGTGTTTGTTATTGTCAGAAGGTCTTCTGTTTATGTTGCTTCAAGTGGGGAAGCTGTGTGAGACCCTCATATACAGTACTGTACAATCGATATTTTAGGTGCCCAAAAGTCGATATGTGCATGCATCTTCAGTACCCGTTTATATCTCAAATTCAGGCTCAAAACACCCGAAAATTCGATATTTTGAAGTCCCAGAACCGATCTATACATGCCTACTCCGTGTTAGAGTATTTTCAAGATTCAAACCCAAAACATGCTTAAAAATCGATATTTTAGGTGCCCTAAAGTCGATATGTGCATGCATCTTCAGTACCCGTTTATATCTCTAATTCAGGCTCAAAACACCCGAAAACTCGATATTTTGGGGTCCCAGAAGTGATCTGTACATGCCTACTCAGTGCTAGAATATTTTCAAATTATAGGACCAAAACGTGCTAAAAATCGATATTTTAGGTGCCCAAAGTCGATATCTCAAATCCAGGCCCAAAACACCCGAAAATTCGACATTTTGGGGTCCCAAAAGCGATCGGTACATGCCTACTCCGTGTTAGAGTATTTTCAAAATACAGGCCCAAAACATACTGAAAATCGATCTTTTAGGTAACCAAAAGTCGATATGTGCATGCATCTTCTGTACCCTTTTATATCTCAGTTTCAGGCTCAAAACACCCGAAAATTTGATATTTTGGGGTCCCAGATGCGATCTGTACATGCCTACTCCGTGATAGAGTATTTTCAAAATACAGGCCCAAAACATGCTGAAAATCGATATTTTAGGAGCCCAAAGTCAATACGTGCATGCATCTACTGTACCCGTTTATATCTCAAATTCAGGCTCAAAACACCCGAAAATTCGATATTTTGAAGTCCCAGAAGCGATCTATACATGCCTAGTGCGTGTTAGAGTATTTTCAAGATTCAGACCCAAAACATGCTTAAAAATCGATATTTTAGGTGCCCTAAAGTCGATATGTGCATGCATCTTCAGTACCCGTTTATATCTCTAATTCAGGCTCAAAACACCCGAAAACTCGATAATTTGGGGTCCCAGAAGCGATCTGTACATGCCTACTCAGTGCTAGAATATTTTCAAATTATAGGCCCAAAACGTGCTAAAAATCGATATTTTAGGTGCCCAAAGTCGATATCTCAAATTCAGGCCCAAAACACCCGAAAATTCGACATTTTGGGGTCCCAAAAGCGATCGGGACATGCCTACTCCGTGTTAGAGTATTTTCATAATACAGGCCCAAAACATACTGAAAATCGATCTTTTAGGTAACCAAATGTCGATATGTGCATGCATCTTCTGTACCCTTTTATATCTCAGTTTCAGGCTCAAAACACCCGAAAATTTGATATTTTGGGGTCCCAGATGCGATCTGTACATGCCTACTCCGTGTTAGAGTATTTTCAAAATACAAGCCCAAAACATGCTGAAAATCGATATTTTAGGAGCCCAAAGTCAATACGTGCATGCATATTCTGTACCCGTTTATATCTCAAATTCAGGCTCAAAATACCCGAAAATTCGATATTTTGAAGTCCAAGAAGCGATCTATACATGCCTACTGCGTGTTAGAGTATTTTCAAGATTCAGACCCAAAACATGCTTAAAAATCGATATTTTAGGTGCCCTAAAGTCGATATGTGCATGCATCTTCAGTACCCGTTTATATCTCAAATTCAGGCTCAAAACATCCGAAAACTCGATATTTTGGGGTCCCAGAAGCGATCTGTACATGCCTACTCAGTGCTAGAATATTTTCAAATTATAGGCCCAAAACGTGCTAAAAAATCGATATTTTAGGTGCCCAAAGTCGATATCTCAAATTCAGGCCCAAAACACCCGAAAATTCGACATTTTGGGTTCCCAAAAGCGATCGGTACATGCCTACTCCGTGTTAGAGTATTTTCAAAATACAGGCCCAAAACATACTGAAAATCGATCTTTTAGGTAACCAAATGTCGATATGTGCATGCATCTTCTGTACCGTTTTATATCTCAGTTTCAGGCTCAAAACACCCGAAAATTTGATATTTTGGGGTCCCAGATGCGATCTGTACATGCCTACTCCGTGTTAGAGTATTTTCAAAATACAGACCCAAAACATGCTTAAAAATCGTTATTTTAGGTGCCCTAAAGTCGATATGTACATGCATCTTCAGTACCCGTTTATATCTCTAATTCAGGCTCAAAACACCCGAAAACTCGATATTTTGGGGTCCCAGAAGCGATCTGTACATGCCTACTCAGTGCTAGAATATTTTCAAATTATAGGCCCAAAACGTGCTAAAAATCGATATTTTAGGTGCCCAAAGTCGATATCTCAAATTCAGGCCCAAAACACCAGAAAATTCGACATTTTGGGGTCCCAAAAGCGATCGGTACATGCCTACTCCGTGTTAGAGTATTTTCAAAATACAGGCCCAAAACATACTGAAAATCGATCTTTTAGGTAACCAAATGTCGATATGTGCATGCATCTTCTGTACCCTTTTATATCTCAGTTTCAGGCTCAAAACACCCGAAAATTTGATATTTTGGGGTCCCAGATGCGATCTGTACATGCCTACTCCGTGTTAGAGTATTTTCTAAATACAGGCCCAAAACATGCTGAAAAACGATATTTTAGGAGCCCAAAGTCAATACGTGCATGCATCTTCTGTACCCGTTTATATCTCAAATTCAGGCTCAAAACACCCGAAAATTCGATATTTTGAAGTCCCAGAAGCGATCTATTCATGCCTACTGCGTGTTAGAGTATTTTCAAGATTCAGACCCAAAACATGCTTAAAAATCGATATTTTAGGTGCCCTAAAGTCGATATGTGCATGCATCTTCAGTACCCGTTTATATCTCAAATTCAGGCTCAAAACACCCGAAAACTCGATATGTTGGGGTCCCAAAAGCGATCTGTACACGCCTACTCAGTGCTAGAATATTTTCAAATTATAGGCCCAAAACGTGCTAAAAATCGATATTTTAGGTGCCCAAAGTCGATATCTCAAATTCAGGCCCAAAACACCCGAAAATTCGACATTTTGGGGTCCCAAAAGCGATCGGTACATGCCTACTCCGTGTTAGAGTATTTTCAAAATACAAGCCCAAAACATGCTGAAAATCGATATTTTAGGTGCCCAAAGTCAATATGTGTATGCATCTTCTGCACCCGTTTATATCTCAAATTCAACCTCAAAACACCCAAAAATTCAATATTTTTGGATCCCAGAAACGATCTGTATATGTCTACTCATTGCTAGATTTCTTTCAAAATATAGGCTCAAAACATGCTAAAAATCGTGTACCAGTCCTCTAAGGCTTTAACTCGTTCAGGATCTGATACAGTACCTTATTCTGGAGTTGTAGTCATAGTAGTTGTTGTTGTTGTTGTGGTTGTTGTGGTCTTAGGTAGCGAGCTCGGCGTCGTGGTGTTCTTAGGGAAGTGACTTCACAAGTTTCTTTAGGCTTGATTTATTTATACATACTTATCTCTATACAGGGAATTATATTAGATGCCTTGTCTTATATGACTGTATTTCTCTCTTATGGAAACAGTTTGTAGCCCTGGGAGTCAGTTTAGGAAATCCTACATATTAGTTAAACTACACTGCTTATATACATTCTCTATTGGGAGTTCCTGGTACTTTTGAAAAGGGGTGGAGTTGTTTAAGCTCCACCCAATTCTCCTCTCTCTCTCTCTCTTGCTTTCTCTCCCTCACTCTCTCTCTCTCTCTCACTTTCTCTCCCTCTCTCTCTTGAGTTTAGAGATGACAGTGAGAAATTGGAGGTAAGAAGGTTGGCCCTCTTGTGTTTGTTATTGTCAGAAGGTCTTCTGTTTATGTTGCTTCAAGTGGGGAAGCTGTGTGAGACCCTCATATACAGTACTGTACAATCGATATTTTAGGTGCCCAAAAGTCGATATGTGCATGCATCTTCAGTACCCGTTTATATCTCAAATTCAGGCTCAAAACACCCGAAAATTCGATATTTTGAAGTCCCAGAACCGATCTATACATGCCTACTCCGTGTTAGAGTATTTTCAAGATTCAAACCCAAAACATGCTTAAAAATCGATATTTTAGGTGCCCTAAAGTCGATATGTGCATGCATCTTCAGTACCCGTTTATATCTCTAATTCAGGCTCAAAACACCCGAAAACTCGATATTTTGGGGTCCCAGAAGCGATCTGTACATGCCTACTCAGTGCTAGAATATTTTCAAATTATAGGCCCAAAACGTGCTAAAAATCGATATTTTAGGTGCCCAAAGTCGATATCTCAAATCCAGGCCCAAAACACCCGAAAATTCGACATTTTGGGGTCCCAAAAGCGATCGGTACATGCCTACTCCGTGTTAGAGTATTTTCAAAATACAGGCCCAAAACATACTGATAATCGATCTTTTAGGTAACCAAAAGTCGATATGTGCATGCATCTTCTGTACCCTTTTATATCTCAGTTTCAGGCTCAAAACACCCGAAAATTTGATATTTTGGGGTCCCAGATGCGATCTGTACATGCCTACTCCGTGTTAGAGTATTTTCAAAATACAGGCCCAAAACATGCTGAAAATCGATATTTTAGGAGCCCAAAGTCAATACGTGCATGCATCTACTGTACCCGTTTATATCCCAAATTCAACCTCAAAACACCCAAAAATTCAATATTTTTGGATCCCAGAAACGATCTGTATATGTCTACTCATTGCTAGATTTCTTTCAAAATATAGGCTCAAAACATGCTAAAAATCGTGTACCAGTCCTCTAAGGCTTTAACTCGTTCAGGATCTGATACAGTACCTTATTCTGGAGTTGTAGTCATAGTAGTTGTTGTTGTTGTTGTGGTTGTTGTGGTCTTAGGTAGCGAGCTCAGCGTCGTGGTGTTCTTAGGTAAGTGACTTCACAAGTTTCTTTAGGCTTAATTTATTTATACATACTTATCTCTATACAGGGAATTATATTAGATGCCTTGTCTTATATGACTGTATTTCTCTCTTATGGAAACAGTTTGTAGCCCTGGGAGTCAGTTTAGGAAATCCTACATATTAGTTAAACTACACTGCTTATATACATTCTCTATTGGGAGTTCCTGGTACTTTTGAAAAGGGGTGGAGTTGTTTAAGCTCCACCCAATTCTCCTCTCTCTCTCTCTCTTGCTTTCTCTCCCTCACTCTCTCTCTCTCTCTCACTTTCTCTCCCTCTCTCTCTTGAGTTTAGAGATGACAGTGAGAAATTGGAGGTAAGAAGGTTGGCCCTCTTGTGTTTGTTATTGTCAGAAGGTCTTCTGTTTATGTTGCTTCAAGTGGGGAAGCTGTGTGAGACCCTCATATACAGTACTGTACAATCGATATTTTAGGTGCCCAAAAGTCGATATGTGCATGCATCTTCAGTACCCGTTTATATCTCAAATTCAGGCTCAAAACACCCGAAAATTCGATATTTTGAAGTCCCAGAACCGATCTATACATGCCTACTCCGTGTTAGAGTATTTTCAAGATTCAAACCCAAAACATGCTTAAAAATCGATATTTTAGGTGCCCTAAAGTCGATATGTGCATGCATCTTCAGTACCCGTTTATATCTCTAATTCAGGCTCAAAACACCCGAAAACTCGATATTTTGGGGTCCCAGAAGCGATCTGTACATGCCTACTCAGTGCTAGAATATTTTCAAATTATAGGCCCAAAACGTGCTAAAAATCGATATTTTAGGTGCCCAAAGTCGATATCTCAAATCCAGGCCCAAAACACCCGAAAATTCGACATTTTGGGGTCCCAAAAGCGATCGGTACATGCCTACTCCGTGTTAGAGTATTTTCAAAATACAGGCCCAAAACATACTGAAAATCGATCTTTTAGGTAACCAAAAGTCGATATGTGCATGCATCTTCTGTACCCTTTTATATCTCAGTTTCAGGCTCAAAACACCCGAAAATTTGATATTTTGGGGTCCCAGATGCGATCTGTACATGCCTACTCCGTGTTAGAGTATTTTCAAAATACAGGCCAAAAACATGCTGAAAATCGATATTTTAGGAGCCCAAAGTCAATACGTGCATGCATCTACTGTACCCGTTTATATCTCAAATTCAGGCTCAAAACACCCGAAAATTCGATATTTTGAAGTCCCAGAAGCGATCTATACATGCCTAGTGCGTGTTAGAGTATTTTCAAGATTCAGACCCAAAACATGCTTAAAAATCGATATTTTAGGTGCCCTAAAGTCGATATGTGCATGCATCTTCAGTACCCGTTTATATCTCAAATTCAGGCTCAAAACATCCGAAAACTCGATATTTTGGGGTCCCAGAAGCGATCTGTACATGCCTACTCAGTGCTAGAATATTTTCAAATTATAGGCCCAAAACGTGCTAAAAAATCGATATTTTAGGTGCCCAAAGTCGATATCTCAAATTCAGGCCCAAAACACCCGAAAATTCGACATTTTGTGGTCCCAAAAGCGATCGGTACATGCCTACTCCGTGTTAGAGTATTTTCAAAATACAGGCCCAAAACATACTGAAAATCGATCTTTTAGGTAACCAAATGTCGATATGTGCATGCATCTTCTGTACCCTTTTATATCTCAGTTTCAGGCTCAAAACACCCGAAAATTTGATATTTTGGGGTCCCAGATGCGATCTGTACATGCCTACTCCGTGTTAGAGTATTTTCAAAATACAGACCCAAAACATGCTTAAAAATCGATATTTTAGGTGCCCTAAAGTCGATATGTGCATGCATCTTCAGTACCCGTTTATATCTCTAATTCAGGCTCAAAACACCCGAAAACTCGATATTTTGGGGTCCCAGAAGCGATCTGTACATGCCTACTCAGTGCTAGAATATTTTCAAATTATAGGCCCAAAACGTGCTAAAAATCGATATTTTAGGTGCCCAAAGTCGATATCTCAAATTCAGGCCCAAAACACCCGAAAATTCGACATTTTGGGGTCCCAAAAGCGATCGGTACATGCCTACTCCGTGTTAGAGTATTTTCAAAATACAGGCCCAAAACATACTGAAAATCGATCTTTTAGGTAACCAAATGTCGATATGTGCATGCATCTTCTGTACCCTTTTATATCTCAGTTTCAGGCTCAAAACACCCGAAAATTTGATATTTTGGGGTCCCAGATGCGATCTGTACATGCCTACTCCGTGTTAGAGTATTTTCAAAATACAGGCCCAAAACATGCTGAAAATCGATATTTTAGGAGCCCAAAGTCAATACGTGCATGCATCTTCTGTACCCGTTTATATCTCAAATTCAGGCTCAAAACACCCGAAAATTCGATATTTTGAAGTCCCAGAAGCGATCTATTCATGCCTACTGCGTGTTAGAGTATTTTCAAGATTCAGACCCAAAACATGCTTAAAAATCGATATTTTAGGTGCCCTAAAGTCGATATGTGCATGCATCTTCAGTACCCGTTTATATCTCAAATTCAGGCTCAAAACACCCGAAAACTCGATATGTTGGGGTCCCAAAAGCGATCTGTACATGCCTACTCAGTGCTAGAATATTTTCAAATTATAGGCCCAAAACGTGCTAAAAATCGATATTTTAGGTGCCCAAAGTCGATATCTCAAATTCAGGCCCAAAACACCTGAAAATTCGACATTTTGGGGTCCCAAAAGCGATCGGTACATGCCTACTCCGTGTTAGAGTATTTTCAAAATACAGGCCCAAAACATACTGAAAATCGATCTTTTAGGTAACCAAATGTCGATATGTGCATGCATCTTCTGTACCCTTTTATATCTCAGTTTCAGGCTCAAAACACCCGAAAATTTGATATTTTGGGGTCCCAGATGCGATCTGTACATGCCTACTCCGTGTTAGAGTATTTTCAAAATACAGGCCCAAAACATGCTGAAAATCGATATTTTAGGAGCCCAAAGTCAATACGTGCATGCATCTTCTGTACCCGTTTATATCTCAAATTCAGGCTCAAAACACCCGAAAATTCGATATTTTGAAGTCCCAGAAGCGATCTATTCATGCCTACTGCGTGTTAGAGTATTTTCAAGATTCAGACCCAAAACATGCTTAAAAATCGATATTTTAGGTGCCCTAAAGTCGATATGTGCATGCATCTTCAGTACCCGTTTATATCTCAAATTCAGGCTCAAAACACCCGAAAACTCGATATGTTGGGGTCCCAAAAGCGATCTGTACATGCCTACTCAGTGCTAGAATATTTTCAAATTATAGGCCCAAAACGTGCTAAAAATCGATATTTTAGGTGCCCAAAGTCGATATCTCAAATTCAGGCCCAAAACACCAGAAAATTCGACATTTTGTGGTCCCAAAAGCGATCGGTACATGCCTACTCCGTGTTAGAGTATTTTCAAAATACAGGCCCAAAACATACTGAAAATCGATCTTTTAGGTAACCAAATGTCGATATGTGCATGCATCTTCTGTACCCTTTTATATCTCAGTTTCAGGCTCAAAACACCCGAAAATTTGATATTTTGGGGTCCCAGAAGCGATCTGTACATGCCTACTCCTTCTTAGAGTATTTTTAAAATACAGGCCCAAAACATGCTGAAAATCGATATTTTAGGTGCCCAAAGTCAATACGTGCATGCATCTTCTGTAACCTTTTATATCTCAAATTCAGGCTCAAAACAACCGAAAATTCGGTATGTTTGGATCCTAGAAGCGATCTGTACATGCGTACTCCTAGTTAGAATGTTTTCAAGATTCAGACCCAAAACATGCTGAAAATCGATATTTTAGGGGCCCAAAGTCAATACGTGCATGCATCTTCTGTACCCGTTTATATCTCAAATTCAGGCTCAAAACACCCGAAAAATCGACATTTTGGGGTCCCAAAAGCGATCGGTACATGCCTACTCCGTGTTAGAGTATTTTCAAAATACAGGCCCAAAACATACTGAAAATTGATCTCTTAGGTAACCAAAAGTCGATATGTTCATACATCTTCTGTACCATTTTATATCTCGAATTCAGGCTCAAAACACCGAATATTCGATATTTTGGGGTTCCAGAAGCGATCTGTACATGCCTACTCCGTGTTAGAGTAATTTCAAAATACAGGCCCAAAACATGCTGAAAATCGATATTTTAGGTGCCCAAAGTCAATATGTGCGTGCATCTTCTGTAACCGTTTATATCTCAAATTCAGGGTCAAAACACCCGAAAAATCGATATTATGGGGTCCCAGAAGCGATTTGTACATGCGTACTCAGTGCTAGAATATTTTCAAAATCTAGGCCCAAAACATGCCAAAAATCGATATTTTAGGAGCCCAAAGTCAATACGTGCATGTATCTTCTGTACCCGTTTATATCTCTAATTCAGGCTCAAAACACCCGAAAAATCGATATTTTTGGGTCCCAGAAGCGATCTGTACATGCCTACTCCGTGTTAGAGTATTTTCAAAATACAGGCCCAAAACATGCTGAAAATCGATATTTTAGGAGCCCAAAGTCAATACGTGCATGCATCTTCTGTACCCGTTTATATCTCAAATTCAGGCTCAAAACACCCGAAAATTCGATATTTTGAAGTCCCAGAAGCGATCTATACATGCCTACTGCGTGTTAGAGTATTTTCAAGATTCAGACCCAAAACATGCTTAAAAATCGATATTTTAGGTGCCCTAAAGTCGATATGTGCATGCATCTTCAGTACCCGTTCATATCTCAAATTCAGGCTCAAAACACCCGAAAACTCGATATTTTGGGGTCCCAGAAGCGATCTGTACATGCCTACTCAGTGCTAGAATATTTTCAAATTATAGGCCCAAAACGTGCTAATAAATCGATATTTTAGGTGCCCAAAGTCGATATCTCAAATTAAGGCCCAAAACACCCGAAAATTCGACATTTTGGGGTCCCAAAAGCGATCGGTACATGCCTACTCCGTGTTAGAGTATTTTCAAAATACAGGCCCAAAACATACTGAAAATCGATCTTTTAGGTAACCAAATGTCGATATGTGCATGCATCTTCTGTACCGTTTTATATCTCAGTTTCAGGCTCAAAACACCCGAAAATTTGATATTTTGGGGTCCCAGATGCGATCTGTACATGCCTACTCCGTGCTAGAGTATTTTCAAAATACAGGCCCAAAACATGCTGAAAATCGATATTTTAGGAGCCCAAAGTCAATACGTGCATGCATCTTCTGTATCCGTTTATATCTCAAATTCAGGCTCAAAACACCCGAAAATTCGATATTTTGGGGTCCCAGAAGCGATCTGTACATGCCTACTCAGTGCTAGAATATTTTCAAAATATAAGCCCAAAACGTGCTAAAATTCGATATTTTAGGTGCCCAAAGTCGATATCTCAAATTCAAGCCCAAAACACCCGAAAAATCGACATTTTGGGGTCCCAAAAGCGATCGGTACATGCCTACTCCGTGTTAAAGTATTTTCAGAATACAGGCCCAAAACATACTGAAAATCGATCTCTTAGGTAACCAAAAGTCGATATGTGCATGCATCTTCTGTTCCATTTTATATCTCAAATTCAGGCTCAAAACACCGAATATTCGATATTTTGGGGTCCCAGAAGCGATCTGTACATGCCTACTCCTTCTTAGAGTATTTTTAAAATACAGGCCCAAAACATGCTGAAAATCGATATTTTAGGTGCCCAAAGTCAATACGTGCATGCATCTTCTGTAACCTTTTATATCTCAAATTCAGGCTCAAAACAACCGAAAATTCGGTATGTTTGGATCCTAGAAGCGATCTGTACATGCGTACTCCTAGTTAGAATGTTTTCAAGATTCAGACCCAAAACATGCTGAAAATCGATATTTTAGGGGCCCAAAGTCAATACGTGCATGCATCTTCTGTACCCGTTTATATCTCAAATTCAGGCTCAAAACACCCGAAAAATCGACATTTTGGGGTCCCAAAAGCGATCGGTACATGCCTACTCCGTGTTAGAGTATTTTCAAAATACAGGCCCAAAACATACTGAAAATTGATCTCTTAGGTAACCAAAAGTCGATATGTGCATACATCTTCTGTACCATTTTATATCTCGAATTCAGGCTCAAAACACCGAATATTCGATATTTTGGGGTTCCAGAAGCGATCTGTACATGCCTACTCCGTGTTAGAGTAATTTCAAAATACAGGCCCAAAACATGCTGAAAATCGATATTTTAGGTGCCCAAAGTCAATATGTGCGTGCATCTTCTGTAACCGTTTATATCTCAAATTCAGGCTCAAAACACCCGAAAAATCGATATTATGGGGTCCCAGAAGCGATTTGTACATGCGTACTCAGTGCTAGAATATTTTCAAAATCTAGGCCCAAAACATGCCAAAAATCGATATTTTAGGAG
This sequence comes from Petrolisthes cinctipes, assembly GCA_033782935.1. NCBI lineage: Eukaryota > Metazoa > Arthropoda > Malacostraca > Decapoda > Porcellanidae > Petrolisthes > Petrolisthes cinctipes. Next base: position 379,263 of record JAWQEG010001276.1, read on the forward strand.
CCCAAAGTCAATACGTGCATGTATCTTCTGTACCCGTTTATATCTCTAATTCAGGCTCAAAACACCCGAAAAATCGATATTTTTGGGTCCCAGAAGCGATCTGTACATGCCTACTCCGTGTTAGAGTATTTTCAAAATACAGGCCCAAAACATGCTGAAAATCGATATTTTAGGAGCCCAAAGTCAATACGTGCATGCATCTTCTGTACCCGTTTATATCTCAAATTCAGGCTCAAAACACCCGAAAATTCGATATTTTGAAGTCCCAGAAGCGATCTATACATGCCTACTGCGTGTTAGAGTATTTTCAAGATTCAGACCCAAAACATGCTTAAAAATCGATATTTTAGGTGCCCTAAAGTCGATATGTGCATGCATCTTCAGTACCCGTTCATATCTCAAATTCAGGCTCAAAACACCCGAAAACTCGATATTTTGGGGTCCCAGAAGCGATCTGTACATGCCTACTCAGTGCTAGAATATTTTCAAATTATAGGCCCAAAACGTGCTAATAAATCGATATTTTAGGTGCCCAAAGTCGATATCTCAAATTAAGGCCCAAAACACCCGAAAATTCGACATTTTGGGGTCCCAAAAGCGATCGGTACATGCCTACTCCGTGTTAGAGTATTTTCAGAATACAGGCCCAAAACATACTGAAAATCGATCTCTTAGGTAACCAAAAGTCGATATGTGCATGCATCTTCTGTTCCATTTTATATCTCAAATTCAGGCTCAAAACACCGAATATTCGATATTTTGGGGTCCCAGAAGCGATCTGTACATGCCTACTCCTTCTTAGAGTATTTTTAAAATACAGGCCCAAAACATGCTGAAAATCGATATTTTAGGGGCCCAAAGTCAATACGTGCATGCATCTTCTGTAACCTTTTATATCTCAAATTCAGGCTCAAAACAACCGAAAATTCGGTATGTTTGGATCCTAGAAGGGATCTGTACATGCGTACTCCTAGTTAGAATGTTTTCAAGATTCAGACCCAAAACATGCTGAAAATCGATATTTTAGGTGCCCAAAGTCAATATGTGCGTGCATCTTCTGTAACCGTTTATATCTCAAATTCAGGCTCAAAACACCCGAAAAATCGATATTATGGGGTCCCAGAAGCGATTTGTACATGCGTACTCAGTGCTAGAATATTTTCAAAATCTAGGCCCAAAACATGCCAAAAATCGATATTTTAGGAGCCCAAAGTCAATACGTGCATGCATCTTCTGTACCCGTTTATATCTCTAATTCAGGCTCAAAACACCCGAAAAATCGATATTTTTGGGTCCCAGAAGCGATCTGTACATGCCTACTCCGTGTTAGAGTATTTTCAAAATACAGGCCCAAAACATGCTGAAATCGATATTTTAGGAGCCCAAAGTCAATACGTGCATGCATCTTCTGTACCCGTTTATATCTCAAATTCAGGCTCAAAACACCCGAAAATTCGATATTTTGAAGTCCCAGAAGCGATCTATACATGCCTACTGCGTGTTAGAGTATTTTCAAGATTCAGACCCAAAACATGCTTAAAAATCGATATTTTAGGTGCCCTAAAGTCGATATGTGCATGCATCTTCAGTACCCGTTCATATCTCAAATTCAGGCTCAAAACACCCGAAAACTCGATATTTTGGGGTCCCAGAAGCGATCTGTACATGCCTACTCAGTGCTAGAATATTTTCAAATTATAGGCCCAAAACGTGCTAATAAATCGATATTTTAGGTGCCCAAAGTCGATATCTCAAATTAAGGCCCAAAACACCCGAAAATTCGACATTTTGGGGTCCCAAAAGCGATCGGTACATGCCTACTCCGTGTTAGAGTATTTTCAAAATACAGGCCCAAAACATACTGAAAATCGATCTTTTAGGTAACCAAATGTCGATATGTGCATGCATCTTCTGTACCGTTTTATATCTCAGTTTCAGGCTCAAAACACCCGAAAATTTGATATTTTGGGGTCCCAGATGCGATCTGTACATGCCTACTCCGTGTTAGAGTATTTTTAAAATACAGGCCCAAAACATGCTGAAAATCGATATTTTAGGAGCCCAAAGTCAATACGTGCATGCATCTTCTGTACCCGTTTATATCTCTAATTCAGGCTCAAAACACCCGAAAAATCGATATTTTTGGGTCCCAGAAGCGATCTGTACATGCCTACTCCGTGTTAGAGTATTTTCAAAATACAGGCCCAAAACACGCTGAAAATCGATCTTTTAGGTGCCCAAAGTCAATATGTGCATGCATCTTCTGTATCCGTTTATATCTCAAATTCAGGCTCAAAACACCCGAAAATTCGATATTTTGGGGTCCCAGAAGCGATCTGTACATGCCTACTCAGTGCTAGAATATTTTCAAAATATAAGCCCAAAACGTGCTAAAATTCGATATTTTAGGTGCCCAAAGTCGATATCTCAAATTCTGGCCCAAAACACCCGAAAAATCGACATTTTGGGGTCCCAAAAGCGATCGGTACATGCCTACTCCGTGTTAGAGTATTTTCAGAATACAGGCCCAAAACATACTGAAAATCGATCTCTTAGGTAACCAAAAGTCGATATGTGCATGCATCTTCTGTTCCATTTTATATCTCAAATTCAGGCTCAAAACACCGAATATTCGATATTTTGGGGTCCCAGAAGCGATCTGTACATGCCTACTCCTTCTTAGAGTATTTTTAAAATACAGGCCCAAAACATGCTGAAAATCGATATTTTAGGGGCCCAAAGTCAATACGTGCATGCATCTTCTGTAACCTTTTATATCTCAAATTCAGGCTCAAAACAACCGAAAATTCGGTATGTTTGGATCCTAGAAGCGATCTGTACATGCATACTCCTAGTTAGAATGTTTTCAAGATTCAGACCCAAAACATGCTGAAAATCGATATTTTAGGGGCCCAAAGTCAATACGTGCATGCATCTTCTGTACCCGTTTATATCTCAAATTCAGGCTCAAAACACCCGAAAAATCGACATTTTGGGGTCCCAAAAGCGATCGGTACATGCCTACTCCGTGTTAGAGTATTTTCAAAATACAGGCCCAAAACATACTGAAAATTGATCTCTTAGGTAACCAAAAGTCGATATGTGCATACATCTTCTGTACCATTTTATATCTCGAATTCAGGCTCAAAACACCGAATATTCGATATTTTGGGGTCCCAGAAGCGATCTGTACATGCCTACTCCGTGTTAGAGTAATTTCAAAATACAGGCCCAAAACATGCTGAAAATCGATATTTTAGGTGCCCAAAGTCAATATGTGCGTGCATCTTCTGTACCCGTTTATATCTCAAATTCAGGCTCAAAACACCCGAAAAATCGATATTATGGGGTCCCAGAAGCGATTTGTACATGCGTACTCAGTGCTAGAATATTTTCAAGATCTAGGCCCAAAACATGCCAAAAATCGATATTTTAGGAGCCCAAAGTCAATACGTGCATGCATCTTCTGTACCCGTTTATATCTCTAATTCAGGCTCAAAACACCCGAAAAATCGATATTTTTGGGTCCCAGAAGCGATCTGTACATGCCTACTCCGTGTTAGAGTATTTTCAAAATACAGGCCCAAAACATGCTGAAAATCGATATTTTAGGAGCCCAAAGTCAATACGTGCATGCATCTTCTGTACCCGTTTATATCTCAAATTCAGGCTCAAAACACCCGAAAATTCGATATTTTGAAGTCCCAGAAGCGATCTATACATGCCTACTGCGTGTTAGAGTATTTTCAAGATTCAGACCCAAAACATGCTTAAAAATCGATATTTTAGGTGCCCTAAAGTCGATATGTGCATGCATCTTCAGTACCCGTTCATATCTCAAATTCAGGCTCAAAACACCCGAAAACTCGATATTTTGGGGTCCCAGAAGCGATCTGTACATGCCTACTCAGTGCTAGAATATTTTCAAATTATAGGCCCAAAACGTGCTAATAAATCGATATTTTAGGTGCCCAAAGTTGATATCTCGAATTCAGGCTCAAAACACCGAATATTCGATATTTTGGGGTCCCAGAAGCGATCTGTACATGCCTACTCCGTGTTAGAGTATTTTCAAAATACAGGCCCAAAACATACTGAAAATCGATCTTTTAGGTAACCAAAAGTCGATATGTGCATGCATCTTCTATACCCGTTTATATCTCAAATTCAGGCTCCAAACACCCGAATATTTAATATTTTGGGGTCCCAGAAGCGATCTGTACATGCCTACTCAGATACAGGCCCAAAACATGCTGAAAATCGATATTTTAGGTGCCCAAAGTCAATATGTGTATGCACCTTCTGCACTCGTTTATATCTCATATTTAACCTCAAAACACCCGAAAATTCGATATTTTTTTTTGTCTTAGAAGCGATCTGTACATGCCTACTCAGTGCTAGAATTTTTTTCAAAATATAGGCCCAAAACATGCTAAAATTCTATATTTTAGGTGCCCAAAGTCGATATCTCAAAATCAGGCCCAAAACACCCGAAAATTCGGTATTTTTGGGTCCCAGAAGCGATCTGTACATGCCTACTCCTAGTTAGAATGTTTTCAAGATACAGACCCAAAACATGCTCAAAATCGATATTTTAGGTGCCCAAAAGTCGATATGTGCATGCATCTTCTGTACCCGTTTATATCTCAAATTCAGGCTCAAAACACCCGAAAATTTGGTATTTTGGGGTCCCAGAAGCGATCTGTACATGCCTAATCAGTGCTAGAATATTTTCAAAATATAGGCCCAAAACATGCTAAAAATCGATGTTTTAGGTGCCCAAAGTTGATATCTCAAATTCAGGCCAAAAACACCCGAAAATTCGATATTTTGGGGTCCCAGAAGCGAACTGTACATGCCTACTCCGTTTTAGAGTATTTTCAAAATACAGGCCCAAAACATACTGAAAATCGATATCTTAGGTGCCCAAAGTCAATATGTGAATGCATCTTCTGCACTCGTTTATATCTCAAATTCAACCTCAAAACACCCGAAAATTCGAAATTTTTGGGTCCCAGAAGCGATCTGTACATGCCTACTCAGTGCTAGAATGTTTTCAAAATATAGGCTCAAAACATGCTAAAAATCGATATTTTATGTGTCTAAAGTCGATATGTGCATGCATCTTCTGTACCCGTTTATACCTCAAATTCAGGCTCCAAACACCCGAAAATTCGATATTTTGGGGTCCCAGAAGCGATATGTACATGCCTACTCAGATACAGGCCCAAAACATGCTGAATATCGATATTTTAGGTGCCCAAAAGTCGATATGTGTATGCATCTTCAGTACCTGTTTATATCTCAAATTCAGGCTCAAAACACCCGAAAATTCGAAATTTTGGGGTCCCAGAAGCGAACTGTACATGCCTACTCCGTGTTAGAGTATTTTCAAAATACAGGCCCAAAACAAACTGAAAATCGTTCTTTTAGGTGCCCAAAAGTCGATATTTTTTGCATGCATCTTCTGTACCCGTTTATATCTCAAATTCAGGCCCAAAACACCCGAAAATTCGATATTTTGGAGTCCCAGAAGCGATCTGTACATGCCTACTCCGTGTTAGAGTATTTTCAATATACAGGCCCGAAACATACTGAAAATCGATCTTTTCCGTGCCAAAAAGTCGATATGTGGATGCATCTTCTTTACCCGTTTATATCTCAAATTCAGGCTCCAAACACCTGAAAATTCGATATTTTGAGGTCCCAGTAGCGAGCTGTACTTGCATTTTCCGTGTTAGAGTATTTTCAAATTACAGGTCCAAAACATACTGAAAAACGATATCTTTGGTGCCTAAAAGTCGATATGTGCATGCATCTTTTATACCCGTTTATATCTCAAATTCAGGCTCCAAACACCCGAAAATTCGATATTTCGGGGTCCCAGAAGCGATCTGTACATGCCTATTCCTAGTTAGAATGTTTTCAAGATACAGACCCAAAACATGCTCAAAATCGATATTTTAGGTGCCCAAAAGTCGATATGTGCATGCATCTTCTGTACCCGTATATATCTTAAATTAAGGCTCAAAACACTAGAAAATTTGATATTTTGGGGTCCCAGAAGCGATCTGTACATGCCTAATTAGTGCTAGAATATTTTCAAAATATAGGCCCAAAACATGCTAAAAATCTATATTTTAGGTGCCCAAAGTTGATATCTCAAATTCATGCCCAAAACACCCGAAAATTCGATATTTTGGGGTCCCAGAAGAGATCTGTACATGCCTACTCCTTGTTAGAGTATTTTCAATATACAGGCCCGAAACATACTGAAAATCGATCTTTTCCGTGCCCAAAAGTCGATATGTGTATGCATCTTCAGTACCTGTTTATATCTCAAATTCAGGCTCAAAACACCCGAAAATTCAGTATTTTAGGGTCCTAGAAGCGATCTGTACATGCCTACTCCTAGTTAGAATGTTTTCAAGATACAGACCCAAAACATGCTCAAAATCGATATTTTAGGTGCCCAAAAGTCGATATGTGTATGTATCTTCAATACCGGTTTATATCTCAAATTCAGGCTCAAAACACCCGAAAATTCGATATTTTTGGGTCCCAGAAGCGATCTGTACATGCCTAATCAGTGCTAGAATATTTTCAAAATATAGGCCCAAAACATGCTAAAAATCGATATTTTAAGTGCCCAAAGTTGATATCTCAAATTCAGGCCCAAAACACCCGAAAATTCGATTTATTTGGGTCCCAGAAGCGAACTGTACATGCCTACTCCGTTTTAGAGTATTTTCAAAATACACGCCCAAAACATACTGAAAATCGATCTCTTAGGTGCCCAAAAGTCGATATGTGCATGCATCTTCTGTACCCGTTTATATCTCAAATTCAGGCTCCAAACACCTGAAAATTCAATATTTTGGGGTCCCAGAAGCGATCTGTACATGCCTACTCAGATACAGGCCCAAAACATGCTGAAAATCGATATTTTCGGTGCCCAAAGTCAATATGTGTATGCATCTTCTGCACTCGTTTATATCTCAAATTCAACCTCAAAACACCCGAAAATTAGAAATTTTTGGGTTCCAGAAGCGATCTGTACATGCCTACTCAGTGCTAGAATGTTTTCAAAATATAGGCTCAAAACATGCTAAAAATCGATATTTTATGTGTCTAAAGTCGATATGTGCATGCATCTTCTGTACCCGTTTATACCTCAAATTCAGGCTCCAAACACCTGAAAATTCGATATTTTGGGGTCCCAGAAGCGATCTGTACATGCCTACTCAGATACAGGCCCAAAACATGCTGAAAATCTATATTTTATGTGTCTAAAGTCGATATGTGCATGCATCTTCATTACCCGTTTATATCTCAAACTCTGGCCCAAAACACCCAAAAAATCGATATTTTGGGGTCCCAGAAGCAATCTGTACATGCCTACTGCGTGTTAGAGTATTTTCAAAATAAACGCCTAAAACACGATGAAAATCGATATTTTAGGTGCCCAAAGTCAATATGTGCATGCATCTTATGTACCCGTTTAAAGTTCAAATTCAAGCTCCAAACACCCGAAAATTCGATATTTTGGGGTCCCAGAAGCGATCTGTACATGCCTACTCAGATACAGGCCCAAAACATGCTGAAAATCGATATTTTAGGTGCCCAAAGTCAATATGTGTATGTATCTTCTGCATCCGTTTATATCCCAAATTCAACCTCAAAAAATCCGAAAATTCGATATTTTTGGGGCCCAGTACCTTTCTAAACATGCCTACTCAGTTCTAGAATGTTTTCAAAATATAGGCTCAAAACATGCTAAAAATCGATATTTTAAGATTCAAAAGTCGATTTGTGGATGCATCTTCTGTACTCGTTTATATCTCAAATTCAGGCTCAAAACACCCGAAAATTCGATAATTTGGGGTCCCAGAAGCGATCTGTACATGTCTATTCAGTGCTAGAATATTTTCAAAATATAGGCCCAAAGCATGCTAAAAATCGATATTTTAGGTGCCCAAAGTCGATATCTCAAATTCATGCCGAAAACACCAGAAAATTCGATATTTTGGGGTCCATGAAGCGATCTGTACATGTCTACTCCGTGTTAGAGTATTTTCAAAATACAGGCCCAAAATATACTGAAAATCTTTCTTTTAGGTGCCCAAAAGTCGACATGTGCATGCATCTTCTGTACCCGTTTATATCTCAAATTCAGGCTCAAAACATCTGAAAATTCGGTATTTTTGGGTCCTAGAAGCGATCTGTACATGCCTACTCCTAGTTAGAGTATTTTCAAAAAAGAGGCCTAAAACATACTGAAAATCGATCTTTTAGGTCCCCAAATGTCGATATGTGCATGTATCTTCTGTATCCGTTTATATCTCAAATTCAGGGTCAAAACACCCGAAAATTCGATATTTTGGGGTCCCAGAAGATATCTGTACATGCCTTCTCCGTGTTAGAGTAATTTCAAAATACAGGCCCAAAACATGCTAAAAATCGATATTTTCGGTGCCCAAAGTTAATATGTGTATGCATCTTCTGCACTCGTTTATATCTCAAATTCAACCTCAAAACACCCGAAAATTCGAAATTTTTGGGTCCCAGAAGCAATCTGTACATGCCTACTCAGTGCTAGAATGTTTTCAAAATATAGGCTCAAAACATGCTAAAAATCGATATTTTATGTGTCTTAAGTCGATAAGTGCATGCATCTTCTGTACCCGTTTATACCTCAAATTCAGGCTCCAAACACCCGAAAATTCGATATTTTGGGGTCCCAGAAGCGATCTGTACATGCCTACTCAGATACAGGCCCAAAACATGCTGAATATCGATATTTTAGGTGCCCAAAAGTTGATATGTGTATGCATCTTCAGTACCTGTTTATATCTCAAATTCAGGCTCAAAACACCCGAAAATTCAGTATTTTTGGGTCCTAGAAGCGATCTGTACATGCCTACTCCTAGTTAGAATGTTTTCAAGATACAGACCCAAAACATGCTCAAAATCGATATTTTAGGTGCCCAAAAGTCGATATGTGTATGCATCTTCAATACCTGTTTATATCTCAAATTCAGGCTCAAAACACTCGAAAATTCGATATTTTTGGGTCCCAGAATCGATCTGTACATGCCTACTCCGTGTTAGAGTATTTTCAAATTACAGGCCCAAAACATGCTAAAAATCGATATTTTAGGTGCCCAAAGTCAATATGTGCATGCATTTTCTGTACCCGTTTATATCTCAAATTCAGGCTCAAAACACCCGAAAATTCGATATTTTGTGGTCCCAGAAGCGATCTGTACATGCCTACTCGGTGCTAGAATATTTTCAAAATATAGGCCCAAATCATGCTAAAAATCGATATTTTAGGTGCCCAAAGTCGATATCTCAAATTCAGGCCCAAAACAACCGAAAAATTCGATATTTTGGGGTCCCAGAAGCGAACTGTACATGCCTACTCCGTGTTAGAGTATTTTCAAAATACAGGCCCAAAACATACTGAAAATCGATCTTTTAGGTGCCCAAAAGTCGATATTTGTGCATGCATCTTCTGTACCTGTTTATATCTCAAATTCAGGCTCCAAACACCCGAAAATTCGATATTTTGGGGTCACAGAAGCGATCTGTACATGCCTACTCAGATACAGGCCCAAAACATGCTGAAAATCGATATTTTAGGTGCCCAAAAGTCAATATGTGTATGTATCTTCAGTACCTGTTTATATCTCAAATTCAGGCTCAAAACACCCGAAAATTCGATATTTTTGGGTCCCAGAATCGATCTGTATATGCCTACTCCGTGTTAGGGTATTTTCAAATTACAGGCCCAAAACATGCTCAAAATCGATACTTTAGGTGCCCAAAGTCAATATGTGCATGCATTTTCTGTACCCGTTTATATCTCAAATTCAGGCTCAAAACACCCAAAAGTTCGATATTTTGTGGTCCAAGAAGCAAACTGTACATGCCTACTCGGTGCTAGAATATTTTCAAAATATTGGCCCAAAACATGCTAAAAATCGATATTTTAGGTGCCCAAAGTCGATATCTCAAATTCAGGCCCAAAACACCCGAAAATTCGATATTTTGGGGTCCCAGAAGCGATCTGTACATGCCTACTCCGTGTTAGAGTATTTTCAAAATACAGGCCCAAAACATGCTGAAATTCGATATTTTAGGTGCCCAAAGTCAATATGTGTATGCATCTTCTGCACTCGTTTATATATCAAATTCAACCTCAAAACACCCGAAAATACGATATTCTTGGGTCCCAGAAGCGATCTATACATGCCTACTCAGTGCTAGAATGTTTTCAAAATATAGGCTCAAAACATGCTAAAAATCGATATTTTAAGTGTCCAAAGTCGATATTTGCATGCATCTTCTTTACCCGTTTATATCTCAAATTCAGATTCAAAACACCCGAAAATTCAGTATTTTTGGGTCCTAGAAGCGATCTGTACATGCCTACTCCTAGTTAGAATGTTTTCAAGATACAGACCCAAAACATGCTCAAAATCGATATTTTAGGTGCCCAAAAGTCGATATGTGTATGCATCTTCAGTACCTGTCTATATCTCAAATTCAGGCTCAAAACACCCGAAAATTCGATATTTTGGGGTCCCAGAATCGATCTGTACATGCCTACTCCGTGTTAGAGTATTTTCAAATAACAGGCCCAAAACATGCTAAAAATCGATATTTTAGGTGCCCAAAGTCAATATGTGCATGCATTTTCTGTACCCGTTTATATCTCAAATTCAGGCTCAAAACACCCGAAAATTCAATATTTTGTGGTCCAAGAAGCGATCTGTAGATGCCTACTCGGTGCTAGAATATTTTCAAAATATAGGCCCAAATCATGCTAAAAATCGATATTTTAGGTGCCCAAAGTCGATATCTCAAATTCAGGCCCAAAACAACCGAAAAATCGAAATTTTGGGGTCCCAGAAGCAAACTGTACATGCCTACTCCGTGTTAGAGAATTTTCAAAATACAGGCCCAAAACAAACTAAAAATCGATCTTTTAGGTGCCCAAAAGTCGATATTTGTGCATGCATCTTCTGTACCCGTTTATATCTCAAATTCAGGCTCCAAACACCCGAAAATTCGATATTTTGGGGTTACAGAAGCGATCTGTACATGCCTACTCAGATACAAGCCCAATACATGTTGAAAATCGATATTTTAGGTGCCCAATGTCAATATGTGTATGCATCTTCTGTACTCGTTTATAACTCAAATTCAACCTCAAAACACACGAAAATTCGATATTTTTCGGTCCCAGAAACGATCTGTACATGCCTACTCAGTGCTAGAATTTTTTCAAAATATAGGCTCAAAACAAACTAAAAATCGATATTTTAAGTGTCCAAAGTCGATATATGCATGCATCTTCTGTACCCGTTTATATCTCAAATTCAGGCTCAAAACACCCAAAAATTCGATATTTTGGGGTCCCAGAAGCGATATATACATGCCTACTCAGATACAGGCCCAAAACATGCTGAAAATCGATATTTTATGTGTCTAAAGTCGATATGTGCATGCATCTTCATTACCCGTTTATATCTCAAATTCAGGCCCAAAACACCCAAAAAATCGATATTTTGGGGTCCCAGAAGCAATCTGTACATGCCTACTGCGTGTTAGAGTATTTTCAAAATATAGGCCTAAAACACGATGAAAATCGATATTTTAGGTGCCCAAAGTCAATATGTGCATGCATCTTATGTACCCGTTTATAGTTCAAATTCAAGCTCCAAACACCCGAAAATTCGATATTTTGGGGTCACAGAAGCGATCTGTACATGCCTACTCAGATACAGGCCCAAAACATGCTGAAAATCGATATTTTAGGTGCCCAAAGTCAGTATGTGTATGTATCTTCTGCATCCGTTTATATCCCAAATTCAACCTCAAAAAACCCGAAAATTCGATATTTTTTGGGTCCCATAACCGTTCTGTACATGCCTACTTAGTTCTAGAATGTTTTCAAAATATAGGATCAAAACATGCTAAAAATCGATATTTTAAGTGTCCAAAGTCGATTTGTGGATGCATCTTCTGTACGCGTTTATATATCAAATTCAGGTTCAAAACACCTGAAAATTCGGTATTTTTGGGTCCTAGAAGCGATCTGTACATGCCTACTCCTAGTTAGAATGTTTTCAAGATACAGACCCAAAAGATGCTCAAAATCGATATTTTAGGTGCAAAAAGTCGATATGTGCATGCATCTTCAGTACTCGTTTATATCTGAAATTCAGGTTCCAAACACCCGAAAATTCGATAATTTGGGGTCCTAGAAGCGATCTGTACATGCCTATTCAGTGCTAGAATATTTTCAAAATATAAACCCAAAACATGCTAAAAATCGATATTTCAGGTGCCCAAAGTCGATATCTCAAATTCAGGATCAAAACACCAGAAAATTCGATATTTTGGGGTCCAAGAAGCGATCTGTACTTGCCTACTCCGTGTTAGAGTATTTTCAAAATACAGGCCCAAAACATACTGAAAATATTTCTTTTAGGTGCCCAAAAGTTGACATGTGCATGCATCTTCTGTACCCGTTTAAATCTCAAATTCAGGCTCAAAACACCTGAAAATTCGGTATTTTTGGGTCCTAGAAGCGATCTGTACATGCCTACTCCTAGTTAGAGTATTTTAAAAAAAGAGGCCCAAAACATACTGAAAATCGATCTTTTAGGTCCCCCAAAGTCGATATGTGCATGTATCTTCTGTACCCGTTTATATCTCAAATTCAGGCTCAAAACACCTGAAAACTTGGTATTTTTGTGTCCTAGAAGCGATCTGTACATGCCTACTTAATGCTAGAATGTTTACAAAATATAGGCTCAAAACATGCTAAAAATCGATATTTTAAGTGTCCAAAGTCGATATGTGCATGCATCTTCTGTACCCGTTTATATCTCAAATTCAGGCTCAAAACACCCGAAAATACGGTATTTTTGGGTCCTAGAAGGTGATCTGTACATGCCTACTCCTAGTTAGAATGTTTTCAAGATACAGACCCAAAACATGCTCAAAATCGATATTTTAGGTTCCCAAATTCAATATGTGCATGCATCTTTTGTACCCGTTTATATCTCAAATTCAGGCTCAAAACACCCGAAAATTCGATACTTTGGGGTCCCAGAAGCGATCTGAACATGCTTTCTAAGTGCTAGAATATTTTCAAAATATAGGCCCAAAACATGCTATAAATCGATATTTTAAGTGCCCAAAGTCGATATCTCAAATTCAGGCCTAAAACACCCGAAAATTCGATATTTTGGGGTCCCAGAATCGATCTGTACATGCCTACTCCGTGTTAGAATATTTTCAAAATATAGCCCCAAAACATGCTGAAAATCGATATTTTAGGTGCCCAAAGTCAATATGTGCATGGATCTTCTGTACCCGTTTATATCTCAAATTCAGCCAAAAACACCCGTAAATTCGATATTTTGGGGTCCCAGAAGCGATCTCTACATGCCTACTCAGTGCTAGAATATTTTTAAAATATAGGCCCAAAATATGCTAAAAATCGATATTTAAGGTGCCCAAAGTCGATATCTCAAATTCATGCCCAAAACACCCGAAAATTCGACATTTGTGGTCCCAGAAGCGATCTGTACATGCCTACTCTGTGTTAGAGTATTTAAAAAAAAAAAGGCCCAAAACATACTGAAAATCGATATTTTAGGTGCCCTAAAGTCGATATGTGCATGCATCTTCTGTACCCGTTTATATCTCAAATTCAGGCTCCAAACACCCGAAAATTCGATATTTTGGGGTACCAGAAGATATCTGTACATGCCTACTCCGTGTTAGAGTATTTTCAAAATACAGGCCCAAAACATACTGAAAATCGATATTTTAGGTGCCCAAAGCCAATATGTGTATGCATCTTCTGCACCCGTTTATATCCCAAATTCAACCTCAAAACACCCAAAAATTCGATATTTCTGGGTCCCAGATGCGATCTGTACATGCCTACATAATGCTAGAATGTTTACAAAGTATAGGCTCAAAACATGCTAAAAATCGATATTTTAAGTGTCCAAAGTCGATATGTGCATGCATCTTCTGTACCCGTTTATATCTCAAATTCAGGCTCAAAACACCGAAAAATTCGATATTTTGGGGTCCCAGAAGCGATCTGCACATGCTTTCTAAGTGCTAGAATATTTTCAAAATATAGGCCCAAAACATGCTATAAATCGATATTTTAGGTGCCCAAAGTCGATATCTCAAATTCAGGCCTAAAACAACCGAAAATTTGATATTTTGGGGTCCCAGAAGATATCTGTGCATGCCTACTCCGTGTTAGAGTATTTTCAAAATACAGGAGTAAAACACGATGAAAATCGATATTTTAGGTGCACAAAGTCAATATGTGCATGCATCTTCTGCACCCGTTTATATCCCAAATTAAAACCTCAAAATACCCGAAAATTCGATATTTTTGGGTCCCAGAAGCGATCTGTACATGCCTACTTAGTGCTAGAATGTTTACAAAATATAGGCTCAAAACATGCTAAAAATCGATATTTTAAGTGTCCAAAGTCGATATGTGCATGCATCTTCATTACCCGTTTATATCTCAAATTCAGGCCCAAAACACCCAAAAATTCGATATTTTGGGGTCCCAAAAGCAATCTGTACATTCCTACTGCGTGTTAGAGTATTTTCAAAATACAGGAGTAAAACATGCTAAAAATCGATATTTTAGGTGCCCAAAGTCAATATGTGTATGTATCTTCTGCATCCGTTTATATCCCAAATTCAACCTCAAAACACCCGAAAATTCGATATTTTTTGGGTCCCAGAACCGTTCTGTACATGCCTACTCCGTGTTAGAGTATTTTCAAAATATAGGCCCAAAACATGCTGAAAATCGATATTTTAGGTGCCCAAAGTCAATATGTGCATGGATCTTCTGTACCCGTTTATATCTCAAATTCAGGCAAAAACACCCGAAAATTCGATATTTTGGGGTCCCAGAAGCGATCTCTACATGCCTACTCAGTGCTAGAATATTTTTAAAATATAGGCCCAAAATATGCTAAAAATCGATATTTAAGGTGCCCAAAGTCGATATCTCAAATTCATGCCCAAAACACCCGAAAATTCGACATTTTGGGGTTCCATAAGCGATCTGTACATGCCTACTCTGTGTTAGAGTATTTAAAAAAAATGGCCCAAAACATACTGAAAATCGATCTTTTAGGTGCCCTAAAGTCGATAAGTGCATGCATCTTCTGTACCCGTTTATATCTCAAATTCAGGCTCCAAACACCCGAAAATTCGATATTTTGGGGTCCCAGAAGATATCTGTACATACCTACTCCGTGTTAGAGTATTTTCAAAATACACTCCCGAAACATACTGAAAATCGATATTTTAGGTGCCCAAAGCCAATATATGTATGCATCTTCTGCACCCGTTTATATCCCAAATTCAACCTCAAAACACCCGATAATTCGATATTTTTGGGTCCCAGATGCGATCTGTACATGCCTTCTTAATGCTAGAATGTTTACAAAATATAGGCTCAAAACATGCTAAAAATCGATATTTTAAGTGTCCAAAGTCGATATGTGCATGCATCTTCTGTACCCGTTTATATCTCAAATTCAGGCTCAAAACACCCGAAAATACGGTATTTTTGGGTCCTAGAAGGTGATCTGTACATGCCTACTCCTAGTTAGAATGTTTTCAAGATACAGACCCAAAACATGCTCAAAATCGATATTTTAGGTTCCCAAATTCAATATGTGCATGCATCTTTTGTACCCGTTTATATCTCAAATTCAGGCCCAAAACACCCAAAAATTCGATATTTTGGGGTCCCAGAAACAATCTGTACATGCCTATTGCGTGTTAGAGTATTTTCAAAATACAGGCCTAAAACACGATGAAAATCGATATTTTAGGTGCCCAAGGTCAAAAAGTGCATGCATCTTCTGTACCCGTTTATATCTCAAATTCAGGCTTAAAACACCTGAAAATTCGGTATTTTTGGGTCCTAGAAGCTATCTGTACATGCCTACTCCTAGTTAGAATGTTTTCAAGATACAGACGCAAAACATGCTCAAAATCGATATTTTAGGTGCCCAAAACTCGATATCTCAAATTCAGGCCCAAAATACCCGAAAATTCGATATTTTGGGGTCCAAAAAGCGATCTGTACATGCCTACTGCGTGTTAGAGTATTTTCAAAATACAGGCCCAAAACATACTGAAAATCGATCTTTTAGGTGCCCAAAAGTCGACATGTGCATGCATCTTCTGTACCCGTTTCTATCTCAAATTCAGGCTCCAAACACCCGAAAATTCGATATTTTGGGGTCGCAGAAGCGATCTGTACATGCCTACTCAGATACAGGCCCAAAACATGCTGAAAATCGATATTTTAGGTGCCCTAAGTCAGTATGTGTATACATCTTCTGCATCCGTTTATATCCCAAATTCAACCTCACAACACCCAAAAATTCGATATTTTTGGGTCCCAGAACCGATCTGTATATGCCTACTCAGTGCTAGAATGTTTTCAAAATATAGGCTCAAAACATGTTAAAAATCAATATTTTAAGTGTCCAAAGTCGATTTGTGGATGCATCTTCTGTACCCGTTTATATCTCAAATTCAGGCTCAAAACACCTGAAAATTCGGTATTTTTGGGTCCTAGAAGCGATCTGTACATGTCTAATAGGCCCAAAACATGATAAAAATCGATATTTTAGGTGCCCAAAGTCAATATCTCAAATTCAGGCCCAAAACCCCCGAAAATTCGAAATTTTGGGGTCTAAGAAGCGATCTGTACATGCCTGCTCCGTGTTAGAGTATTTTCAAAATAAAGTCCCAAAACATACTGAAAATCGATAATTTAGGTGCCCAAAGTCAATATGTGTATGCATCTTCTGCACCCGTTTATATCCCAAATAAAACTTCAAAACACCCGAAAATTCGATATTTTTGGGTCCAAGAAGCGATCTGTACATGCCTACTCCGAGTTAGAATGTTTTCAAGATTCAGACCCAAAACATGCTCAAAATCGATATTTTAGGTGCCTAAAAGTCGATATGTGCATGCATCTTCAGTACCCGTTTATATATCAAATTCAGGCTCAAAACACCCGAAAATTCAATATTTTTGGGTCCCAGAAGCGATCTGTACATGCCTACTCAGATACAGGCCCAAAACAAGCTGAAAATCGATATTTTAGGTGCCCAAAGTCAATTTGTGTATGCATCTTCTGCACCCGTTTATATCTCAAATTCAATCTCAAGACACCCGAAAATTCGGATTTTTTGGGTCCTAGAAGCGATCTGTACATGCCTACTCCTAGTTAAAATGTTTTCAATATACAGACCCAAAACATGCTCAAAATCGATATTTTAGGTGCCCAAAAGTTGATATGTGCATTCATCTTCAGTACCAGTTTATATCTCAAATTCAGGCCCAAAACACTCGTAAATTCGATATTTTTGGGTCCTAGAAGCAATCTGTACATGCCTACTCAGTGTTAGAATATTTTCAAAATATAGGCCCAAATCATGCTCAAAATCGATATTTTTGGTGCCCAAAGTCGATATCTTAAATTCAGGCCCAAAACACCCGAAAATTCGATATTTTGGGGTACCAGAAGCGATCTGTACATGCCTACTCCATGTTAGAGTATTTTAAAAATACAGGCCTAAAACATGCTGAAAATTGATATTATAGGTGCCCAAAGTCAATATGTGCATGCAACTTCTGTACCCGTGTATATCTCAAATTCAGGCTCAAAACACCCGAAAATTCGATATTTTTGGGTCCCATAAGCAATCTGTACATGCCTACTCCGTGTTAGAGTATTTTCGAAATATAGGCCCAAAACATACTGAAAATCGATCTTTTATGTGCGAAATGTCGATATGTGCATGCATCTTCTGTACCCGTTTATAACCAAAATTCTACCTCAAAACACCCGTAAATTCGATATTTTTGGGTCCCAGAAGCGATCTGTACATGCATACTCAAATACATGCCCAAAACATGCTGAAAATAGATATTTTAGTTGCCTAAAGTCAATATGTGTATGAATCTTCTGCACCCGTTTATAAACCAAATTCAATCTCAAAACACCCGAAAAAACAAAATTTTGGGGTCCCAGAAGCGATCTGTACATGCCTACTCAGTGCTTGAATGCTTTCAAAATATAGGCTCAAAACATGCTAAAAATCGATATTTTAAGTATCCAAAGTCGATATGTGCATGCATCTTCTGTACCCGTTTTTATCTCAAATTCAGGCTCAAAACATCCGAAAATTGGGTATTTTTGGGTCCTAGAAGCGAACTGTATATGCCTACTCCTAGTAAGAATGTTTTCAAGATACAGACCCAAAACATGCTAAAAATCGATATTTTAGGTGCTCAAAGTCGATATCTCAAATTCAGGCCCAAAACACCCAAAAATTCGATATTTTGGGGTACCAGAAGCAATCTGTACATGCCTACTCCGTGTTAGAGTATTTTTAAAGTACAGGCCCAAAACATGCTGAAAATTGATATTTTAGTTGCCCAAAGTCAAAATGTGCATGCATCTTTTGTACCCGTTTATATCTCAAATTCAGGCTCAAAACACCCGAAAATTCGATATTTTGGGGTCCCAGATGCAATCTGTATATGCCTACTGCTAGTGAGAATGTTTTCAAGATACAGACACAAAACATGCCTAAAATCGATATTTTAAGTGCACAAAAGTTGATATGTGCATGCATCTTCAGTACCCGTTTATATCTCATATTCAGGCTCAAAACACCCGAAGCTTCGATATTTTAGGGTCCCAGAAGCGATCTGTACATGCTTACTCCTAGTTAAAATATTTTCAAGATACAGACCCAAAAGATGCTCAAAATCGATATTTTAGGTGCCCAAAAGTCGATATGGGCATGCATCTTCAGTACCCGTTTATATCACAAATTCAGCCTCAAAACACCAGAAAATTCGAAATTTTGGGGTCCCAGAAGCGATCTGTACTTGCCTACTCCGTGTTAAAGTATTTTCAAAGCACAGGCCCAAAACATGCTGAAAATCGATATTTTAGGTGCCCAAAGTCAAAATGTGCATGCATCATTTGTACCCGTTTATATCTCAAATTCAGGCTCAAAACACCCGAAAATTCGATATTTTGGGGTCCCAGAAGCGATCTGTACATGCCTACTACGTGTTAGAGTATTTTCAAAATACAGGCCCGAAACATACTGATAATTGATCTTTTGGGTGCCCAAAAGTCGTTATGTGCATGCATCTTCAGTACACGCTTATATCTCAAATTCAGGCTCAAAATACCCGAAAATTCGATATTTTGGTGTCCCAGAAGCGATCTGTACATGCCTACTCTGTGTTAGAGTATTTTCAAAATACAGGCCTAAAACATTCTGTAAATCGATATTTTAGGTGCCCAAAGTCAATATGTGTATGCATCTTCTGCACCCGTTTATATCCCAAATTCAATCTCAAAACACACGAAAAAACAAAATTTTGGGGTCCCAGAAGCGATCTGTACATGCCTACTCAGTGCTAGAATGCTTTCAAAATATAGGCTCAAAACATGCTAAAAATCGATATTTTAAGTATCCAAAGTCGATATGTGCATGCATCTTCTGTACCCGTTTTTATCTCAAATTCAGGCTCAAAACATACGAAAATTGGGTATTTTTGGGTCCTAGAAGCGAACTGTATATGCCTACTCCTAGTAAGAATGTGTTCAAGATACAGACCCAAAACATGCTAAAAATCGATATTTTAGGTGCTCAAAGTCGATATCTCAAATTCAGGCCCAAAACACCCAAAAAATCGATATTTTGGGGTCCCAGAAGCAATCTGTACATGCCTACTCCGTGTTAGAGTATTTTCAAAGTACAGGCCCAAAACATGCTGAAAATTGATATTTTAGTTGCCCAAAGTCAAAATGTGCATGCATCTTCTGTACCCGTTTATATCTCAAATTCAGGCTCAAAACACCCGAAAATTCGATATTTTGGGTTCCCAGATGAGATCTGTATATGCCTACTGCTAGTGAGAATGTTTTCAAGATACAGACACAAAACATGCCGAAAATCGATATTTTAAGTGCACAAAAGTTGATATGTGCATGCATCTTCAGTACCCGTTTATATCTCATATTCAGGCTCAAAACACCCGAAGCTTCGATATTTTAGGGTCCCAGAAGCGATCTGTACATGCTTACTCCTAGTTAAAATATTTTCAAGATACAGACCCAAAAGATGCTCAAAATCGATATTTTAGGTGCCCAAAAGTCGATATGGGCATGCATCTTCAGTACCCGTTTATATCTCAAATTCAGCCTCAAAACACCAGAAAATTCGAATTTTTGGGGTCCCAGAAGCGATCTGTACTTGCCTACTCCGTGTTAAAGTATTTTCAAAGCACAGGCCCAAAACATGCTGAAAATCGATATTTTGGGTGCCCAAAGTCAAAATGTGCATGCATCTTTTGTACCCGTTTATATCTCAAATTCAGGCTCAAAACACCCGAAAATTCGATATTTTTGGGTCCCAGAAGCGATCTGTACATACCTACTAAGTGTTAGAGTATTTTCAAAATACAGGCCCAAAACATGCTGAAAATCGATATTTTAGGTGCCTAAAGTCAATATGTGCATGCATCTTCTGTACCCGTTTATATCTCAAATTCACGCTCAAAACAACCGAAAATTCGATATTTTGGGGTCCCAGAAGCGATCTGTACATGCCTACTCCGTGTTAGAGTATTTTCAAAATACAGGCCCGAAACATACTGATAATTGATCTCTTGGGTGCCCAAAAGTCGTTATGTGCATGCATCTTCAGTACACGCTTATATCTCAAATTCAGGCTCAAAATACCCGAAAATTCGATATTTTGGTGTCCCAGAAGCGATCTGTACATGCCTACTCTGTGTTAGAGTATTTTCAAAATACAGGCCCAAAACATTCTGAAAATCGATATTTTAGGTGCCCAAAGTCAATATGTGTATGCATCTTCTGCACCCGTTTATATCCCAAATTCAATCTCAAAACACCCGAAAAAACAGAATTTTGGGGTCCCAGAAGCGATCTGTACATGCCTACTCAGTGCTAGAATGCTTTCAAAATATAGGCTCAAAACATGCTAAAAATCGATATTTTAAGTATCCAAAGTCGATATGTGCATGCATCTTCTGTACCCGTTTTTATCTCAAATTCAGGCTCAAAACATCCGAAAATTGGGTATTTTTGGGTCCTAGAAGCGAACTGTATATGCCTACTCCTAGTAAGAATGTTTTCAAGATACAGACCCAAAACATGATCAAAATCGATATTTTAAGTGCCCAAAAGTCAATATGTGCATTCATCTTCAGTACCCGTTTATATCTCATATTCAGGCTCAAAACTCCCGAAAATTCGATAATTTGGTGTCCCAGAAGCGATCTGTACATACCTACTCAGTGCTAGAATATTTTAAAAATATTGGCCCAAAAAATGCTAAAATCGATATTTTAGGTGCTCAAAGTCGATATCTCAAATAAAGGCCCAAAACACCCGAAAATTCGATATTTTGGGGTCCCAGAAGCGATCTGTACATGCCTACTCCGTGTTAGAGTATTTTCAAAATACAGGCCCAAAACATGCAGAAAATCGATATTTTAGGTGCACAAAGTCAATATGTGCATGCATCTTCTGTACCCGTTTATATCTCAAATTCAGGCTCAAAACAACCGAAAATTCGATATTTTGGGGTCCCAGAAGCGATCTCTACATGCCTACTCCGTGTTAGAGTATTTTCAAAATACAGGCCCAAAACATGCAGAAAATCGATATTTTAGGTGCACAAAGTCAATATGTGCATGCATCTTCTGTACCCGTTTTTATCTCAAATTCAGGCTCAAAACAACCGAAAATTGGGTATTTTTGGGTCCTAGAAGCGAACTGTATATGCCTACTTTTAGTAAGAATGTTTTCAAGATACAAACCCAAAAACATGCTCAAAATCGATATTTTAAGTGCCCAAAAGTCGATATGTTCATGCATCTTCAGTACGCGTTTATATCTCATATTCAGGCTCAAAATACCCGAAAATTCGATATTTTGGGGTCCCAGAAGCGATCTGTACATGCCTACTCCGTGTTAGAGTATTTTCAAAATACAGGCCCAAAACATGCTGAAAATCGATATTTTAGGTGCCCAAAGTCAATATGTGAATGCATCTTCTGTAACCGTTTATATCTCAAATTCAGGCTCAAAACAACCGAAAATTCGATATTTTAGGGTCCCAGAAGCGATCTGTACATGCCTACTCAGTGCTAGAGTATTTTCAAAATATAGGCCCAAAACATGCTAAAAATCGATATTTTAGGCGCCCAAATTCGATATCTCAAATTCAGGCCCAAAACACCCAAAAATTCGATATTTTGGGGTCCTAGAAGCGATCTGTAGATGCCTACTCCGCTTTAGAGTATTTTCAAAATACAAGCCCGTAACATACTGATAATTGATCTTTTGGGTGCCCAAAAGTCGATATGTGCATGCATCTTCAGTACCAGCTTATATCTCAAATTCAGGCTCAAAACACAAGAAAATTCGTAATTTGGGGGTCCCAGAATCGATCTGTACTTGCCTACTCCGTGTTAGAGTATTTTCAAAGTACAGGCCCAAAACATGCTGAAAATTGATATTTTAGTTGCCCAAAGTCAAAATGTGCATGCATCTTTCGTACCCGTTTATATCTCAAATTCAGGCTCAAAACACCCGAAAAATCGATATTTTGGGGTCCCAGAAGCAATCTGTACATACCTACTCAGTGCTAGAATAGTTTAAAAATATTGGCCCAAAATATGCTAAAAATCGATATTTTAGGTGCTCAAAGTCGATATCTCAAATTCATGCCCAAAACACCCGAAAATTCGATATTTTGGGGTCCCAGAAGTAATATGTACATGCCTACTCCGTGTTAGAGAATTTTAAAAATACAGGCCCAAAACATACTAAAAATCAATCTTTTTGGTGCCCAAAAGTCGAAATGTGCATGCATCTTCTGTATGCGTTTATATCTCAAATTCAGGCTCCAGACACCCGAAATTTCGATGTTTTTGGGTCCAAGAAGCGATCTGTACATTCCTACTCCGTGTTAAAGTATTTTCAAATTACAGGCCCAAAACATGCTGAAAATCGATATTTTAGGTGCACAAAGTCAATATGTGTATGCATCTTCTGCACCCGTTTATATCCCAAACTCAATCTCAAAAAACCCGAAAATTCGAATTTTTTGGGTCCCAGAAGCGATCTGTACATGCCTACTCAGTGCTAGAATGCTTTCAAAATATAGGCTAAAAACATGCTAAAAATCGATATTTTAAGTATCCAAAGTCGATATGTGCATGCATCTTCTGTACCCGTTTTTATCTCAAATTCAGGCTCAAAGCACCCGAAAATTCGGTATTTTTGGGTCCTAGAAGCGATCTGTATATGCCTACTCCTAGTGAAAATGTTTTCAAGATACAGACACAAAACATGCTCAAAATCGATATTTTAAGTGCCCAAAAGTCGATATGTGCATGCATCTTCAGTACCCGTTTATATCTCATATTCAGGCTCAAAACACCCGAAAATTCGATATTTTGGGGTCCCAGAAGCGATCTGTACATACCTACTAAGTGTTAGAGTATTTTCAAAATACAGGCCCAAAACATGCTGAAAATCGATATTTTAGGTGCCAAAAGTCAATATGTGCATGCATCTTCTGTACCCGTTTATATCTCAAATTCAGGCTCAAAACAACCGAAAATTCGATATTTTGGGGTCCCAGAAGCGATCTGTACATGCCTACTCCGTGTTAGGGTATTTTCAAAATACGGGCCCGAAACATATTGATAATTGATCTTTTGGGTGCCCAAAAGTCGATATGTGCATTCATCTTCTGTACCCGTTTATATCTCAAATTCAGGCTCAAAACACCCGAATATTCGATATTTTGGGGTCCAAGAAGCGATCTGTACATGCCTACTCTGTGTTAGAGTATTTTCAAAATACAGGCCCAAAACATTCTGAAAATCGATATTTTAGGTGCCCAAAGTCAATATGTGTATGCATCTTCTGCACCCGTTTATATCCCAAATTCAATCACAAAACACCCGAAAAAACAGAATTTTGGAGTCCCAGAAGCGATCTGTACACGCCTACTCAGTGCTAGAATGCTTTCAAAATATAGGCTCAAAAAATGTTAAAAATCGATATTTTAAGTATCCAAAGTCGATATGTGAATGCATCTTCTGTACCCGTTTTTATCTCAAATTCAGGCTCAAAACACCCGAAAATTGGGTATTTTTGGGTCCTAGAAGCGAACTGTATATGCCTACTCCTAGTAAGAATGTTTTCAAGATACAGACCCAAAACATGCTCAAAATCGATATTTTAAGTGCCCAAAAGTCGATATGTGCATGCATCTTCAGTACCCGTTTATATCTCATATTCCGGCTCAAAATACCCGAAAATTCGATATTTTGGGGTCCCAGAAGCGATCTGTACATGCCTACTAAGTGTTAGAGTATTTTCAAAATACAGGCCCAAAACATGCTGAAAATCGATATTTTAGGTGCCCAAAGTCAATATGTGAATGCATCTTCTGTACCCGTTTATATCTCAAATTCAGGCTCAAAACAACCGAAAATTCGATATTTTAGGGTCCCAGAAGCGATCTGTACATGCCTACTCAGTGTTAGAGTATTTTCAAAATATAGGCCCAAAACATGCTGAAAATCGATATTTTAGGTGCCCAAAGTCAATATGTGTATGCATCTTCTGCACCCGTTTATATCCCAAATTCAACCTCAAAACACCCGAAAATTCTACATTTTTGGGTCCCAGAAGCGATCTGTACATGCCTACTCAGTGCTAGAATGTTTTAAAAATATAGGTTTAAAACATGCTAAAAATCTATATTTTAAGTGTCTAAAGTCGATATGTGCATGCATCTTCTGTACCCGTTTATATCCCAAATTCAACCTCAAAACACCCGAAAATTCTATATTTTTGGGTCCCAGAAGCGATCTGTACATGCCTACTCAGTGCTAGAGTATTTTCAAAATATAGGCCCAAAATGCTAAAAATTGATATTTTAGGTGCACAAAGACGATATCTCAAATTCAGGCCCAAAACACCCGAAAATTCAATATTTTGGGGTCCCAGAAGCGATCTGTACATGCCTACTCCGTGTTAGAGTATTTTCAAAATACAGGCCCAATACATGCTGAAAATCGATATTTTAGGTGCCCAAAGTCAATATGTGTATGCATCTTCTGCACCCGTTTATATCCCAAATTCAATGTCAAAACACCAAAAAATTCGAATTCTTTTTGGTACCAGAATCAATCTGTACATGCCTACTCAGTGCTAGAATGCTTTCATAATATAGGCTCAAAACATGCTAAAAATCGATATTTTAAGTATACAAAGTCGATATGTGCATGCATATTCTGTACCCGTTTTTATCTCAAATTCAGGCTCAAAACACCCGAGAATTGGGTATTTTTGGGTCCTAGAAGCAATCTGTACATGCCTACTAAGTGTTAGAGTATTTTAAAAATACAGGCCCAAAACATGCTGAAAATCGATATTTTAGGTGCCCAAAGTCAATATGTGAATGCATCTTCTGTACCCGTTTATATCTCAAATTCAGGCTAAAAACAACCGAAAATTCGATATTTAAGGGTCCCAGAAGCGATCTGTACATACCTACTCAGTGCTAGAATATTTTAAAAATATTGGCCCAAAACATGCTAAAAATCGATATTTTAGGTGCTCAAAGTCGATATCTCAAATTAAGGCCCAAAACACCCGAAAATTCGATATTTCGGGGTCCCAGAAGTAATATGTACATGTCTACTCCGTGTTAGAGTATTTTCATAATACAGGCCAAAAACATACTAAAAATCGATCTTTTAGGTGCCCAAAAGTCGAAATGTGCATGCATCTTCTGTATCCGTTTTTATCTCAAATTCAGGCTCAAAACACCCGAAATTTCGATGTTTTGGGGTCCAAGAAGCGATCTGTACATGCCTACTCCGTGTTAGAGTATTTTCAAATTACAGGCCCAAAACATGCTGAAAATCGATATTTTAGGTGCCCAAAGTCAATATGTGTATGCATCTTCTGCACCCGTTTATATCCCAAATTCAATCTCAAAACACCCGAAAAAAAAAAATTTGGGGTCCCAGAAGCGATCTGTACATGCCTACTCAGTGCTAGAATGCTTTAAAATATAGGCTAAAAACATGCTAAAAATCGATATTTTAAGTATCCAAAGTCGATATGTGCATGTATCTTCCGTACCCGTTTTTATCTCAAATTCAGGCTCAAAACACCCGAAAATTCGGTATTTTTGGGTCCTAGAAGCGATCTGTATATGCCTACTCCTAGTGAGAATGTTTTCAAGATACAGACACGAAACATGCTCAAAATCGATATTTTAAGTGCCCAAAAGTCGATATGTGCATGCATCTTCAGTACCCGTTTATATCTCATATTCAGGCTCAAAACACCCAAAAATTCGATATTTTGGGGTCCCAGAAGCGATCTGTACATACCTACTAAGTGTGAGAGCATTTTCAAAATACAGGCCCAAAACATGCTGAAAATCGAAATTTTAGGTGCCCAAAGTCAATATGTGCATGCATCTTCTGTACCCGTTTATATCTCAAATTCAGGCTCAAAACAACCGAAAATTCGATATTTTGGGGTCCCAGAAGCGAACTGTACATGCCTCTTCGTGTTAGAGTATTTTCAAAATACTGGCCCGAAAGATACTGATAATTGATCTTTTGGGTGCCCAAAAGTCGTTATATGCATGCATCTTCAGTACCCACTTATATCTCAAATTCAGGCTCAAAACACCCGAAAATTCGATATTTTGGGGTCCCAGAAGCGATCTGTACATGCCTACTCCGTGTTAGAGTATTTTCAAAATACAGGCCCAAAACATTCTGAAAATCGATATATTAGGTGCCCAAAGTCAATATGTGAATGCATCTTCTGCACCCGTTTATTTCCCAAATTCAATCTCAAAACACCCGAAAAAAAAATTTGGGAGGTCCCAGAAGCGATCTGTACATGCCTACTCAGTGCTAGAATGCTTTCAAAATATAGGCTCAAAACATGCTAAAAATCGATATTTTAAGTATCCAAAGTCGATATGTGCATGCATCTTCTATACCCGTTTTTATCTCAAATTCAGGCTCAAAACACCCGAAAATTGGGTATTTTTTGGTCCTAGAAGCGATCTGTATTTGCCTACTCCTAGTAAGAATGTTTTCAAGATACAGACCCAAAACATGCTCAAAATCGATATTTTAAGTGCCCAAAAGTCGATATCTGCATGCATCTTCAGTACCCGTTTATATCTCATATTCAGGCTCAAAACACCAGAAAATTCGAAATTTGGGGGTCCCAGAAGCGATCTGTACATGCCTACTCCGTGTTAGAGTATTTTCAAAATACAGGCCCAAAACATGCTGAAAATCGATATTTTAGGTGCCCAAAGTCAATATGTGTATGCATCTTCTGCACCCGTTTATTTCCCAAATTCAATCTCAAAACACCCGAAAACAAAATTTGGGGGGTCCCAGAAGCGATCTGTACATGCCTACTCAGTGCTAGAATGCTTTCAAAATATAGGCTCAAAACATGCTAAAAATCGATATTTTAAGTATCCAAAGTCGATATGTGCATGCATCTTCTATACCCGTTTTGATCTCAAATTCAGGCTCAAAACAACCGAAAATTGGGTATTTTTGGGTCCTTGAAGCGAACTGTATATGCCTACTTTTAGTAAGAATGTTTTCAAGATACAAACCCAAAAACATGCTCAAAATCGATATTTTAAGTGCCCAAAAGTCGATATGTTCATGCATCTTCAGTACGCGTTTATATCTCATATTCAGGCTCAAAATACCCGAAAATTCGATATTTTGGGGTCCCAGAAGCGATCTGTACATGCCTACTCCGTGTTAGAGTATTTTCAAAATACAGGCCCAAAACATGCTGAAAATCGATATTTTAGGTGCCCAAAGTCAATATGTTAATGCATCTTCTGTAACCGTTTATATCTCAAATTCAGGCTCAAAACAACCGAAAATTCGATATTTTAGGGTCCCAGAAGCGATCTGTACATGCCTACTCAGTGCTAGAGTATTTTCAAAATATAGGCCCAAAACATGCTAAAAATCGATATTTTAGGCGCCCAAATTCGATATCTCAAATTCAGGCCCAAAACACCCAAAAATTCGATATTTTGGGGTCCTAGAAGCGATCTGTAGATGCCTACTCCGCTTTAGAGTATTTTCAAAATACAAGCCCGTAACATACTGATAATTGATCCTTTGGGTGCCCAAAAGTCGATATGTGCATGCATCTTCAGTACCAGCTTATATCTCAAATTCAGGCTCAAAACACAAGAAAATTCGTAATTTGGGGGTCCCAGAATCGATCTGTACTTGCCTACTCCGTGTTAGAGTATTTTCAAAGTACAGGCCCAAAACATGCTGAAAATTGATATTTTAGTTGCCCAAAGTCAAAATGTGCATGCATCTTTCGTACCCGTTTATATCTCAAATTCAGGCTCAAAACACCCGAAAATTCGATATTTTGGGGTCCCAGAAGCGATCTGTACATACCTACTCAGTGCTAGAATAGTTTAAAAATATTGGCCCAAAATATGCTAAAAATCGATATTTTAGGTGCTCAAAGTCGATATCTCAAATTCATGTCCAAAACACCCGAAAATTCGATATTTTGGGGTCCCAGAAGTAATATGTACATGCCTACTCCGTGTTAGAGAATTTTAAAAATACAGGCCCAAAACATACTAAAAATCAATCTTTTTGGTGCCCAAAAGTCGAAATGTGCATGCATCTTCTGTATGCGTTTATATATCAAATTCAGGCTCCAGACACCCGAAATTTCGATGTTTTTGGGTCCAAGAAGCGATCTGTACATTCCTACTCCGTGTTAAAGTATTTTCAAATTACAGGCCCAAAACATGCTGAAAATCGATATTTTAGGTGCACAAAGTCAATATGTGTATGCATCTTCTGCACCCGTTTATATCCCAAACTCAATCTCAAAACACCCGAAAATTCGAATTTTTTGGGTCCCAGAAGCGATCTGTACATGCCTACTCAGTGCTAGAATGCTTTCAAAATATAGGCTCAAAACATGCTAAAAATCGATATTTTAAGTATCCAAAGTCGATATGTGCATGCATCTTCTGTACCCGTTTTTATCTCAAATTCAGGCTCAAAGCACCCGAAAATTCGGTATTTTTGGGTCCTAGAAGCGATCTGTATATGCCTACTCCTAGTGAAAATGTTTTCAAGATACAGACACAAAACATGCTCAAAATCGATATTTTAAGTGCCCAAAAGTCGATATGTGCATGCATCTTCAGTACCCGTTTATATCTCATATTCAGGCTCAAAACACCCGAAAATTCGATATTTTGGGGTCCCAGAAGCGATCTGTACATACCTACTAAGTGTTAGAGTATTTTCAAAATACAGGCCCAAAACATGCTGAAAATCGATATTTTAGGTGCCAAAAGTCAATATGTGCATGCATCTTCTGTACCCGTTTATATCTCAAATTCAGGCTCAAAACAACCGAAAATTCGATATTTTGGGGTCCCAGAAGCGATCTGTACATGCCTACTCCGTGTTAGGGTATTTTCAAAATACGGGCCCGAAACATATTGATAATTGATCTTTTGGGTGCCCAAAAGTCGATATGTGCATTCATCTTCTGTACCCGTTTATATCTCAAATTCAGGCTCAAAACACCCGAATATTCGATATTTTGGGGTCCAAGAAGCGATCTGTACATGCCTACTCTGTGTTAGAGTATTTTCAAAATACAGGCCCAAAACATTCTGAAAATCGATATTTTAGGTGCCCAAAGTCAATATGTGTATGCATCTTCTGCACCCGTTTATATCCCAAATTCAATCACAAAACACCCGAAAAAACAGAATTTTGGAGTCCCAGAAGCGATCTGTACACGCCTACTCAGTGCTAGAATGCTTTCAAAATATAGGCTCAAAAAATGTTAAAAATCGATATTTTAAGTATCCAAAGTCGATATGTGAATGCATCTTCTGTACCCGTTTTTATCTCAAATTCAGGCTCAAAACACCCGAAAATTGGGTATTTTTGGGTCCTAGAAGCGAACTGTATATGCCTACTCCTAGTAAGAATGTTTTCAAGATACAGACCCAAAACATGCTCAAAATCGATATTTTAGGTGCCCAAAGTCAATATGTGCATGCATCTTCTGCACCCGTTTATATCCCAAATTCAAGCTCAAAACACCCGAAAATTCGACATTTTTGGGTCCCAGAAGCGATCTGTACATGCCTACTCAGTGCTAGAATGTTTTAAAAATATAGGTTTAAAACATGCTAAAAATCTATATTTTAAGTGTCTAAAGTCGATATGTGCATGCATCTTCTGTACCCGTTTATATCCCAAATTCAACCTCAAAACACCCGAAAATTCTATATTTTTGGGTCCCAGAAGCGATCTGTACATGCCTACTCAGTGCTAGAGTATTTTCAAAATATAGGCCCAAAATGCTAAAAATTGATATTTTAGGTGCACAAAGACGATATCTCAAATTCAGGCCCAAAACACCCGAAAATTCAATATTTTGGGGTCCCAGAAGCGATCTGTACATGCCTACTCCGTGTTAGAGTATTTTCAAAATACAGGCCCAAAACATTCTGAAAATCGATATATTAGGTGCCCAAAGTCAATATGTGAATGCATCTTCTGCACCCGTTTATTTCCCAAATTCAATCTCAAAACACCCGAAAAAAAAATTTGGGAGGTCCCAGAAGCGATCTGTACATGCCTACTCAGTGCTAGAATGCTTTCAAAATATAGGCTCAAAACATGCTAAAAATCGATATTTTAAGTATCCAAAGTCGATATGTGCATGCATCTTCTATACCCGTTTTTATCTCAAATTCAGGCTCAAAACACCCGAAAATTGGGTATTTTTGGGTCCTAGAAGCGATCTGTATTTGCCTACTCCTAGTAAGAATGTTTTCAAGATACAGACCCAAAACATGCTCAAAATCGATATTTTAAGTGCCCAAAAGTCGATATCTGCATGCATCTTCAGTACCCGTTTATATCTCATATTCAGGCTCAAAACACCAGAAAATTCGAAATTTGGGGGTCCCAGAAGCGATCTGTACATGCCTACTCCGTGTTAGAGTATTTTCAAAATACAGGCCCAAAACATGCTGAAAATCGATATTTTAGGTGCCCAAAGTCAATATGTGTATGCATCTTCTGCACCCGTTTATTTCCCAAATTCAATCTCAAAACACCCGAAAACAAAATTTGGGGGGTCCCAGAAGCGATCTGTACATGCCTACTCAGTGCTAGAATGCTTTCAAAATATAGGCTCAAAACATGCTAAAAATCGATATTTTAAGTATCCAAAGTCGATATGTGCATGCATCTTCTATACCCGTTTTGATCTCAAATTCAGGCTCAAAACACCCGAAAATTGGGTATTTTTGGGTCCTAGAAGCGATCTGTATTTACCTACTCCTAGTAAGAATGTTTTCAAGATACAGACCCAAAACATGCTCAAAATCGATATTTTAAGTTCCCAAAAGTCGATATCTGCATGCATCTTCAGTACCCGTTTATATCTCATATTCAGGCTCAAAACACCAGAAAATTCGAAATTTGGGGGTCCCAGAAGCGATCTGTACATGCCTACTCCGTGTTAGAGTATTTTCAAAATACAGGCCCAAAACATTCTGAAAATCGATATTTTAGGTGCCCAAAGTCAATATGTGTATGCATCTTCTGCACCCGTTTATTTCCCAAATTCAATCTCAAAACACCCGAAAACAAAATTTGGGGGGTCCCAGAAGCGATCTGTACATGCCTACTCAGTGCTAGAATGCTTTCAAAATATAGGCTCAAAACATGCTAAAAATCGATATTTTAAGTATCCAAAGTCGATATGTGCATGCATCTTCTATACCCGTTTTTATCTCAAATTCAGGCTCAAAACACCCGAGAATTGGGTATTTTTGGGTCCTAGAAGCAATCTGTACATGCCTACTAAGTGTTAGAGTATTTTAAAAATACAGGATCAAAACATGCTGAAAATCGATATTTTAGGTGCCCAAAGTCAATATGTGAATGCATCTTCTGTACCCGTTTATATCTCAAATTCAGGCTAAAAACAACCGAAAATTCGATATTTTAGGGTCCCAGAAGCGATCTGTACATACCTACTCAGTGCTAGAATATTTTAAAAATATTGGCCCAAAACATGCTAAAAATCGATATTTTAGGTGCTCAAAGTCGATATCTCAAATTAAGGCCCAAAACACCCGAAAATTCGATATTTCGGGGTCCCAGAAGTAATATGTACATGTCTACTCCGTGTTAGAGTATTTTCAAAATACAGGCCAAAAACATACTAAAAATCGATCTTTTAGGTGCCCAAAAGTCGAAATGTGCATGCATCTTCTGTATCCGTTTATATCCCAAATTCAGGCTCCAAACACCTGAAATTTCGATGTTTTGGGGTCCAAGAAGCGATCTGTACATGCCTACTCCGTGTTAGAGTATTTTCAAATTACAGGCCCAAAACATGCTGAAAATCGATATTTTAGGAGCCCAAAGTCAATATGTGTATGCATCTTCTGCACCCGTTTATATCCCAAATTCAATCTCAAAACACCCGAAAAAAAAAAATTTGGGGTCCCAGAAGCGATCTGTACATGCCTACTCAGTGCTAGAATGCTTTAAAATATAGGCTAAAAACATGCTAAAAATCGATATATTAAGTATCCAAAGTCGATATGTGCATGCATCTTCTGTACACGTGTATATCCCTAATTCAGGTTCAAAACACCAGAAAATTCGATTTTTTGGGGTCCTAGAAGCGATCTGTATATGCCTACTCCTAGTGAGAATGTTTTCAAGATACAGACACAAAACATGCTCAAAATCGATATTTTAAGTGCCCAAAAGTCGATATGTGCATGCATCTTCAGTACCCGTTTATATCTCATATTCAGGCTCAAAACACCCAAAAATTCGATATTTTGGGGTCCCAGAAGCGATCTGTACATACCTACTAAGTGTGAGAGCATTTTCAAAATACAGGCCCAAAACATGCTGAAAATCGAAATTTTAGGTGCCCAAAGTCAATATGTGCATGCATCTTCTGTACCCGTTTATATCTCAAATTCAGGCTCAAAACAACCGAAAATTCGATATTTTGGGGTCCCAGAAGCGAACTGTACATGCCTACTCCGTGTTAGAGTATTTTCAAAATACAGGCCCGAAACATACTGATAATTGATCTTTTGGGTGCCCAAAAGTCGTTATATGCATGCATCTTCAGTACCCACTTATATCCCAAATTCAATCTCAAAACACCCGAAAAAAAAATTTGGGGGGTCCCAGAAGCGATCTGTACATGCCTACTCAGTGCTAGAATGCTTTCAAAATATAGGCTAAAAACATGCTAAAAATCGATATTTTAAGTATCCAAAGTCGATATGTGCATGCATCTTCTGTACCCGTTTTTATCTCAAATTCAGGCTCAAAACACCCGAAAATTGGGTATTTTTGGGTCCTAGAAGCGATCTGTATTTGCCTACTCCTAGTAAGAATGTTTTCAAGATACAGACACAAAACATGCTCAAAATCGATATTTTAAGTGCCCATAAGTCGATATGTGCATGCATCTTCAGTACCCGTTTATATCTCATTTTCAGGCTCAAAACACCAGAAAATTCGAAATTTGGGGGTCCCAGAAGCGATCTGTACATACCTACTAAGTGTGAGAGCATTTTCAAAATACAGGCCCAAAACATGCTGAAAATCGAAATTTTAGGTGCCCAAAGTCAATATGTGCATGCATCTTCTGTACCCGTTTATATCTCAAATTCAGGCTCAAAACAACCGAAAATTCGATATTTTGGGGTCCCAGAAGCGAACTGTACATGCCTACTCCGTGTTAGAGTATTTTCAAAATACAGGCCCGAAACATACTGATAATTGATCTTTTGGGTGCCCAAAAGTCGTTATATGCATGCATCTTCAGTACCCACTTATATCCCAAATTCAATCTCAAAACACCCGAAAAAAAAATTTGGGGGGTCCCAGAAGCGATCTGTACATGCCTACTCAGTGCTAGAATGCTTTCAAAATATAGGCTAAAAACATGCTAAAAATCGATATTTTAAGTATCCAAAGTCGATATGTGCATGCATCTTCTGTACCCGTTTTTATCTCAAATTCAGGCTCAAAACACCCGAAAATTGGGTATTTTTGGGTCCTAGAAGCGATCTGTATTTGCCTACTCCTAGTAAGAATGTTTTCAAGATACAGACACAAAACATGCTCAAAATCGATATTTTAAGTGCCCATAAGTCGATATGTGCATGCATCTTCAGTACCCGTTTATATCTCATATTCAGGCTCAAAACACCAGAAAATTCGAAATTTGGGGGTCCCAGAAGCGATCTGTACATACCTACTAAGTGTGAGAGCATTTTCAAAATACAGGCCCAAAACATGCTGAAAATCGAAATTTTAGGTGCCCAAAGTCAATATGTGCATGCATCTTCTGTACCCGTTTATATCTCAAATTCAGGCTCAAAACAACCGAAAATTCGATATTTTGGGGTCCCAGAAGCGAACTGTACATGCCTACTCCGTGTTAGAGTATTTTCAAAATACAGGCCCGAAACATACTGATAATTGATCTTTTGGGTGCCCAAAAGTCGTTATATGCATGCATCTTCAGTACCCACTTATATCCCAAATTCAATCTCAAAACACCCGAAAAAAAAATTTGGGGGGTCCCAGAAGCGATCTGTACATGCCTACTCAGTGCTAGAATGCTTTCAAAATATAGGCTCAAAACATGCTAAAAATCGATATTTTAAGTATCCAAAGTCGATATGTGCATGCATCTTCTGTACCCGTTTTTATCTCAAATTCAGGCTCAAAACACCCGAAAATTGGGTATTTTTGGGTCCTAGAAGCGATCTGTATTTGCCTACTCCTAGTAAGAATGTTTTCAAGATACAGACCCAAAACATGCTCAAAATCGATATTTTAAGTTCCCAAAAGTCGATATCTGCATGCATCTTCAGTACCCGTTTATATCTCATATTCTGGCTCAAAACACCAGAAAATTCGAAATTTGGGGGTCCCAGAAGCGATCTGTACATGCCTACTCCGTGTTAGAGTATTTTCAAAATACAGGCCCAAAACCTGCTGAAAATCGATATTTTAGGTGCCCAAAGTCAATATGTGTATGCATCTTCTGCACCCGTTTATTTCCCAAATTCAATCTCAAAAACACCCGAAAACAAAATTTGGGGGCTCCCAGAAGCGATCTGTACATGCCTACTCAGTGCTAGAATGCTTTCAAAATATAGGCTCAAAACATGCTAAAAATCGATATTTTAAGTATCCAAAGTCGATATGTGCATGCATCTTCTATACCCGTTTTTATCTCAAATTCAGGCTCAAAACACCCGAGAATTGGGTATTTTTGGGTCCTAGAAGCAATCTGTACATGCCTACTAAGTGTTAGAGTATTTTAAAAATACAGGATCAAAACATGCTGAAAATCGATATTTTAGGTGCCCAAAGTCAATATGTGAATGCATCTTCTGTACCCGTTTATATCTCAAATTCAGGCTAAAAACAACCGAAAATTCGATATTTTAGGGTCCCAGAAGCGATCTGTACATACCTACTCAGTGCTAGAATATTTTAAAAATATTGGCCCAAAACATGCTAAAAATCGATATTTTAGGTGCTCAAAGTCGATATCTCAAATTAAGGCCCAAAACACCCGAAAATTCGATATTTCGGGGT
The DNA here is from genome assembly GCA_033782935.1 of Petrolisthes cinctipes. NCBI lineage: Eukaryota > Metazoa > Arthropoda > Malacostraca > Decapoda > Porcellanidae > Petrolisthes > Petrolisthes cinctipes. The sequence goes on from JAWQEG010001276.1 coordinate 415,188, forward strand.
CCCAGAAGTAATATGTACATGTCTACTCCGTGTTAGAGTATTTTCAAAATTCAGGCCAAAAACATACTAAAAATCGATCTTTTAGGTGCCCAAAAGTCGAAATGTGCATGCATCTTCTGTATCCGTTTATATCCCAAATTCAGGCTCCAAACACCTGAAATTTCGATGTTTTGGGGTCCAAGAAGCGATCTGTACATGCCTACTCCGTGTTAGAGTATTTTCAAATTACAGGCCCAAAACATGCTGAAAATCGATATTTTAGGTGCCCAAAGTCAATATGTGTATGCATCTTCTGCACCCGTTTATATCCCAAATTCAATCTCAAAACACCCGAAAAAAAAAAATTTGGGGTCCCAGAAGCGATCTGTACATGCCTACTCAGTGCTAGAATGCTTTAAAATATAGGCTAAAAACATGCTAAAAATCGATATTTTAAGTATCCAAAGTCGATATGTGCATGCATCTTCTGTACACGTGTATATCCCTAATTCAGGTTCAAAACACCAGAAAATTCGATTTTTTGGGGTCCTAGAAGCGATCTGTATATGCCTACTCCTAGTGAGAATGTTTTCAAGATACAGACACAAAACATGCTCAAAATCGATATTTTAAGTGCCCAAAAGTCGATATGTGCATGCATCTTCAGTACCCGTTTATATCTCATATTCAGGCTCAAAACACCCAAAAATTCGATATTTTGGGGTCCCAGAAGCGATCTGTACATACCTACTAAGTGTGAGAGCATTTTCAAAATACAGGCCCAAAACATGCTGAAAATCGAAATTTTAGGTGCCCAAAGTCAATATGTGCATGCATCTTCTGTACCCGTTTATATCCCAAATTCAACCTCAAAACACCCGAAAATTCTATATTTTTGGGTCCCAGAAGCGATCTGTACATGCCTACTCAGTGCTAGAGTATTTTCAAAATATAGGCCCAAAATGCTAAAAATTGATATTTTAGGTGCACAAAGACGATATCTCAAATTCAGGCCCAAAACACCCGAAAATTCAATATTTTGGGGTCCCAGAAGCGATCTGTACATGCCTACTCCGTGTTAGAGTATTTTCAAAATACAGGCCCAATACATGCTGAAAATCGATATTTTAGGTGCCCAAAGTCAATATGTGTATGCATCTTCTGCACCCGTTTATATCCCAAATTCAATGTCAAAACACCAAAAAATTCGAATTCTTTTTGGTACCAGAATCAATCTGTACATGCCTACTCAGTGCTAGAATGCTTTCATAATATAGGCTCAAAACATGCTAAAAATCGATATTTTAAGTATACAAAGTCGATATGTGCATGCATATTCTGTACCCGTTTTTATCTCAAATTCAGGCTCAAAACACCCGAGAATTGGGTATTTTTGGGTCCTAGAAGCAATCTGTACATGCCTACTAAGTGTTAGAGTATTTTAAAAATACAGGCCCAAAACATGCTGAAAATCGATATTTTAGGTGCCCAAAGTCAATATGTGAATGCATCTTCTGTACCCGTTTATATCTCAAATTCAGGCTAAAAACAACCGAAAATTCGATATTTAAGGGTCCCAGAAGCGATCTGTACATACCTACTCAGTGCTAGAATATTTTCAAAATATAGGCCCAAAACATGCTGAAAATCGATATTTTAGGTGCCCAAAGTCAATATGTGTATGCATCTTCTGCACCCGTTTATTTCCCAAATTCAATCTCAAAAACACCCGAAAACAAAATTTGGGGGCTCCCAGAAGCGATCTGTACATGCCTACTCAGTGCTAGAATGCTTTCAAAATATAGGCTCAAAACATGCTAAAAATCGATATTTTAAGTATCCAAAGTCGATATGTGCATGCATCTTCTATACCCGTTTTTATCTCAAATTCAGGCTCAAAACACCCGAAAATTGGGTATTTTTGGGTCCTAGAAGCGATCTGTATTTGCCTACTCCTAGTAAGAATGTTTTCAAGATACAGACCCAAAACATGCTCAAAATCGATATTTTAAGTGCCCAAAAGTCGATATCTGCATGCATCTTCAGTACCCGTTTATATCTCATATTCAGGCTCAAAACACCAGAAAATTCGAAATTTGGGGGTCCCAGAAGCGATCTGTACATGCCTACTCCGTGTTAGAGTATTTTCAAAATACAGGCCCAAAACCTGCTGAAAATCGATATTATAGGTGCCCAAAGTCAATATGTGTATGCATCTACTGCACTCGTTTAAATCTCAAATTCAACCTCAAAACAACCATAAATTTGATATTTTTGGGTCCCAGAAACGATATGTACATGCCTACTCAGTGCTAGAATGTTTTCAAAATATAGGCTCAAAACATGCCAAAAATCGATATTTTAATTGTCCAAAGTCGATATGTGCATGCATCTTCAGTACCCGTTTATATCTCAAATTCAGGCTCAAAACACCCGAAAATCCTATATTTTTGGGTCCTAGAAGCAATCTGTATATGCCTACTCCTAGATAGAATGTTTTCGAGATTCAGACCCAAAACATGCTCAAAATCGATATTTTAGGTGCCCAAAAGTCGATATGTGCATGCATCTTCTGTACCCGTCTATATCTCAAATTCAGGCTCAAAACACCCGACAATTCGATATTTTGGGGTCCCAGAAGCGATCTGTACATGCCTACTCCGTGTTAGAGTATTTTCAAAATACAGGCCCAAAACATACTGAAAATCGATCTTTTAGGTGCCAAAAAGTCGATATGTGCATGCATCTTCTGTACCCGTTTATATCTCAAATTCAGGCTCAAAACACCCGAAAATTCGATATTTTGGAGTCCCAGAAGCAATCTGTACATGCCTACTCAATGATAGAATGTTTTCAAAATATAGGCTGAAAACAAGCTAAAAATCGATATTTTAATTCTCCAAAGTCGATATGTGCATGCATCTTCTATACCCGTTTATATCTCAAATTCAGGCTCAAAACACCCGAAAATTCGGTATTTTTGGGTAATAGAAGCGATCTGTACATGCTTACTCCTAATTAGAATGTTTTCAAGATACCGACCAAAAACATGCTCAAAATCGATATTTTAGGTGCACAAAAGTCGATATGTGCATGCATCTTCTGTACCCGTTTATATCTCAAATTCAGGCTCAAAACACCCGAAAATTCGATATTTTGGGGTCCCATAAGAGATCTGTACATGCCTACTTAATGCTAGAATATTTTCAAAATATAGGCCCAAAACATGCTAAAAATCGATATTTTAGGTGCCCAAAGTCGATATCTCAAATTCAGGCCTAAAACATCCGAAAATCGATATTTTTGGGTCTCAGAAGCGATCTGTACATGCCTACTCAGATAAAAGCCCAAAACATGCTGTAAATCGATATTTTAGGTTCCGAAAGTCAATATGTGTATGCATCTTCTGCACTCGTTTATATATCAAATTCAACGTCAAAACATCCGAAAATTCGATATTTTTGAGTCCCAGAAGCGTTCTGTACATGCCTACTCAGTGCTAGAATGTTTTCAAAATATAGGCTCAAAATATGCTGAAAATCTATATTTTAAGTGTCCAAAGTCGATATGTGAATGCATCTTCTTTACCTGTTTATATCTCAAATTCAGGCTCAAAACACCCGAAAATTCGGTATTTTTGGGTCCTAGAAGCAATCTGTACATGCCTACTCCTAGATAGAATGTTTTCGAGATTCAGACCCAAAACATGCTCAAAATCGATATTTTAGGTGCACAAAAGTCGATATGTGCATGCATCTTCTGTACCCGTTTATATCTCAAATTCAGGCTCAAAACACCCGAAAATTCGATATTTTGGGGTCCCATAAGAGATCTGTACATGCCTACTTAGTGCTAGAATATTTTCAAAATATAGGCCCAAAACATGCTAAAAATCGATATTTTAGGTGCCCAAAGTCGATATCTCAAATTCAGGCCTAAAACATCCGAAAATCGATATTTTTGGGTCTCAGAAGCGATCTGTACATGCCTACTCAGATAAAAGCCCAAAACATGCTGTAAATCGATATTTTAGGTTCCGAAAGTCAATATGTGTATGCATCTTCTGCACTCGTTTATATATCAAATTCAACGTCAAAACATCCGAAAATTCGATATTTTTGAGTCCCAGAAGCGTTCTGTACATGCCTACTCAGTGCTAGAATGTTTTCAAAATATAGGCTCAAAATATGCTGAAAATCTATATTTTAAGTGTCCAAAGTCGATATGTGAATGCATCTTCTTTACCTGTTTATATCTCAAATTCAGGCTCAAAACACCCGACAATTCGATATTTTGGGGTCCCAGAAGCGATCTGTACATGCCTACTCCGTGTTAGAGTATTTTCAAAATACAGGCCCAAAACATACTGAAAATCGATCTTTTAGGTGCCAAAAAGTCGATATGTGCATGCATCTTCTGTACCCGTTTATATCTCAAATTCAGGCTCAAAACACCCGAAAATTCGATATTTTGGAGTCCCAGAAGCAATCTGTACATGCCTACTCAATGATAGAATGTTTTCAAAATATAGGCTGAAAACAAGCTAAAAATCGATATTTTAATTCTCCAAAGTCGATATGTGCATGCATCTTCTATACCCGTTTATATCTCAAATTCAGGCTCAAAACACCCGAAAATTCGGTATTTTTGGGTAATAGAAGCGATCTGTACATGCTTACTCCTAATTAGAATGTTTTCAAGATACCGACCAAAAACATGCTCAAAATCGATATTTTAGGTGCACAAAAGTCGATATGTGCATGCATCTTCTGTACCCGTTTATATCTCAAATTCAGGCTCAAAACACCCGAAAATTCGATATTTTGGGGTCCCATAAGAGATCTGTACATGCCTACTTAGTGCTAGAATATTTTCAAAATATAGGCCCAAAACATGCTAAAAATCGATATTTTAGGTGCCCAAAGTCGATATCTCAAATTCAGGCCTAAAACATCCGAAAATCGATATTTTTGGGTCTCAGAAGCGATCTGTACATGCCTACTCAGATAAAAGCCCAAAACATGCTGTAAATCGATATTTTAGGTTCCGAAAGTCAATATGTGTATGCATCTTCTGCACTCGTTTATATATCAAATTCAACGTCAAAACATCCGAAAATTCGATATTTTTGAGTCCCAGAAGCGTTCTGTACATGCCTACTCAGTGCTAGAATGTTTTCAAAATATAGGCTCAAAATATGCTGAAAATCTATATTTTAAGTGTCCAAAGTCGATATGTGAATGCATCTTCTTTACCTGTTTATATCTCAAATTCAGGCTCAAAACACCCGAAAATTCGGTATTTTTGGGTCCTAGAAGCAATCTGTACATGCCTACTCCTAGATAGAATGTTTTCGAGATTCAGACCCAAAACATGCTCAAAATCGATATTTTAGGTGCCCAAAAGTCGATATGTGCATGCATCTTCTGTACCCGTTTATATCTCAAATTCAGGCTCAAAACACCCGACAATTCGATATTTTGGGGTCCCAGAAGCAAACTGTACATGCCTACTCAGTGCTAGAATATTTTTAAAATATAGGCCCAAAACATGCTAAAAATCGATATTTTAAGTGTCCAAAGTCAATATGTGAATGCATCTTCTGTACCCGTTTATATCTCAAATTAAGGCTCAAAACACCCGAAAATTCGATATTTTGGGGTCCTATAAGAGATCTGTACATGCCTACTTAGTGCTAGAATATTTTCAAAATATAGGCCCAAAACATGCTAAAAATCGATATTTTAGGTGCCCAAAGTCGATATTTCAAATTCAGGCCCAAAACACCCGAAAATTCGATATTTTGGGGTCCCAGAAGCAATCTGTACATGCCTACTCAGTGCTAGAATGTTTTCAAAATATTGGCTGAAAACAAGCTAAAAATCGTTATTTTAAGTGTCCAAAGTCGATATGTGCATGCATCTTCTATACCCGTTTATATCTCAAATTCAGGCTCAAAACACCCGAAAATTCGGTATTTCTGGGTAATAGAAGCGATCTGTACATGCTTACTCGTAATTAGAATGTTTTCAAGATACAGACCAAAAACATGCTCAAAATCGATATTTTAGGTGCACAAAAGTCGATATGTGCATGCATCTTCAGTACCTGTTTATATCTCAAATTCAGGCTCAAAACATCCGAAAATTCGATATTTTTGTGCCCAAGAAGCGATCTGTACATGCCTACTCAGTGCTAGAATGTTTTTAAAATACAGGCTTAAAACATGCAATAAATCGATATTTTAGGTGTCCAAAGTCGATATGTGCATGCATCTTCTGTACCCGTTTATATCTCAAATTCAGGCTCAAAACTCCCAAAAAATCAATATTTTTGTGTCCCAGATGCGATCTGTACATGCCTAGTCCGAATTAGAGTATTTTCAAAATACAGGCCCAAAACATGCTCAAAATCGATATTTTTGGTGCCCAAAGTCGATATGTGCATGCATCTTCTGTATCCGTTTATATCTCAAATTCAGGCTCAAAACACACGAAAATTCGATATTTTTGGGTCTCAGAAGCGATCTGTACATGCCTACTCCGTGTTAAAGTATTTTCAAAATACAGGCCCAAAACATGCTGAAAATCTATATTTTAGGTGCCCAAAGTCAATATGTGTATGCATCTTCTGTACCCGTCTATATCCCAAATTCAGGTTCAAAACACCCGAAAATTCGATATTTTTGGGTCCCAGAAGCGATCTGTACATGCCCACTCCGTGTTAGAGTATTTTCAATATACAGGCCCAAAACATGCTCAAAATCGATATTTTAGGTGCCCAAAGTCGATATGTGCATTCATCTTCTGTATCCGTTTATATCTCAAATTCAGGCTCAAAACACCCGAAAATTCGATATTTTTGGGTCCCAGAAGCGATCTGTACATGCCTACTCAGTGCTAGAATATTTTCAAATTATACAGCGAAAACATACTAAAAATCGATATTTTGGGTGCCAAAGTCGATATGTGCATGCATCTTCTGTACCCGTTTATATCTCAAATTCAGGCTCAAAACACCCAAAAAATCGATATTTTTGTGGCCCAGAAGCAATCTGTACATGTCTACACCGTGTTTGAGTATTTTCAAAATACAGGCCCAAAAGATGCTCAAAATAGATATTTTAGGTGCCCAAAGTCGATATGTGCATGAATCTTCTGTACCCGGTTATATCTCAAATTCAGGCTCAAAACACCCGAAAATTCGATATTTTTGGGTCACAGAAGTGATCTGTACATGTCTACACCGTGTTAGAGTATCTTCAAAATACAGGCCCAAAACATGCTCAAAATCGATATTTTAGGTGCCCAAAGTCGATATTTGCATGCATCTCCTGTACCCGTTCATATCTCAAATTCAGGTTCAGAACACCCGAAAATTCGATTTATTTGGGTCCCAGAAGCGATCTGTACGTGTCTACTCAGTGTTGGAGTATTTTAAAGATACAAGCCCAAAACATCCTCAAAATCGATATTTTGGGTGCCCAAAGTCGATATGTGCATGCATCTTCTGTACCCGTTTATATCTCAAATTCATGCTCAAAACACCCGAAAATTCAATATTTTTGGGTCCCAGAAGCAATCTGTACATGCCTACTTCTTGGTAAAATGTTTTCAAGATACAGACCCAAAACATGTTCAAAATCGATATTTTAGGTGCAAAAAGTTGATATGTGCATGCATCTTGTGTACCCGTTTATATCTCAAATTCAGGCTCAAAACACCCGAAAATTCGATATTTTTGGGTCACAGAAGCGATCTGTACATGCATACTCAGTGCTAGAATGTTTTCAAAATATAGGCTCAAAACATGCTAAAAATCGATATTTTAGGTGTCCAAAGTCGATATGTGCATGCATCATCTGTACCCGTTTATATCTCAAATTCAGGCTCAAAACACCCGAAAATTCAATATTTTTGGGTGCCAGTAGCGATCTGTACGTGCACACTCCGTGTTAGAGTGTTTTTAAAATACATGCCCAAAACATGCTGAAAATCGATATTTTATGTGCCCAAAGTCAAAATGTGTATGCATCTTCTGTACCCGTCTATATCCCAAATTCAGGTTCAAAACACTCGAAAATTCGATGTTTTTGGGTCCCAGAAGCAATCTGTACATGCCTACTTCTTGCTAGAATGTTTTCAAGATACAAACCCAAAACATGCTCAAAATCGATATTTTAGGTGCAAAAAGTCGAAATGTGCATGCATCTTCTGTATCCGTTTATATGTCAAATTCAGGCTCAAAACACCCGAAAATTCGATATTTTTGGGTCCCTGAAGCGATCTGTACATGCCTACTCCGTGTTAGAGTATTTTCAAAATACAGGCCCAAAACATGCTCAAAATCGATATTTTAGGTGCCCAAAGTCGATATGTGCATGCATCTTCTGTACCCGTCTATATCCCAAATTCAGGTTCAAAACACCCGAAAATTCGATATTTTTGGGTCCCAGAAGCGATCTGTACATGCCTACTCCTTGCTAGAATTTTTTCAAGATATAGACCCAAATCATGCTAAAAATCGATATTTTAGGTGTCCAAAGTCGATATGTGCATGCATCTTCTGTACCCGTTTATATCTCAAATTCAGGCTCAAAATACCCAAATAATCGATATTTTTGTGTCCCAGAAGCGATCTGTACATGTCTACACCGTGTTTGAGTATTTTCAAAATACAGGCCCAAAACATGCTCAAAATCGATATTTTAGGTACCCAAAGTCGATATGTGCATGCATCTTCTGTACCCGTTCTTATCTCAAATTCAGGCTCTGAACACCCGAAAATTCGATTTATTTGGGTCCCAGAAGCGATCTGTACATGCCTACTCAGTGCTAGAATATTTTCAAATTATACGCCCAAAACATACTAAAAATCGATATTTTGGGTGCCAAAGTCGATATGTGCATGCATCTTCTGTACCCGTTTATATCTCAAATTCATGCTCAAAACACCCGAAAATTCAATATTTTTGGGTCCCAGAAGCGATCTGTACGTGCATACTCCGTGTTAGAGTGTTTTTAAAATACAGGCCCAAAACATGCTAAAAGTCGATATTTTATGTGCCCAAAGTCAATATGTGTATGCATCTTCTGTACCCGTGTATATCCCTAATTCCGGTTCAAAACACCAGAAAATTCGATATTTTTGGGTCCCAGAAGCGATCTGTACATGCCTACTCCTTGCTAGAATGTTTTCAAGATACAGACCCAAAACATGTCAAAATCGATATTTTAAGTGTAAAAAGTCGATATGTGCATGCATCTTCTGTACCTGTTTATATCTCAAATTCCGGCTCAAAACTCCGAAAATTCGATATTTTTGGGACCCTTAAATCTAGATTAGCAGTGTCGTCCGGCATCCCGTCAAGCTGCCCCTTTTGTGTTGCTGTTGACACGGTGATAGGGCTACAAGGCTGGCATCCCATGTAATCTCTGCTTGTGTATTGGTATTGCTGTATGAGGTGCAATCATGTGGTTTATAAATATACTGTAGCTGTAGGGCCCCAATGTCCAGGATTCCGGACACGTCTGCTAACACAGGGTGGGTAGTACACTCCGGGATTTTGGACATGTCTGCTAACATATGATGGGTGATAAAGTCCCGGATTCTGGACATGTCTGGTGGAATCGGGTGTGTATTGTAACCTTGGAAAATGCAAGAATTGTCTAATAATATAACTTATTATTATATAATATTATAATATTATATTAAAATATTATATGATATATATTTTATATTATTATATTTGTTTCTTTTACAGGTTTTCAGAATTCATACGTAAATATCAAAGTGACATCCAGGTAAATACTACAAAAGTGACAGTATAAATAAAAGAAAGAGTTACAGTATATCAGAAAAAGTTTCAGTGCAAATAAAATAATAAAGTGACAATATACAAATGAGAAAGTATAGCTAAAATAAATGAGAAAGTTATTTTATCAGAAAAAGAACAAAGGGAAACTATGAATAAATGAAAGTAACAGTGAGAACAATAAAATCGAGAAAGGTGTGCTTGGATACATGCTGTGAAGTGAGGGAGCGCCTTCATGTCATCCACTAATAGATATTTCATGTAAAGTAATTTGCTTTGATTTTTTTCCAGAGAATTGCAGGTGTTTTTAAAAGTGATAATTATATAACAATGACAGTGTGAATATACAACACAGTGATAGTACAAGGAAATAACAATACAGATATAAATAACTAAGAAAGTGATACAACTAATAAAAAAAGGAACAGCATTATAATAATTGACAGTAAAAATGGCATCGAGAAAGAAGCGCTTGGACACAAGTGGTGAAGTCAGGGAGTGCCTTGACAGTTTGCTTTCCAGTGAAGAAGATGACTTACTGGAAGATGACAGCACTACCGATTCGAGTGGAGGGGAATTGGATAGGGAACATGAACTCCCACCCGATAGTGATGAGGAGATGCAGTTTGTGGTTGGTGAGAGAACACAATTCCCTTCTTCGACTCCCAAAAAACCAACACTTTCCAAGAAAATTCCACCCACACCAACATCGCCAATACCCAGCCCCACTCAACAACAGCCTGGCCCCTCACACTGTCGTGAACCACCAGCAACCACATCTGCACGTCAGCAGCGAGGCAGGCGGGCCACACGCGCAACATCTCGCGACACTGATGATGAGGAGTTTGATGCTGACAATCCACAACCCCTGCGCGTGAGGAGGAGACCTTCCATCACGGGTGCAACACCTCGGGCATCCCGGTCCCGATCCCGGTCCCGTAGATCACAAAGTAGACAACGTAGATCGCAGACCAGCAGCTCTCATGAGGGTGAGGAACGAATAGGCCGACATCGTCGTGAAGTCAGCCCACACCCCGATCTTATTGTGGATTTAGGTGCTGACACGATGTCCAGCAACTGTGGCTTTGAGTGGCAGTGCCAGCCAAGTCACACACGTCTGTCGCGGACCCTCAGCAGGAACATCATACACGAAGCCCCTGGTCCCACTGTAGAAGCACAAGGGTTAACCGAATGTGTATCAGTGTTTGAGCTCTTCTTCCCTGACAACATTATCCTGGAGATTGTTCAGCGCACAAACCAAAAAATTGCCATCTACAGGCAGGCTTATAAGAAAAAGGATGCCAGTGTTGCTGACACAAACCCTCTGGAGATACGGGCTTTGATTGGCATCCTCCTCCTTGCAGGTGTACAAAGAAGCAACCACCTAAACTACCTTGAATTGTGGCACTCAAGGATGGGAAGTCCTCCCTACAAGGCCGCAATGTCTAGCACAAGGTTTGCTTTTCTGATCAACTCACTGAGGTTTGACAACCCAGATACCAGGCAGGAGCGCCGCAGGACGGACCGATTTGCCCCAGTCAGGTCTATTTGGGACTCTTTCATTGAGCGCTGCAGGTGGATGTATACTCCTGGAGAGAACCTAACGATTGATGAACAACTGCTTGCATTTCGAGGGAGGGCAGTCTTCCGAATGTATATACCAAAAAAGCCAGCTAAGTATGGACTGAAACTTATACTTTGTTGTGACAACAAATCAAAGTATTTGCTTGGGGCTATTCCATATGTAGGAAAGCAGGAGCCACCACCGCAGGGGGACCTATCCCTGGGTCATTACTACGTAAGACAACTGACACGACCATACCACCAAAGTAACAGGAATGTGACAGTGGATAATTGGTTCACATCTATCCCCCTTGCCATGGATCTACAGTCAAATTGCGGTCTAACCCTCGTGGGCACAATCAAGAGCAATAAGAAAGAAATACCATCCCAGATGGCAAATATAACTGGTTGTGGCAGCTGCATGCGAGGCATACATCTAATAATTTGCATAATATTTTTCCCTCAGGTTTAGAGGTACACCCAGCGGGAATCCGGGATTCATAAGGGAATCGCAAGTCCTACGTATCTCGGGGCACGTCTTGGCACAACATGTGCCAATTATGAGCAACCTGACAAAATACTGTAGTTAGGTGCAACACCATATGTAATGTTCCCTATTTTTTTACACAATTTTTACACTTTTTTTTCATTTCATCATAAGGCAATTAAATTTTCGTTGAAGAAGGTAGGCTATGTGTGTTTTCCCTTCTAAAAGGATACATTTTCTTTTAAATATTTGGAAATAAACTTTATACAATTCCTTTGATGTGTTTTTAACCCACAAATGTATGTCCGGAATAATGGACATGTCTGTCATTACGTTAGATTTGGAACGCTGCTAATCTAGGGTTAAGCAATCTGCACATGCCTACTCCGAGTTAGAGTATTTTCAAAATACAGGCCCAAAACATGCTCAAAATCGATATTTTAGGTGCCCAAAGTCGATATGTGCATGCATCTTCTGTATCCGTTTATATCTCAAATTCAGGCTCAAAACACACGAAAATTCGATATTTTTGGGTCTCAGAAGTGATCTGTACATGCCTACTCCGTGTTAAAGTATTTTCAAAATACAGGCCCAAAACATGCTGAAAATCTATATTTTAGGTGCCCAAAGTCAATATGTGTATGCATCTTCTGTACCCGTCTATATCCCAAATTCAGGTTCAAAACACCCGAAAATTCGATATTTTTGGGTCCCAGAAGCGATCTGTACATGCCCACTCCGTGTTAGAGTATTTTCAAAATACAGGCCCAAAACATGCTCAAAATCGATATTTTAGGTGCCCAAAGTCGATATGTGCATTCATCTTCTGTATCCGTTTATATCTCAAATTCAGGCTCAAAACACCCGAAAATTCGATATTTTTGGGTCCCAGAAGCGATCTGTACATGCCTACTCAGTGCTAGAATATTTTCAAATTATACGGCGAAAACATGCTGAAAATCGATATTTTGGGTGCCAAAGTCGATATGTGCATGCATCTTCTGTACCCGCTTATATCTCAAATTCAGGATCAAAACACCCAAAAAATTGATATTTTTGTGGCCCAGAAGCAATCTGTACATGTCTACACCGTGTTTGAGTATTTTCAAAATACAGGCCCAAAAGATGCTGAAAATCGATATTTTAGGTGCCCAAAGTCGATATGTGCATGAATCTTCTGTACCCGGTTATATCTCAAATTCAGGCTCAAAACACCCGAAAATTCACTGTTTTTGGGTCCCAGAAGCGATCTGTACGTGCATAATCCTTGCTAGAATGTTTTCAAGATACAGACCCAAAACATGCTCAAAATCGATATTTTAAGTGCAAAAGTCGATATGTGCATGCATCTTCTGTACCCGTTCATATCTCAAATTCAGGCTCAAAACTCCGAAAATTCGATATTTTTGGGTCCCTTAAGCAATCTGCACATGCCTACTCATTGCTAGAATGTTTTTAAAATTCAGGCCCAAAACATGCTCAAAATCGATATTTTAGGTGCCCAAAGTCGATATGTGCATGCATCTTCTGTATCGGTTTATATCCCAAATTCAGGTTCAAAACACCAGATAATTCGGTATTTTTGGGTCCCAGAAGCGATCTGTACATGCCTACTCCTTGCTAGAATGTTTTCAATATACAGACGCAAAACATGCTCAAAATCGATATTTTAGGTGCAAAAAGTCGATATGTGCATGCATCCTCTGTACCCGGTTATATCCCAAATTCTGGCTAAAACCCCCGAAAATTCGATATTTTTGGGTCCCAGAAGCGATCTGTACATGCCTACTCAGTGCTAGAATATTTTCAAATTATACGGCGAAAACATACTAAAAATCGATATTTTGGGTGCCAAAGTCGATATGTGCATGCATCTTCTGTACCCGCTTATATCTCAAATTCAGGATCAAAACACCCAAAAAATCGATATTTTTGTGGCCCAGAAGCAATCGGTACATGTCTACACCGTGTTTGAGTATTTTCAAAATACAGGCCCAAAAGATGCTCAAAATAGATATTTTAGGTGCCCAAAGTCGATATGTGCATGAATCTTCTGTACCCGGTTATATCTCAAATTCAGGCTCAAAACACCCGAAAATTCACTGTTTTTGGGTCCCAGAAGCGATCTGTACGTGCATACTCCTTGCTAGAATGTTTTCAAGATACAGACCCAAAACATGCTCAAAATCGATATTTTAAGTGCAAAAGTCGATATGTGCATGCATCTTCTGTACCCGTTTATATCTCAAATTCAGGCTCAAAACTCCGAAAATTCGATATTTTTGGGTCCCTTAAGCAATCTGCACATGCCTACTCATTGCTAGAATGTTTTTAAAATTCAGGCCCAAAACATGCTCAAAATCGATATTTTAGGTGCCCAAAGTCGATATGTGCATGCATCTTCTGTATCGGTTTATATCTCAAATTCAGGCTCAAAACACCCGAAAATTCAATATTTTTATGTCCCAGAAGCGATCTGTACATGCCTACTCCGTGTTAATGTATTTTCAAAATACAGGTCCAAAACATGCTGAAAATCTATATTTTAGGTGCCAAAGTCAATATGTGTATGCATCTTCTGTACCCGTCTATATCCCAAATTCAGGTTCAAAACACCAGAAAATTCAGTATTTTTGGGTCCCAAAAGCGATCTGTACATGCCTACTCCTTGCTAGAATTTTTTCAAGATACAGACCCAAAACATGCTCAAAATCGATATTTTAGGTGCAAAAAGTCGATATGTGCATGCATCCTCTGTACCCGGTTATATCCCAAATTCTGGCTCAAAACCCCCGAAAATTCGATATTTTTGGGTCCCAGAAGCGATCTGTACATATCTACTCAGTGCTAGAATATTTTCAAATTATACGCCGGAAACATACTAAAAATCGATATTTTGGGTGCCAAAGTCGATATGTGCATGCATCATCTGTACCCGTTTATATCTCAAATTCAGGCTCAAAACATCCGAAAATTCAATATTTTTGGGTCCCAGAAGCGATCTGTACGTGCACACTCCGTGTTAGAGTGTTTTTAAAATACAGACCCAAAACATGCTGAAAATCGATATTTTATGTGCCCAAAATCAAAATGTGTATGCATCTTCTGTACACGTGTATATCCCTAATTCAGGTTCAAAACACCAGAAAATTCTATTTTTTTGGGTCCCAGAAGCGGTCTGTACATGCCTACTCCTTGCTAGAATGTTTTCAAGATACAGACCCAAAACATGTTAAAAATCGATATTTTAAGTGCAAAAAGTCGATATGTGCATGCATCTTCTGTACCCGTTTATATCTCAAATTCAGTCTCAAAACTCCGAAAATTCGATATTTTTGGGTCCCTTAAGCAATCTGCACATGCCTACTCAGTGATAGAATTTTTTTAAAATACAGGCTTAAAACATGCTATAAATCGATATTTTAGGTGTCCAAAGTCGATTTGTGCATACATCTTCTGAACCCGTTTATATCTCAAATTCAGGCTCAAAACACCCAAAAAATCGATATTTTTGTGTCCCAGAAGCGATCTGTTCATGCCTAGTCCGTGTTAGAGTATTTTCAAAATACAGGCCCAAAACATGCTCAAAATCGATATTTTAGGTGCAAAAAGTCGATATGTGCATACATCTTCTGTATCCGTTTATATATCAAATTCAGGCTCAAAACACCCGAAAATTCAATATTTTTGGGTCCCAGAAGCGATCTGTACATGCCTACTCAGTGCTAGAATATTTTTAAAATTCAGGCCCAAAACATGCTCAAAATCGATATTTTAGGTGCCCAAAGTCGATATGTGCGTGCATCTTCTGTACCCGTTCATATCTCAAATTCCGGGTCAAAACACCCGAAAATTCGATATATTTGGGTTCCAGAAGCGATCTGTACGTGTCTACTCAGTGTTGGAGTATTTTAAAAATACAGGCCCAAAACATGCTCAAAATCGATATTTTGGGTGCCCAAAGTCGATATGTGCATGCATCTTCTGTACCCGTTTATATCTCAAATTCAGGCTGAAAACACCCAAAAAAACTATATTTTTGTGTCCCAGAAGCGATCTGTACATGTCTACACCGTGCTATAGTATTTTCAAAATACAGGCCCAAAACATGCTCAAAATCGATATTTTATGTGCCCAAAGTCAAAATGTGTATGCATCTTCTGTACACGTGTATATCCCTAATTCAGGTTCAAAACACCAGAAAATTCGATTTTTTTGGGTCCCAGAAGCGATCTGTACATGCCTACTCCTTGCTAGAATGTTTTCAAGATACAGACCCAAAACATGTTAAAAATCGATATTTTAAGTGCAAAAAGTCGATATGTGCATGCATCTTCTGTACCCGTTTATATCTCAAATTCAGGCTCAAAACTCAGAAAATTCGATATTTTTGGGTCCCTTAAGCAATCTGCACATGCCTACTCAGTGCTAGAATGTTTTTAAAATACAGGCTTAAAACATGCTATAAATCGATATTTTAGGTGTCCAAAGTCGATATGTGAATGCATCTTCTGTACCCGTTTATATCTCAAATTCAGGCTCAAAACACCCAAAAAATCGATATTTTTGTGTCCCAGAAGCGATCCGTACATGTCTACACCGTGCTATAGTATTTTCAAAATACAGGCCCAAAACATGCTCAAAATCGATATTTAAGGTGCCCAAAGTCGATATGTGCATGCATCTTCTGTACCCGTTCATATCTCAAATTCAGGCTCAGAACACCCTAAAATTCGATTTATTTGGGTTCCAGAAGCGATCTGTACGTGTCTACTCAGTGTTAGTGTATTTTTAAAAATACTGGTCCAAAACATGCTTAAAATCGATATTTTGGGTACCCAAAGTCGATATTTGCATGCATCTTCTGTACCCGTTTATATCTCAAATTGAGACTCAAAACACCCGAATATTCGATATTTTTGGGTCCCAAAAGCAATGTGTACATGCATACTCCGTGTTAGAGTATTTTCAAAGTAAAGGCCTAAAACATGCTGAAAATCGATATTTTAGCTGCCCAAAGTCAATATGTGTATGCATCTTCTGTACCCGTCTATATCCCAAATTCAGGTTCAAAACACTCGAAAATTCGATATTTTTGGGTCCCAGAAGTAATCTGTACATGCCTACTTCTTGCTAGAATGTTTTCAAGATACAGACCCAAAACATGCTCAAAATCGATATTTTAGGTGCAAAAAGTCGAAATGTGCATGCATCTTCTGTACCCGTTTATATCTCAAATTCAGGCTCAAAACACCCGAAAATTCGATATTTTTTGGTCCCAGAAGCGATCTTTACATGCCTACTCCGTGTTAGAGTATTTTCAAAATACATGCCCAAAACATGCTCAAAATCGATATTTTAGGTGCCCAAAGTCAATATGTGTATGCATCTTCTGTACCCGTCTATTACCCAAATTCAGGGTCTAAACACCAGAAAATTCGGTATTTTTGGGTCCCAGAACCGATCTGTACATGCCTACTCCTTGCTAGAATTTTTTCAAGATACAGACCCAAAACATGCTCAAAATCGATATTTTAGGTGCCCAAAGACGATATGTGCATGCATCCTCTGTACCCGGTTATATCGCAAATTCAGGCTCAGAACACCCTAAAATTCGATTTATTTGGGTTCCAGAAGCGATCTGTACGTGTCTACTCAGTGTTAGAGTATTTTAAATATACAGGCCCAAAACATGCTCAAAATCGATATTTTAGGTGCCCAAAGACGATATGTGCATGCATCTTCTGTACCCGTTCATATCTCAAATTCAGGCTCAGAACACCATAAAATTCGATTTATTTGGGTTCCAGAAGCGATCTGTACGTGTCTACTCAGTGTTAGAGTATTTTAAATATACAGGCCCAAAACATGCTCGAAATCGATATTTTTGGTGCCCAAAGTCGATATGTGCATGCATCTTCTGTACCCGTTTATATCTCAAATTCAGACTCAAAACACCCGAATATTCGATATTTTTGGGTCCCCGAAGCCATCTGTACATGCCTACTCCGTGTTAGTGTATTTTCAAAATACAGGCCCAAAACATGCTCAAAATCGATATTTTAGGTGCCCAAAGTCGATATGTGCATGAATCTTCTGTATCCGTCTATATCCCAAATTCAGGTTCAAAACACCCGAAAATTCGATATTTTTGGATCCCAGAAGCGATCTGTACATGCCTACTTCTTGATAGAATTTTTTAAGATACAAACCAAAGACATGATCAAAATCGATATCTTAGGTGCAAAAAGTCGATATGTGCATGTATCTTCTGTACCTGTTTATATCTCAAATTCAGGTTGAAAACACCCGAAAATTCCATATTTTTGGGTCCCTTAAGCGATCTGTACATGCATACTCAGTGCTAGAATGTTTTCAAAATATAGGCTCAAAACATGCTATAAATCGATATTTTAAGTGTCCAAAGTCGATATGTGCATGCATCTTCTGAACCCGTTTATATCTCAAATTCAGGCTCAAAACACCCAAAAAATCGATATTTTTGTGTCCCAGAAGCGATCTGTACATGCCTACTCCGTGTTAGAGTATTTTTAAAATACAGGCCCAAAACATGTTAAAAATCGATATTTTAGGTGCCCAAAGTCGATATGTGCATGCATCTTCTGTACCCGTTTATATCTCAAATTCAGGCTCAAAACACCCGAAAATTCCATATTTTTGGGTCCCAGAAGCAATCTGTACGTGCATACTCCGTGTTAGAGTGTTTTTAAAATACAGGCCCAAAACAAGCTGAAAATCGATATTTTATGTGCCCAAAGTCAATATGTGTAAGCATCTTCTGTACACGTGTATATCCCTAATTCATGTTCAAAACACCCGAAAATTCGATATTTTTGGGTCCCAAAAGCGATCTGTACATGCCTACTCCTTGCTAGAATGTTTTCAAGATACAGACCAAAAACATGCTCAAAATCGATATTTTAAGTGCAAAAAGTCGATATGTGCATGCATCTTCTGTACCCGTTTATATCTCAAATTCAGACTCAAAACAACCGAATATTCGATATTTTTGGGTCCCAGAAGCTATCTGTACATGCCTACTCCGTGTTAGAGTATTTTCAAAATACAGACCCAAAACATGCTCAAAATCGATATTTTATGTGCCCAAAATCAAAATGTGTATGCATCTTCTGTACACGTGTATATCCCTAATTCAGGTTCAAAACACCAGAAAATTCCGTTTTTTTGGGTCCCAGAAGCGATCTGTACATGCCTACTCCTTGCTAGAATGTTTTAAAGATACAGACCCAAAACATGTTAAAAATCGATATTTTAAGTGCAAAAAGTCGATATGTGCATGCATCTTCTGTACCCGTTTATATCTCAAATTCAGGCTCAAAACTCCGAAAATTCGATATTGTTTGGTCCCTTAAGCAATCTGCACATGCCTACTCAGTGCTAGAATGTTTTTAAAATACAGGCTTAAAACATGCTATAAATCGATATTTTAGGTGTCCAAAGTCGATATGTGCATGCATCTTCTGAACCCGTTTATATCTCAAATTCAGGCTCAAAACACCCAAAAAATCGATATTTTTGTGTGCCAGAAGCGATCTGTACATGCCTACTCCGTGTTAGAGTATTTTTAAAATACAGGCCCAAAACATGTTAAAAATCGATATTTTAGGTGCCCAAAGTAGATATGTGCATGCATCTTCTGAATCCGTTTATATCTCAAATTGAGGCTTAAAACACCCGAAAATTCGATATTTTTGGGTCCCAGAAGCAATCTGTACATGCCTACTCCGTGTTAATGTATTTTCAAAATACAGGCCCAAAACATGCTGAAAATCTATATTTTAGGTGCCCAAAGTCAATATGTGTATGCATCTTCTGTACCCGTTTATATCCCAAATTCAGGTTCAAAACACCAGAAAATTCGGTATTTTTGGGTCCCAGAAGCGATCTGTACATGCCTACTCCTTGCTAGAATTTGTTCAAGATACAGACCCAAAACATGCTTAAAATCGATATTTTAGGTTCAAAAAGTCGATATGTGCATGCATCCTCTGTACCCGGTTATATCCCAAATTCTGGCTCAAAACCCTCAAAAATTCGATATTTTTGGGTCCCAGAAGCGATCTGTACATGCCTACTCATTGCTAGAATATTTTTTAAATTATACGCCGAAAACATACTAAAAATCGATATTTTTGGTGCCAAAGTCGATATGAGCATGTATCTTCTGTACCCGTTTATATCTCAAATTCAGGCTCAAAACACCCAAAAAATCGATATTTTTGTGTCCCTGAAGCGATCTGTACATGTCTACACCGTACTATAGTATTTTCAAAATACAGGCCCAAAACATGCTAAAAATCGATATTTTAGGTGCTCAAAGTCGATATGTGCATGCATCTTCTGTACCCGTTCATATCTCAAATTCAGGCTCAGAACACCCTAAAATTCGATTTATGTGGGTTCCAGAAGCGATCTGTACGTGTCTACTCAGTGTTAGAGTATTTTAAAAATACAGGCCCAAAACATGCTCAAAATCGATATTTTGGGTGCCCAAAGTCGATATGTGTATGCATCTTCTGTACCCGTTTATATCTCAAATTCAGACTCAAAACACCCGAATATTCGATATTTTTGGGTCCCAGAAGCAATCTGTACGTGCATACTCCGTGTTAGAGTGTTTTTAAAATACAGGCCCAAAACAAGCTGAAAATCGATATTTTATGTGCCCAAAGTCAATATGTGTAAGCATCTTCTGTACACGTGTATATCCCTAATTCATGTTCAAAACACCCGAAAATTCGATATTTTTGGGTCCCAAAAGCGATCTGTACATGCCTACTCCTTGCTAGAATGTTTTCAAGATACAGACCAAAAACATGCTCAAAATCGATATTTTAAGTGCAAAAAGTCGATATGTGCATGCATCTTCTGTACCCGTTTATATCTCAAATTCAGACTCAAAACAACCGAATATTCGATATTTTTGGGTCCCAGAAGCTATCTGTACATGCCTACTCCGTGTTAGAGTATTTTCAAAATACAGACCCAAAACATGCTCAAAATCGATATTTTATGTGCCCAAAATCAAAATGTGTATGCATCTTCTGTACACGTGTATATCCCTAATTCAGGTTCAAAACACCAGAAAATTCCGTTTTTTTGGGTCCCAGAAGCGATCTGTACATGCCTACTCCTTGCTAGAATGTTTTAAAGATACAGACCCAAAACATGTTAAAAATCGATATTTTAAGTGCAAAAAGTCGATATGTGCATGCATCTTCTGTACCCGTTTATATCTCAAATTCAGGCTCAAAACTCCGAAAATTCGATATTGTTTGGTCCCTTAAGCAATCTGCACATGCCTACTCAGTGCTAGAATGTTTTTAAAATACAGGCTTAAAACATGCTATAAATCGATATTTTAGGTGTCCAAAGTCGATATGTGCATGCATCTTCTGAACCCGTTTATATCTCAAATTCAGGCTCAAAACACCCAAAAAATCGATATTTTTGTGTGCCAGAAGCGATCTGTACATGCCTACTCCGTGTTAGAGTATTTTTAAAATACAGGCCCAAAACATGTTAAAAATCGATATTTTAGGTGCCCAAAGTAGATATGTGCATGCATCTTCTGAATCCGTTTATATCTCAAATTGAGGCTTAAAACACCCGAAAATTCGATATTTTTGGGTCCCAGAAGCAATCTGTACATGCCTACTCCGTGTTAATGTATTTTCAAAATACAGGCCCAAAACATGCTGAAAATCTATATTTTAGGTGCCCAAAGTCAATATGTGTATGCATCTTCTGTACCCGTTTATATCCCAAATTCAGGTTCAAAACACCAGAAAATTCGGTATTTTTGGGTCCCAGAAGCGATCTGTACATGCCTACTCCTTGCTAGAATTTGTTCAAGATACAGACCCAAAACATGCTTAAAATCGATATTTTAGGTTCAAAAAGTCGATATGTGCATGCATCCTCTGTACCCGGTTATATCCCAAATTCTGGCTCAAAACCCTCAAAAATTCGATATTTTTGGGTCCCAGAAGCGATCTGTACATGCCTACTCATTGCTAGAATATTTTTTAAATTATACGCCGAAAACATACTAAAAATCGATATTTTTGGTGCCAAAGTCGATATGAGCATGTATCTTCTGTACCCGTTTATATCTCAAATTCAGGCTCAAAACACCCAAAAAATCGATATTTTTGTGTCCCTGAAGCGATCTGTACATGTCTACACCGTACTATAGTATTTTCAAAATACAGGCCCAAAACATGCTAAAAATCGATATTTTAGGTGCTCAAAGTCGATATGTGCATGCATCTTCTGTACCCGTTCATATCTCAAATTCAGGCTCAGAACACCCTAAAATTCGATTTATGTGGGTTCCAGAAGCGATCTGTACGTGTCTACTCAGTGTTAGAGTATTTTAAAAATACAGGCCCAAAACATGCTCAAAATCGATATTTTGGGTGCCCAAAGTCGATATGTGTATGCATCTTCTGTACCCGTTTATATCTCAAATTCAGACTCAAAACACCCGAATATTCGATATTTTTGGGTCCCAGAAGCAATCTGTACGTGCATACTCCGTGTTAGAGTGTTTTTAAAATACAGGCCCAAAACATGCTGAAAATCGATATTTTAGCTGCCCAAAGTCAATATGTCTATGCATCTTCTGTACCCGTCTATATCCCAAATTCAGGTTCAAAACACCCGAAATTCGATATTTTTGGGTCCCAGAAGCGATCTGTACATGCCTACTTCTTGATAGAATTTTTTAAGATACAAACCCAAGACATGCTCAAAATCGATATTTTAGGTGCCCAAAGTCGATATGTGCATGCATCTTCTGTACCCGTTTATATCTCAAATTCAGGCTCAAAACTCCGAAAATTCGATATTTCTGGGTCCCTTGAGCAATCTGCACATGCCTACTCAGTGCTAGAATGTTTTTAAAATACAGGCTTAAAACATGCTATAAATCGATATTTTAGGTGTCCAAAGTCGATAAGTGCATGCATCTTTTGTACCCGTTTATATCCCAAATTCAGGCTACAAACACCCGAAAAATCGATATTTTTGTGTCCCAGAAACGATCTGTACATGCCTACTCCGTGTTAGAGTATTTTCAAAATATCGGCACAAAACATGCTCAAAATCGATATTTTTGGTGCCCAAAGTCGATATGTACATGCATCTTCTGTATCCGTTTATATCACAAATTCAGACTCAAAACAACCGAATATTCGATTTTTTTGGGTCCCAGAAGCGATCTGTACATGCCTACTCCTTGCTAGAATGTTTTCAAGATACAGACCCAAAACATGTTAAAAATCGATATTTTAAGTGCAAAAAGTCGATATGTGCATGCATCTTCTGTACCCGTTTATATCTCAAATTCAGGCTCAAAACTCCGAAAATTCGATATTGTTTGGTCCCTTAAGCAATCTGCACATGCCTACTCAGTGCTAGAATGTTTTTAAAATACAGGCTTAAAACATGCTATAAATCGATATTTTAGGTGTCCAAAGTCGATAAGTGCATGCATCTTCTGTAACCGTTTATATCACAAATTCAGGCTCAAAACACCCGAAAATTCAATATTTTTGGGTCCCAGAAGCGATCTGTACATGTCGACACCGTGCTATAGTAATTTCAAAATACAGGCAAAAAACATGCTCAAAATCGATATTTTTGGTGCCCAAAGTCGATATGTGCATGCATCTTCTGTACCCGTTCATATCTCAAATTCAGGCTCAGAACACCCTAAAATTCGATTTATTTGGGTTCCAGAAGCGATCTATACGTGTCTACTCAGTGTTGGAGTATTTTAAAATTACAGGCCCAAAACATGCTCAAAATCGATATTTTGGGTGCCCAAAGTCAAAATGTGTATGCATCCTCTGTACACGTGTATATCCCTAATTCAGGTTCAAAACACCAGAAAATTCGAGTTTTTTTGCTAGAATGTTTTCAAGATACAGACCCAAAACATGTTAAAAATCGATATTTTAAGTGCAAAAAGTCGATATGTGCATGCATCTTCTGTACCCGTTTATATCTCAAATTCAGGCTGAAAACTCCGAAAATTCGATATTTTTTGGTCCCTTAAGCAATCTGCACATGCCTACTCAGTGCTAGAATGTTTTTAAAATACAGGCTTAAAACATGCTATAAATCGATATTTTAGGTGTCCAAAGTCGATATGTGCATGCATCTTCTGAACCCGATATCTCAAATTCAGGCTCAAAACACCAAAAAAATCGATATTTTTGTGTCCCAGAAACGATCTGTACATGCCTACTCCGTGTTAGAGTATTTTCAAAATACCGGCCCAAAACATGCTCAAAATCGATATTTTAGGTGCCCAAAGTCGATATGTACATGCATCTTCTATATCCGTTTATATCACAAATTCAGGCTCAAAACACCCGAAAATTCGATATTTTTGGGTCCCAGAAGCGGTCTGTACATGCCTACTCCGTGTTAATGTATTTTCAAAATACAAGCCCAAAACATGCTGAAAATCTATATATTAGGTGCCCAAAGTCAATATGAGTATGCATCTTCTGTACCCGTCTATATCCCAAATTCAGGTTCAAAACCCCAGAAAATTCGGTATTTTTGGGTCCCAGAAGCGATCTGTACATGCCTACTCCTTGCTAGAATTTTTTCAAGATACAGACCCAAAACATGCTCAAAATCGATATTTTAGGTGCAAAAAGTCGATATGTGCATGCATCCTCTGTACCCGGTTATATCCCAAATTCTGGCTCAAAACACCCGAAAATTCGATATTTTTGGGTCCGAGAAGCGATCTGTACATGCCTACTCAGTGCTAGAATATTTTCAAATTATAAGCTGAAAACATACAAAAAATCGATATTTTGGGTGCCAAAGTCGATATGTGCATGCATCTTCTGTACCCGTTTATATCTCAAATTCAGGCTCAAAACTCTGAAAATTCGATATTTCTGGGTCCCTTAAGCAATCTGCACATGCCTACTCATTGCTAGAATGTTTTTAAAATACAGGCTTAAAACATGCTATAAATCGATATTTTAGGTGTCCAAAGTCGATAAGTGCATGCATCTTCTGTACCCGTTTATATCACAAATTCAGGCTCAAAACACCCGAAAATTCAATATTTTTGGGTCCCAGAAGCGATCTGTACATGTCGACACCGTGCTATAGTAATTTCAAAATACAGGCAAAAAACATGCTCAAAATCGATATTTTTAGTGCCCAAAGTCGATATGTGCATGCATCTTCTGTACCCGTTCATATCTCAAATTCAGGCTCAGAACACCCTAAAATTCGATTTATTTGGGTTCCAGAAGCGATCTTTACGTGTCTACTCAGTGTTGGAGTATTTTAAAAATACAGGCCCAAAACATGCTCAAAATCGATATTTTGGGTGCCCAAAGTCAAAATGTGTATTCATCCTCTGTACACGTGTATATCCCTAATTCAGGTTCAAAACAACAGAAAATTCGAGTTTTTTTGCTAGAATGTTTTCAAGATACAGACCCAAAACATGTTAAAAATCGATATTTTAAGTGCAAAAAGTCGATATGTGCATGCATCTTCTGTACCCGTTTATATCTCAAATTCAGGCTCAAAACTCCGAAAATTCGATATTTTTTGGTCCCTTAAGCAATCTGCACATGCCTACTCAGTGCTAGAATGTTTTTAAAATACAGGCTTAAAACATGCTATAAATCGATATTTTAGGTGTCCAAAGTCGATATGTGCATGCATCTTCTGAACCCGATATCTCAAATTCAGGCTCAAAACACCAAAAAAATCGATATTTTTGTGTCCCAGAAACGATCTGTACATGCCTACTCCGTGTTAGAGTATTTTCAAAATACCGGCCCAAAACATGCTCAAAATCGATATTTTAGGTGCCCAAAGTCGATATGTACATGCATCTTCTGTATCCGTTTATATCGCAAATTCAGGCTCAAAACACCCGAAAATTCGATATTTTTGGGTCCCAGAAGCGATCTGTACATGCCTACTCCGTGTTAATGTATTTTCAAAATACAAGCCCAAAACATGCTGAAAATCTATATATTAGGTGCCCAAAGTCAATATGAGTATGCATCTTCTGTACCCGTCTATATCCCAAATTCAGGTTCAAAACCCCAGAAAATTCGGTATTTTTGGGTCCCAGAAGCGATCTGTACATGCCTACTCCTTGCTAGAATTTTTTAAAGATACAGACCCAAAACATGCTCAAAATCGATATTTTAGGTGCAAAAAGTCGATATGTGCATGCATCCTCTGTACCCGGTTATATCCCAAATTCTGGCTCAAAACACCCGAAAATTCGATATTTTTGGGTCCGAGAAGCGATCTGTACATGCCTACTCAGTGCTAGAATATTTTCAAATTATAAGCTGAAAACATAAAAAAATCGATATTTTGGGTGCCAAAGTCGATATGTGCATGCATCTTCTGTACCCGTTTATATCTCAAATTCAGGCTCAAAACTCTGAAAATTCGATATTTCTGGGTCCCTTAAGCAATCTGCACATGCCTACTCATTGCTATAATGTTTTTAAAATACAGGCTTAAAACATGCTATAAATCGATATTTTAGGTGTCCAAAGTCGATAAGTGCATGCATCTTCTGTACCCGTTTATATCACAAATTCAGGCTCAAAACACCCGAAAATTCAATATTTTTGGGTCCCAGAAGCGATCTGTACATGTCGACACCGTGCTATAGTAATTTCAAAATACAGGCAAAAAACATGCTAAAAATCGATATTTTTGGTGCCCAAAGTCGATATGTGCATGCATCTTCTGTACCCGTTCATATCTCAAATTCAGGCTCAGAACACCCTAAAATTCGATTTATTTGGGTTCCAGAAGCGATCTATACGTGTCTACTCAGTGTTGGAGTATTTTAAAAATACAGGCCCAAAACATGCTCAAAATCGATATTTTGGGTGCCCAAAGTCGATATGTGCATGCATCTTCTGTACACGCTTATATCTCAAATTCAGATTCAAAACACACGAAAATTCGATATTTTTGGGTCCGAGAAGCGATCTGTACATGCCTACTCAGTGCTAGAATATTTTCAAATTATAAGCTGAAAACATACAAAAATTCGATATTTTGGGTGCCAAAGTCGATATGTGCATGCATCTTCTGTACCCGTTTATATGTCAAATTAAGGCTCAAAACTCTGAAAATTCGATATTTCTGGGTCCCTTAAGCAATCTGCACATGCCTACTCATTGCTAGAATGTTTTTAAAATACAGGCTTAAAACATGCTATAAATCGATATTTTAGGTGTCCAAAGTCGATAAGTGCATGCATCTTCTGTACCCGTTTATATAACAAATTCAGGCTCAAAACTACCGAAAATTCAATATTTTTGGGTCCCAGAAGCGATCTGTACATGTCGACACCGTGCTATAGTAATTTCAAAATACAGGCAAAAAACATGCTAAAAATCGATATTTTTGGTGCCCAAAGTCGATATGTGCATGCATCTTCTGTACCCGTTCATATCTCAAATTCAGGCTCAGAACACCCTAAAATTCGATTTATTTGGGTTCCAGAAGCGATCTATACGTGTCTACTCAGTGTTGGAGTATTTTAAAAATACAGGCCCAAAACATGCTCAAAATCGATATTTTGGGTGCCCAAAGTCGATATGTGCATGCATCTTCTGTACACGCTTATATCTCAAATTCAGACTCAAAACAACCGAATATTCGATATTTTTGGGTCCCAGAAGCGATCTGTACATGCCTACTCCGTGTTAGAGTATTTTCAAAATACAGGCCCAAAACATGCTAAAAATCGATATTTTATGTGCCCAAAGTCAAAATGTGTATGCATCCTCTGTACACGTGTATATCCCTAATTCAGGTTCAAAACACCAGAAAATTCGATTTTTTTTGCTAGAATGTTTTCAAGATACAGACCCAAAACATGTTAAAAATCGATATTTTAAGTGCAAAAAGTCGATATGTGCATGCATCTTCTGTACCCGTTTATATCTCAAATTCAGGCTCAAAACTCCGAAAATTCGATATTTTTTGGTCCCTTAAGCAATCTGCACATGCCTACTCAGTGCTAGAATGTTTTTAAAATACAGGCTTAAAACATGCTATAAATCGATATTTTAGGTGTCCAAAGTCGATATGTGCATGCATCTTCTGAACCCGTTTATATCTCAAATTCAGGATCAAAACACCCAAAAAATCGATGTTTTTGTGTACCACAAGCGATCTGTACATGCCTACTCCGTGTTAGATTATTTTTAAAATACAGGCCCAAAACATGTTAAAAATCGATATTTTAGGTGCCCAAAGTCGATATGTGCATGAATCTTCTGTATCCGTTTATATCTCAAATTCAGGCTCAAAACACCCGAAAAGTCGATATTTTTGGGTCCCAGAAGCGATCTGTACATGCCTACTCCGTGTTAATGTATTTTCAAAATACAGGCCCAAAACATGCTGAAAATCTATATTTTAGGTGGCCAAAGTCAATATGTGTATGTATCTTCTGTACCCGTTTATATCCCAAATTCAGGTTCAAAACACCAGTAAATTCGGTATTTTTGGGTCCCTGAAGCGATCTGTACATGCCTACTCCTTGCTAGAATTTTGTCAAGATACAGACACAAAACATGTTAAAAATCGATATTTTAAGTGCAAAAAGTCGATATGTGCATGCATCTTCTGTACCCGTTTATATCTCAAATTCAGGCTCAAAACTCCGAAAATTCGATATTTTTTGGTCCCTTAAGCAATCTGCACATGTCTACTCAGTGCTAGAATGTTTTTAAAATACAGGCTTAAAACATGCTATAAATCGATATTTTAGGTGTCCAAAGTCGATATGTGCATGCATCTTCTGAACCCGTTTATATCTCATATTCAGGCTCAAAACACCCAAAAATTTGATATTTTTGTGTCCCAGAAGCGATCTGTACATGTCTACACCGTGCTATAGTATTTTCAAAATACAGGCCCAAAACATGCTCAAAATCGATATTTTAGGTGCCCAAAGTCGATATGTGCATGCATCTTCTGTATCCGTCTATATCCCAAATTCAGGTTCAAAAAACCCGAAAATTCGATATTTTTGGGTCCCAGAAGCGATCTGTACATGCCTACTCCTTGCTAGAATTTTTTCAAGATACAGACCCAAAACATGCTCAAAATCGATATTTTAGATGCTCAAAGTCGATATGTGCATGCATCTTCTGTGCCCGTTCATATCTCAAATTCAGGCTCAGAACACCCTAAAATACGATTTATTTGGGTTCCAGAAGCGATCTGTACGTGTCTACTCAGTGTTAGAGTATTTTAATAATACAGGCCCAAAACATGCTTAAAATCGATATTTTGGGTGCCCAAAGTCGATATGTGCATGCATCTTCTGTACCCGTTTATATCTCAAATTCAGACTCAAAATACCCGAATATTCGATATTTTTGGGTCCCAAAAGCAATGTGTACATGCATACTCCGTGTTAGAGTATTTTCAAATTACAGGCCTAAAACATGCTGAAAATCGATATTTTAGGTGCCCAAAGTCAATATGTGTATGCATCTTCTGTACACGTGTATATCCCTAATTCAGGTTCAAAACACCAGAAAATTCGATTTTTTGGGGTTCCAGAAGCGATCTGTACATGCCTACTCCTTGCTAGAATGTTTTCAAGATACAGACCCAAAACATGTTAAAAATCGATATTTTAAGTGCAAAAAGTCGATATGTGCATGCATCTTCTGTACCCGTTTATATCTCAAATTCAGGCTCAAAACTCCGAAAATTCGATATTTTTTGATCCCTTAAGCAATCTGCACATGCCTACTCAGTGCTAGAATGTTTTTAAAATACAGGCTTAAAACATGCTATAAATCGATATTTTAGGTGTCCAAAGTCGATATGTGCATGCATCTTCT
Organism: Petrolisthes cinctipes; assembly: GCA_033782935.1. Lineage (NCBI taxonomy): Eukaryota > Metazoa > Arthropoda > Malacostraca > Decapoda > Porcellanidae > Petrolisthes > Petrolisthes cinctipes. Next base: position 444,970 of record JAWQEG010001276.1, read on the forward strand.
GAACCCGTTTATATCTCAAATTCAGGATCAAAACACCCAAAAAATCGATATTTTTGTGTACCACAAGCGATCTGTACATGCCTACTCCGTGTTAGAGTATTTTTAAAATACAGGCCCAAAACATGTTAAAAATCGATATTTTAGGTGCCCAAAGTCGATATGTGCATGCATCTTCTGAATCCGTTTATATCTCAAATTCAGGCTCAAAACACCCGAAAATTCGATATTTTTGGGTCCCAGAAGCGATCTGTACATGCCTACTCCATGTTAATGTATTTTCAAAATACAGGCCCAAAACATGCTGAAAATCTATATTTTAGGGACCGAAAGTAAATATGTGTATGCATCTTCTGTACCCGTTTATATCCCAAATTCAGGTTCAAAACACCAGAAAATTCGGTATTTTTGGGTCCCATAAGCGATCTGTACATGCCTACTCCTTGCTAGAATTTTTTCAAGATACAGACCCAAAACATGCTCAAAATCGATATTTTAGGTGCAAAAAAGTCGATATGTGCATGCATCTTCTGTACCCGTTTATATCTCAAATTCAGGCTCAAAACACCCAAAAAATCAATATTTTTGTGTCCCAGAAGCGATCTGTACATGTCTACACCGTGCTATAGTATTTTCAAAATACAGGCCCAAAACATGATCAAAATCGATATCTAAGGTGCCCAAAGTCGATATGTGCATGCATCTTCTGTACCCGTTCATACCTCAAATTCAGGCTCAGAACACCCTAAAATTCGATTTATTTGGGTTCCAGAAGCGATCTGTACGTGTCTACTCAGTGTTACAGTATTTTTAAAAATACAGGCCCAAAACATGCTTAAAATCGATATTTTAGGTGCCCAAAGTCGATATGTGCATGCATCTTCTGTACCCGTTTATATCTCAAATTCAGACTCAAAACACCCGAATATTCGATATTTTTGGGTCCCAAAAGCAATGTGTACATGCATACTCCGTGTTAGACTATTTTCAAAGTACAGGCCTAAAACATGCTGAAAATCGATATTTTAGCTGCCCAAAGTCAATATGTGTATGCATCTTCTTTACCCGTCTATATCCCAAATTCAGGTTCAAAACACTCAAAAATTCGATATTTTTGGGTCCCAGAAGCAATCTGTACATGCCTACTTCTTGCTAGAATTTGTTCAAGATACAGAACCAAAACATGCTCAAAATCGATATTTTAGGTGCAAAAAGTCGAAATGTGTATGCATCTTCTTTACCCGTCTATATCCCAAATTCAGGTTCAAAAAACCCGAAAATTCGATATTTTTGGGTCCCAGAAGCGATCTGTACATGCATACTCATTGCTAGAATATTTTCAAATTATACGCAGAAAACATACTACAAATCGATATTTTGGGTGCCAAAGTCGATATGTGCATGTATCTTCTGTACCCGTTTATATCTCAAATTCAGGCTCAAAACACCCAAAAAATCGATATTTTTGTGTCCCTGAAGCGATCTGTACATGTCTACACCGTGCTATAGTATTTTCAAAATACAGGCACAAAACATGCTAAAAATCGATATTTTAGATGCTCAAAGTCGATATGTGCATACATCTTCTGTACCCGTTCATATCTCAAATTCAGGCTCAGAACACCCTAAAATTCGATTTATTTGGGTTCCAGAAGCGATCTGTACGTGTCTACTCAGTGTTAGAGTATTTTAAAAATACAGGCCCAAAACATCCTCAAAATCGATATTTTGGGTGCCCTAAGTCGATATGTGCATGCATCTTCTGTACCCGTTTATATCTCAAATTCAGACTCAAAACACCCGAATATTCGATATTTTTGGGTCCCAAAAGCAATGTGTACATGCATACTACGTGTTAGAGTATTTTCAAATTACAGGCCTAAAACATGCTGAAAATCGATATTTTAGCTTCTCAAAGTCAATATGTGTATGCATCTTCTGTAACCGTCTATATCCCAAATTCAGGTTCAAAACACTCGAAAATTCGATATTTTTGGGTCCCAGAAGCAATCTGTACGTGCATACTCCGTGTTAGAGTGTTTTTAAAATACAGGCCCAAAACATGCTGAAAATCGATATTTTAGGTGCCGAAAGTCAATATGTGTAAGAATCTTCTGTACACGTGTATATCCCTAATTCAAGTTCAAAACACCCGAAAATTCGATATTTTTGGGTCCCAAAAGCGATCTGTACATGCCTACTCCTTACTAGAATGTTTTCAAGATACAGACCAAAAACATGTTCAAAATCGATATTTTAAGTGCAAAAAGTCGATATGTGCATGCATCTTCTGTACACGTTTATATCTCAAATTCAGGCTCAAAACAACCGAAACATCGATATTTTTGTGTCCCAGAAACGATCTGTACATGCCTACTCCGTGTTAGAGTATTTTCAAAATACCGCCCCAAAACATGCTCAAAATCGATATTTTAGGTGCCCAAAGTCGATATGTACATGCATCTTCTGTATCCGTTTATATCACAAATTCAAGCTCAAAACACCCGAAAATTCGATATTTTTGGGTCCCAGAAGCGATCTGTACATGCCTACTCCGTGTTAATGTATTTTCAAAATACAGGCCCAAAACATGCTGAAAATCTATATATTAGGTGCCCAAAGTCAATATGAGTATGCATCTTCTGTACCCGTCTATATCCCAAATTCAGGTTCAAAACACCAGAAAATTCGGTATTTTTGGGTCCCAGAAGCAATCTGTACATGCCTACTCCTTGCTAGAATTTTTTCAAGATGCAGACCCAAAACATGCTCAAAATCGATATTTTAGGTGCAAAAAGTCGATATGTGCATGCATCCTCTGTACCCGTCTATATCCCAAATTCAGGTTCAAAACACTCCAAAATTCGATATTTTTGGGTCCCAGAAGCAATCTGTACATGCCTACTTCTTGATAGAATTTTTTAAGATACAAACCCAAAACATGCTCAAAATCGATATTTTAGGTGCAAAAAGTCGATATGTGCATGCATCCTCTGCACCCGGTCATATCCCAAATTCTGGCTCAAAACCCCCTAAAATTCGATATTTTTGGGTCCCAGAAGCGATCTGTACATGCCTACTCAGTGCTAGAATATTTTCAAATTATACGCTGAAAACATACTAAAAATCGATATTTTGGGTGCCAAAGTCGATATGTGCATGCATCTTCTGTACCCGTTTATATCTCAAATTCAGACTCAAAACACCCGAATATTCAATATTTTTGGGTCCCAAAAGCAATGTGTACATGCATACTCCGTGTTAGAGTATTTTCAAATTACAGGCCTAAAACATGCTGAAAATCGATATTTTAGCTGCCCAAAGTCAATATGTGTATGCATCTTCTGTACCCGTCTATATCCCAAATTCAGTTTCAAAACACCCGAAAAATCGATATTTTTGTGTCCCAGAAGCGATCTGTACATGCCTACTCAGTGCTAGAATATTTTCAAATTATACGCCGAAAACATACTAAAAATCGATATTTTGGGTGCCAAAGTCGATATGTGCATGCATCTTCTGTACCCGTTTATATCTCAAATTCAGGCTCAAAACTCCGAAAATTCGATATTTTTGGGTCCCTTAAGCAATCTGCACATGCCTACTCAGTGCTAGAATGTTTTTAAAATACAGGCTTAAAACATGCTATAAATCGATATTTTAGGTGTCCAAAGTCGTTAAGTGCATGCATCTTCTGTACCCGTTTATATCTCAAATTCAGGCTCAAAACAACCGAAATATCGATATTTTTGTGTCCCAGAAACGATCTGTACATGCCTACTCCGTGTTAGAGTATTTTCAAAATACCGGCCCAAAACATGCTCAAAATCGATATTTTAGGTGCCCAAAGTCGATATGTACATGCATCTTCTGTATCCGTTTATATCACAAATTCAGGCTCAAAACACCCGAAAAATCGATATTTTTGGGTCCCAGAAGCGATCTGTACATGCCTACTCCGTGTTAATGTATTTTCAAAATACAGGCCCAAAACATGCTGAAAATCTATATATTAGGTGCCCAAAGTCAATATGAGTATGCATCTTCTGTACCCGTCTATATCCCAAATTCAGGTTCAAAACACTAGAAAATTCTGTATTTTTGGGTCCCAGAAGCGATCTGTACATGCCTACTCCTTGCTAGAATTTTTTCAAGATACAGACCCAAAACATGCTCAAAATCGATATTTTAGGTGCAAAAAGTCGATATGTGCATGCATCCTCTGTACCCGGTTATATCCCAAATTCTTGCTCAAAACCCCCGAACATTCGATATTTTTGGGTCCGAGAAGCGATCTGTACATGCCTACTCAGTGCTAGAATATTTTCAAATTATACGCTGAAAACATACTAAAAATCGATATTTTGGGTGCCAAAGTCGATATGTGCATGCATCTTCTGTACCCGTTTATATCTCAAATTCAGACTCAAAACACCCGAATATTCGATATTTTTGGGTCCCAAAAGCAATGTGTACATGCATACTCCGTGCTAGAGTATTTTCAAATTACAGGCCTAAAACATGCTGAAAATCGATATTTTAGCTGCCCAAAGTCAATATGTGTATGCATCTTCTGTATCCGTCTATATCCCAAATTCAGGTTCAAAACACCCGAAAAATCGATATTTTTGGGTCCCAGAAGCGATCTGTACATGCCTACTTCTTGATAGAATTTTTTAAGATACAAAACCAAGACATGCTCAAAATCGATATTTTAGGTGCAAAAAGTCGATATGTGCATGCATCTTCTGTACTCGTTTATATCTCAAATTCAGTCTCAAAACACCCGAAAATTACATATTTTTGGGTCCCTTAAGCGATCTGTACATGCATACTCAGTGCTAGAATGTTTTCAAAATATAGGCTCAAAACATGCTAAAAATCGATATTTTAGGTGTCCAAAGTCGATATGTGCATGCATCTTCTGTACCCGTTTATATCTTAAATTCAGGCTCAAAACACCCGAAAATTCGATATTTTTGGGTCCCAAAAGCAATCTGTACTTGTCTACTCCGTGTTAGAGTATTTTTTAAATACAGGCCCAAAACATGCTAAAAATCGATATTTTAGGTGCCCAAAGTCGATATGTGCATGCATCTTCTGTACCCGTTTATATCTCAAATTCAGGCTCAAAACCCCCCGAAAATTCCATATGTTTGGGTCCCAGAAGCAATCTGTAGGTGCATACTCCGTGTTAGAATGTTTTCAAGATACAGACCAAAAACATGCTCAAAATCGATATTTTAAGTGCAAAATGTCGATATGTGCATGCATCTTCTGTACCCGTTTATATCTCAAATTCAGGCTCAAAACTCCGAAAATTCGATATTTTTGGGTCCCTTAAGCAATCTGCACATGCCTACTCAGTGCTAGAATGTTTTTAAAATACAGGCTTAAAACATGCTTTAAATCGATATTTTAGGTGTCCAAAGTCGTTAAGTGCATGCATCTTCTGTACCCGTTTATATCTCAAATTCAGGCTCAAAACACCCGAAACATCGATATTTTTGTGTCCCAGAAACGATCTGTACAAGCCTACTCCGTGTTAGAGTATTTTCAAAATACCGGCCCAAAACATGCTCAAAATCGATATTTTAGGTGCAAAAAGTCGATATGTGCATGCATCTTCTGTACCCGTTCATATCTCAAATTCAGGCTCAGAACACCCTAAAATTCTATTTATTTGGGTTCCAGAAGCGATCTGTACGTGTCTACTCAGTGTTAGAGTATTTTAAAAATACAGGTCCAAAACATGCTCAAAATCGATATTTTGGGTGCCCAAAGTCGATATGTGCATGCATCTTCTGTACCCGTTTATATCTCAAATTCAAACTCAAAACACCCGAATATTCGATATTTTTGGGTCCCAAAAGCAATGTGTACATGCACACTCCGTGTTAGAGTATTTTCAAATTACAGGCCTAAAACATGCTGGAAAATCGATATTTTAGCTGCCCAAAGTCAATATGTGTATGCATCTTCTGTACCCGTCTATATCCCAAATTCAGGTTCAAAACACTCTAAAATTCGATATTTTTGGGTCCCAGAAGCACTCTGTACATGCCTAATTCTTGCTAGAATGTTTTCAAGATACAGACCCAAAACATGCTCAAAATCGATATTTTAGGTGCAAAAAGTCGAAATGTGCATGCATCTTCTGTACTCGTTTATATCTCAAATTCAAGCTCAAAACACCCGAAAAATCGATATTTTTGGGTCCCCGAAGCCATCTGTACATGCCTACTCCGTGTTAGAGTATTTTCAAAATACAGTCCCAAAACATGCTCTAAATCGATATTTTAGGTGCCCAAAGTCGATATGTGCATGCATCTTCTGTATCCGTCTATATCCCAAATTCATGTTCAAAACACCCGAAAATTCGATATTTTTGGGTCCCAGAAGCGATCTGTACATGCCTACTTCTTGATAGAATTTTTTAAGATACAAACCCAAGACATGCTCAAAATCGATATTTTAGGTGCAAAATGTCGATATGTGCATGCATCTTCTGTACCCGTTTATATCTCAAATTCAGGCTCAAAACACCCGAAAATTCGATATTTTTGGGTCCTAAAAGCGATCTGTACATGTCTACTCCGTGTTAGAGTATTTTTAAAATACAGGCCCAAAACATGCAAAAAATCGATATTTTAGGTGCCCAAAGTCGATATTTGCATGCATCTTCTGTACCTGTTTATATCTCAAATTCAGGCTCAAAACACCCGAAAATTCGATATTTTTGGGTCCCAGAAACAATCTGTACGTGCATACTCCGTGTTAGAGTGTTTTTAAAATACAGGCCCAAAACATGCTGAAAATTGATATTTTTTGTGCCCAAAGTCAATATGTGTATGCATCTTCTGTACACGTGTATATCCCTAATTCAAGTTCAAAACACCCGAAAATTCGATATTTTTGGGTTCCAAAAGCGATCTGTACATTCCTACTCCTTGCTAGAATGTTTTCAAGATACAGACCAAAAACATGCTCAAAATCAATATTTTAGGTGTCCAAAGTCGATAAGTGCATGCATCTTCTGTACCCGTTTATATCTAAAATTCAGGCTCAAAACACCCGAAAATTCCATATTTTTGGGTCCCAGAAGCAATCTGTACGTGCATACTCCGTGTTAGAGTATTTTTAAAATACAGGCCCATAACATGCTAAAAATCGATATTTTAGGTGCCCAAAGTCGATATGTGCATGCATCTTCTGTATCCGTTTATATCTCAAATTCAGGCTCAAAACCCCCCGAAAATTCCATATTTTTGGGTCCCAAAAGCAATCTGTACGTGCATACTCCGTGTTAGAGTGTTTTTAAAATACAGGCCCAAAACATGCTGAAAATCGATATTTTATGTGCCCAAAGTCAATATGTGTAAGAATCTTCTGTACCCGTTTATATCTCAAATTCAGGCTCAAAACTCCGAAAATTCGATATTTTTGGGTCCCTTAAGCAATCTGCACATGCCTACTCAGTGCTAGAATGTTTTTAAAATACAGGCTTTAAACATGCTATAAATCGATATTTTAGGTATCCAAAGTCGATAAGTGCATGCATCTTCTGTACCCGTTTATATCTCAAATTCAGGCTCAAAACACCCGAAAAATCGATATTTTTGTGTCCCAGAAACGATCTGTACATGCCTACTCCGTGTTAGAGTATTTTCAAAATACCGGCCCAAAACATGCTCAAAATCGATATTTTAGGTGCCCAAAGTCGATATGTACATGCATCTTCTGTATCCGTTTATATCACAAATTCAGGCTTAAAACACCCGAAAATTCGATATTTTTGGGTCCCAGAAGCGATCTGTACATGCCTACTCCGTGTTAATGTATTTTCAAAATACAGGCCCAAAACATGCTGAAAATCTATATATTAGGTGCCTAAAGTCAATATGAGTATGCATCTTCTGTACCCGTTTATATCCCAAATTCAGGTTCAAAACACCAGAAAATTCGGTATTTTTGGGTCCCAGAAGCGATCTGTACATGCCTACTCCTTGCTAGAATTTTTTCAAGATACAGACCCAAAACATGCTCAAAATCGATATTTTAGGTGCAAAAAGTAGATATGTGCATGCATCCTCTGTACCCGGTTATATCCCAAATTCTGGCTGAAAACCCCCGAAAATTCGATATTTTTGGGTCCCAGAAGCGATCTGTACATGCCTACTCAGTGCAAGAATATTTTCAAATTATACGCTGAAAACATACTAAAAATCGATATTTTGGGTGCCAAAGTCGATATGTGCATGCATCTTCTGTACCCGTTTATATCTCAAATTCAGGCACAAAACACCCCAAAAAATCGATATTTTTGTGTCCCAGAAGCGATTTGTACATGTCTACACCGTGCTATAGTATTTTTAAAATACAGGCCCAAAACATGCTCAAAATCGATATTTTGGGTGCCCAAAGTCGATATGTGCATGCATCTTCTGTATCCGTCTATATCCCAAATTCAGGTTCAAAACACCAGAAAATTCGATATTTTTGGGTGCCAGAAGCGATCTGTACGTGCACACTCCGTGTTAGAGTGTTTTTAAAATACAAGGCAAAAACATGCTGTAAATCGATATTTTATGTGCCCAAAGTCAAAATGTGTATGCATCATCTGTACACGTGTATATCCCTAATTCAGGTTCAAAACACCAGAAAATTCGATATTTTTGGGTCCCAGAAGCGATCTGTACATGCCTACTCCGTGTTAATGTATTTTCAAAATACAGGCCCAAAACATGCTGAAAATCTATATTTTAGGTGCCCAAAGTCAATATGTGTATGCATCTTCTGGACCCGTCTATTACCCAAACTCAGGTTCAAAACACCAGAAAATTCGGTATTTTTGGGTGCCAGAAGCGATCTGTACATGCCTACTCCTTGCTAGAATTTTTTCAAGATACAGACCCAAAACATGCTCAAAATCAATATTTTAGGTTCAAAAAGTCGATATGTGCATGCATTGCCTGTACCCGGTTATATCCCAAATTCTGGCTCAAAACCCCCGAAAATTCGATATTTTCGGGTCCCAGAAGCGATCTATACATGCCTACTCAGTGCTAGAATATTTTCAAATTATACGCCCAAAACATACTAAAAATCGATATTTTGGGTGCCAAAGTCGATATGTGCATGCATCTTCTGTACCCGTTTATATTTCAAATTCAGGCTCAAAACACCCAAAAAAACGATATTTTTGTGTCCCTTAAGCGATCTGTACATGTCTACACCGTACTATAGTATTTTCAAAATACAGGCTCAAAACAAGGTCAAAATCGATATTTTAGGTGCCCAAAGTCGATATGTGCATGCATCTTCTGTACCCGTTCATATCTCAAATTCAGGCTCAGAACACCCTAAAATTCGATTTATTTGGGTTCCAGAAGCGATCTGTACGTGTCTACTCAGTGTTAGAGTATTTTAAAAATACAGGCCCAAAACATGCTCAAAATCGATATTTTGGGTGCCCAAAGTCGATATGTGCATGCATCTTCTGTACCCGTTTATATCTCAAATTCAGACTCAAAACACCCGAATATTCGATATTTTTGAGTCCCAAAAGCAATGTGTACATGCATACTCCGTGTTAGAGTATTTTCAAATTACAGGCCTAAAACATGCTGAAAATCGATATTTTAGCTGCCCAAAGTCAATATGTGTATGCATATTCTGTACCCGTCTATATCCCAAATTCAGGTTCAAAACACTCGAAAATTCGATATTTTGGGGTCCCAGAAGCAATCTGTAGATGCCTACTTCTTGCTAGAATGTTTTCAAGATACAGACCCAAAACATGCTCAAAATCGATATTTTTGGTGCAAAAAGTCGAACTTTGCATGCATCTTCTGTACCCGTTTATATCTCAAATTCAGGCTCAAAACACCGGAAAATTCGATATTTTTGGGTCCCCGAAGCCATCTTTACATGCCTACTACGTGTCAGAGTATTTTCAAAATACAGGCCCAAAACATGCTCAAAATCGATATTTTAGGTGCCGAAAGTCGATATGTGCATGCATCTTTTGTATCCGTCTATATCCCAAATTCAGGTTCAAAACACCCGAAAATTCGATATTTTTGGGTCCCAGAAGCGATCTGTACATGCCTACTCCGTGTTAATGTATTTTCAAAATACAGGCCCAAAACATGCTGAAAATCTATATTTTAGGTGCCCAAAGTCAATATGTGTATGCATCTTCTGCACTCGTTTATATCTCAAATTCAACGTCAAAACATCCAAAAATTCGATATTTTAGGGTCCCAAAAGCGATCTGTACATGCCTACTCAGTGCTAGAATGTTTTCAAAATATAGGCTCAAAACATCCAAAAAATCGATATTTTAAGTGTCCAAAGTCGATATGTACATGCATCTTCTGTACCCGTTTATATCTCAAATTCATGCTCAAAACACCCGAAAATTCGGTATTTTTGGGTCCTAGAAGCGATATGTACATGCCTACTCCTAGTTAGAATGTTTTCAAGATACAGACCAAAAACATGCTCAAAATCGATATTTTAGGTGCCCAAAAGTCGATATGTGCATGCATCTTCAGTACCTGTTTATATCTCAAATTCAGGCTCACAACATCCGAAAATTCGATATTTTTGGGCCCAAGAAGCGATCTGTACATGCCTACTCCGTGTTAGAGTATTTTCAAACTACAGGCCCAAAACATGCTGAATATCGATATTTTAGGTTCCCAAAGTCAATATGTGTAGGCATGTTCTGCACTCGTTTATATCTCAAATTCAACGTCAAAACATCCGAAAATTCGATATTTTTGGGTCCTAGAAGCGATCTGTACATGCCTACTCAGTGCTAGAATGTTTTCAAAATATAGGCTCAAAATATGCTAAAAATCGATATTTTACGTGTCCAAAGTCGATATGTGAATGCATCTTCTTTACCTGTTTATATCTCAAATTCAGGCTCAAAACACCTGAAAATTCGGTATTTTTGGGTCCTAGAAGCAATCTGTACATGCCTACTCCTAGATAGAATATTTTCGAGATTCAGACCCAAAACATGCTCAAAATCGATATTTTAGGTGCCCAAAAGTCGATATGTGCATGCATCTTCTGTACCCGTTTATATCTCAAATTCAGGCTCAAAACAAACGACAATTCGATATTTTGGGGTCCGAGAAGCGATCTGTACATGCCTACTCAGTGCTAGAATGTTTTCAAAATATAGGCTGAAAACAAGCTAAAAATCGATATTTTAAGTGTCCAAAGTCAATATGTGCATGCACATTCTGTACCCGTTTATATCTAAAATTCAGGCTCAAAACACCCGAATATTCGGTATTTTTGGGTAATAGAAGCGATATGTACATGCCTACTCCTAGTTAGAATGTTTTCAAGATACAGACCTAAAACATGCTCAAAATCGATATTTTAGGTGCCTAAAAGTCGATATGTGCATGCATCTTCAGTACCTGTTTATATCTCAAATTCAGGCTCACAACATCCGAAAATTCGATATTTTTGGGTAATAGAAGCAATCTGTACATGCTTACTCCTAGTTAGAATGTTTTCAAGATACAGACCCAAAACATGCTCAAAATCGATATTTTAGGTGCCCAAAAGTCTTCAGTACCTGTTTATATTTCAAATTCAGGCTCAAAACAACCGAAAATTCGATATTTTTGGGCCCAAGAAGCGATCTGTACATGCCTATTCCGTGTTAGAGTATTTTCAAACTACAGGCCCAAAACATGTTGAATATCGATATTTTAGGTGCCCAAAGTCAATATGTGCATGCATTTTCTGTAACCGTTTATATCTCAAATTCAGGCTCAAAACACCTGTAAATTCGATTATTTGGGGTCCCAGAAGCGATCTGTACATGCCTACTCCGTGCTAGAATATTTTCAAAATATAGGCCCAAAACATGCTAAAAATCGATATTTTAGGTGCCCAAAGTCGATATCTCAAATTCAGGCCTAAAACATCCGAAAATCGATATTTTGGGGTCCCAGAAGCGATCTGTACATGCCTACTCAGATAAAAGCCCAAAACATGCTGTAAATCGATATTTTAGGTTCCGAAAGTCAATATGTGTATGCATCTTCTGCACTCGTTTATATCTCAAATTCAACGTCAAAACATCCAAAAATTCGATATTTTAGGGTCCCAAAAGCGATCTGTACATGCCTACTCAGTGCTAGAATGTTTTCAAAATATAGGCTCAAAATATGCTAAAAATCGATATTTTAAGTGTCCAAAGTCAATATGTGCATGCATCTTCTGTACCCGTTTATATCTCAAATTCAGGCTCAAAATACCCGAAAATTCGGTATTTTTGGGTCCTAGAAGCAATCTGTACATGCCTACTCCTAGATAGAATGTTTTCGAGATTCAGACCCAAAACATGCTCAAAATCGATATTTTAGGTGCCCAAAAGTCGATATGTGCATGCATCTTCTGTACCCGTTTATATCTCAAATTCAGGCTCAAAACACCCGACAATTCGATATTTTGGGGTCCCAGAAGCAAACTGTACATGCCTACTCAGTGCTAGAATATTTTTAAAATATAGGCCCAAAACATGCTAAAAATCGATATTTTAAGTGTCCAAAGTCAATATGTGCATGCATCTTCTGTACCCGTTTATATCTCAAATTAAGGCTCAAAACACCCGAAAATTCGATATTTTGGGGTCCTATAAGAGATCTGTACATGCCTACTTAGTGCTAGAATATTTTCAAAATATAGGCCCAATACATGCTAAAAATCGATATTTTAGGTGCCCAAAGTCGATATTTCAAATTCAGGCCCAAAACACCCGAAAATTCGATAATTTGGGGTCCCAGAAGCGAACTGTACATGCCTACTCCGTGTTAGAGTATTTTCAAAATACAGGCCCAAAACATAGTGAAAATCGATATTTTAGGTGCCAAAAAGTCGATATGTGCATGCATCTTCTGTACCCGTTTATATCTCAAATTCAGGCTCCAAACACCCGAAAATTCGATATTTTGGGGTCCCAGAAGCAATCTGTACATGCCTACTCAGTGCTAGAATGTTTTCAAAATATAGGCTGAAAACAAGCTAAAAATCGTTATTTTAAGTGTCCAAAGTCGATATGTGCATGCATCTTCTATACCCGTTTATATCTCAAATTCAGGCTCAAAACACCCGAAAAATCGGTATTTTTGGGTAATAGAAGCGATCTGTACATGCTTACTCCTAATTAGAATGTTTTCAAGATACAGACCAAAAACATGCTCAAAATCGATATTTTAGGTGCACAAAAGTCGATATGTGCATGCATCTTCAGTACCTGTTTATATCTCAAATTCAGGCTCAAAACATCCGAAAATTCGATATTTTTGTGCCCAAGAAGCGATCTGTACATGCCTACTCAGTGCTAGAATGTTTTCAAAATATAGGCCCAAAACAAGATAAAAATCGATATTTTAAGTGTCCAAAGTCAATATGTGCATGCATCTTTTGTACCCGTTTATATCTCAAATTCAGGCTCAAAACACCCGAAAATTCGATATTTTGGGGTCCCATAAGAGATCTGTACATGCCTACTTAGTGCTAGAATATTTTCAAAATAAAGGCCCAAAACATTCTAAAAATTGATATTTTAGGTGCCCAAAGTCGATATCTCAAATTCAGGCTTAAAACATCCGAAAATCGATATTTTGGGGTCCCAGAAGCGATCTCTACATGCCTACATAGATAAAAGCCCAAAACATGCTGTAAATCGATATTTTAGGTTCCGAAAATCAATATGTGTATGCATCTTCTGCACTCGTTTATATCTCAATTTCAACGTCAAAACATCAGAAAATTTTGATATTTTTGGGTCCCAGAAGCGATCTGTACATGCCTACTCAGTGCTAGAATGTTTTCAAAAAATAGGCTCAAAATATGCTAAAAATCGATATTTTCAGTGTCCAAAGTCGATATGTGAATGCATCTTCTTTACCTGTTTATATCTCAAATTCAGGCTCAAAACACCCGAAAATTCGGTATTTTTGGGTCCTAGAAGCAATCTGTACATGCCTACCCCTAGATAGAATGTTTTCGAGATTCAGGCCCAAAACATGCTCAAAATCGATATTTTAGGTGCCAAAAAGTCGATATGTGCATGCATCTTTTGTACCCGTTTATATATCAAATTCAGGCTCAAAACAACCGAAAATTCGATATTTTGGGGTCCCAGAAGCGATCTGTACATGCCTACTCAGTGCTAGAATATTTTTAAAATATAGGCCCAAAACATGCTAAAAATCGATATTTTAAGTGTCCAAAGTCAATATGTGCATGCATCTTCTGTACCCGTTTATATCTCAAATTCAGGCTCAAAACACCCGAAAATACGATATTTTGGGGTCCCATAAGAGATCTGTACATGCCTACATAGTGCTAGAATATTTTCAAAATATAGGCCCAAAACATGCTAAAAATCGATATTTTAGGTGCCCAAAGTCGATATCTCAAATTCAGGCCTAAAACATCCGAAAATCGATATTTTGGGGTCCCAGAAGCGATCTGTACATGCCTACTCAGATAAAAGCCCAAAACATGCTGTAAATCGATATTTTAGGTTCCGAAAGTCAATATGTGTATGCATCTTCTGCACTCGTTTATATCTCAAATTCAACTTCAAAACATCCGAAAATTCGATATTTTTTGGTCCCAGAAGCGATCTGTACATCTTACTCCTAATTAGAATGTTTTCAAGATACAGACCAAAAACATGCTCAAAATCGATATTTTAGGAGCACATAAGTCGATATGTGCATGCATCTTCAGTACCTGTTTATATCTCAAATTCAGGCTAAAAAACATCCGAAAATTCGATATTTTTGTGCCTAAGAAGCGATCTGTACATGCCTACTCAGTGCTAGAATGTTTTCAAAATAAAGGCTCAAAACAAGCTAAAAATCGATATTTTAAGTGTCCAAAGTCAATATGTGCATGCATCTTCTGTACCCGTTTATATCTCAAATTCAGGCTCAAAACACCCGAAAATTCGGTATTTTTGGGTAATAGAAGCGATATGTACATGCCTACTCCTAGTTAGAATGTTTTTAAGATACAGACCTAAAACATGCTCAAAATCGATATTTTAGGTGCCTAAAAGTCGATATGTGCATGCAACTTAAGTACCTGTTTATATCTCAAATTCAGGCTCACAACATCCGAAAATTCGATATTTTTGGGTAATAGAAGCAATCTGTACATGCTTACTCCTAGTTAGAATGTTTTCAAGATACAGACCCAAAACATGCTCAAAATCGATATTTTAGGTGCCCAAAAGTCTTCAGTACCTGTTTATATTTCAAATTCAGGCTCAAAACAACCGAAAATTCGATATTTTTGGTCCCAAGAAGAGATCTGTGCATGCCTTCTCCGTGTTAGAGTATTTTCAAACTACAGGCCCAAAACATGTTTAATATCGATATTTTAGGTGCCCAAAGTCAATATGTGCATGCATTTTCTGTATCCGTTTATATCTCAAATTCAGGCTCAAAACACCTGTAAATTCGATTACTTGGGGTCCCAGAAGCGATCTGTACATGCCTACTCCGTGCTAGAATAATTTCAAAATATAGGCCCAAAACATGCTAAAAATCGATATTTTAGGTGCCCAAAGTCGATATCTCAAATTCAGGCCTAAAACATCCGAAAATCGATATTTTGGGGTCCCAGAAGCGATCTGTACATGCCTACTCAGATAAAAGCCCAAAACATGCTGTAAATCGATATTTTAGGTTCCGAAAGTCAATATGTGTATGCATCTTCTGCACTCGTTTATATCTCAAATTCAACGTCAAAACATCCGAAAATTCGATATTTTTTGGTCCCAGAAGCGATCTGTACATCTTACTCCTAATTAGAATGTTTTCAAGATACAGACCAAAAACATGCTCAAAATCGATATTTTAGGAGCACATAAGTCGATATGTGCATGCATCTTCAGTACCTGTTTATATCTCAAATTCAGGCTAAAAAACATCCGAAAATTCGATATTTTTGTGCCTAAGAAGCGATCTGTACATGCCTACTCAGTGCTAGAATGTTTTCAAAATAAAGGCTCAAAACAAGCTAAAAATCGATATTTTAAGTGTCCAAAGTCAATATGTGCATGCATTTTCTGTACCCGTTTATATCTCAAATTCAGGCTCAAAACACCCGAAAATTCGGTATTTTTGGGTAATAGAAGCGATATGTACATGCCTACTCCTAGTTAGAATGTTTTTAAGATACAGACCTAAAACATGCTCAAAATCGATATTTTAGGTGCCTAAAAGTCGATATGTGCATGCAACTTCAGTACCTGTTTATATCTCAAATTCAGGCTCACAACATCCGAAAATTCGATATTTTTGGGTAATAGAAGCAATCTGTACATGCTTACTCCTAGTTAGAATGTTTTCAAGATACAGACCCAAAACATGCTCAAAATCGATATTTTAGGTGCCCAAAAGTCTTCAGTACCTGTTTATATTTCAAATTCAGGCTCAAAACAACCGAAAATTCGATATTTTTGGTCCCAAGAAGAGATCTGTGCATGCCTTCTCCGTGTTAGAGTATTTTCAAACTACAGGCCCAAAACATGTTTAATATCGATATTTTAGGTGCCCAAAGTCAATATGTGCATGCATTTTCTGTATCCGTTTATATCTCAAATTCAGGCTCAAAACACCTGTAAATTCGATTACTTGGGGTCCCAGAAGCGATCTGTACATGCCTACTCCGTGCTAGAATAATTTCAAAATATAGCCCCAAAACATGCTAAAAATCGATATTTTAGGTGCCCAAAGTCGATATCTCAAATTCAGGCCTAAAACATCCGAAAATCGATATTTTGGGGTCCCAGAAGCGATCTGTACATGTCTACTCAGATAAAAGCCCAAAACATGCTCTAAATCGATATTTTAGGTTCCGAAAGTCAATATGTGTATGCATCTTCTGCACTCGTTTATATCTCAAATTCAACGTCAAAACATCCGAAAATTCGATTTTTTAGGGTTCCAGAAGCGATCTGTACATGCCTACTCAGTGCTAGAATTTTTTCAAAATATAGGCGGAAAACAAGCTAAAAATCGTTATTTTAAGTGTCCAAAGTCGATATGTGCATGCATCTTCTATACCCGTTTATATCTCAAATTCAGGCTCAAAACACCCGAAAATTCGGTATTTTTGGGTCTTAGAAGCGATCTGTACATGCTTACTCCTAATTAGAATGTTTTCAAGATACAGACCAAAAACATGCTCAAAATCGATATTTTAGGTGCACAAAAGTCGATATGTGCATGCATCTTCAGTACCTGTTTATATCTCAAATTCAGGCTCAAAACATCTGAAAATTCGATATTTTTGTGCCCAAGAAGCGATCTGTACATGCCTACTCAGTGCTAGAATGTTTTCAAAATATAGGCCCAAAACAAGCTAAAAATCGAAATTTTAAGTGTCCAAAGTCAATATGTGCATGCATCTTCTGTACCCGTTTATATCTCAAATTCAGGCTCAAAACACCCGAAAATTCGATATTTTGGGGTCCCATAAGAGATCTGTACATGCCTACTTAGTGCTAGAATATTTTCAAAATATAGGCCCAAAACATGCTAAAAATCGATATTTTAGGTGCCCAAAGTCGATATCTCAAATTCAGGCCTAAAACATCCGAAAATCGATATTTTGGGGTCCCAGAAGCGATCTGTACATGCCTACTCAGATAAAAGCCCAAAACATGCTGTAAATCGATATTTTAGGTTTCGAAAGTCAATATGTGTATGCATCTTCTGCACTCGTTTATATCTCAAATTCAACGTCAAAACATCCGAAAATTCGATTATTTTGAGTCCCAGAAGCGATCTGTACATGCTTACACCTAATTAGAATGTTTTCAAGATACAGACCAAAAACATGCTCAAAATCGATATTTTAGGAGCACATAAGTCGATATGTGCATGCATCTTCAGTACCTGTTTATATCTCAAATTCAGGCTAAAAAACATCTGAAAATTCGATATTTTTGTGCCCAAGAAGCGATCTGTACATGCCTACTCAGTGCTAGAATGTTTTCAAAATAAAGGCTCAAAACAAGCTAAAAATCGATATTTTAAGTGTCCAAAGTCAATATGTGCATGCATCTTCTGTACCCGTTTATATCTCAAATTCAGGCTCAAAACACCCGAAAATTCGGTATTTTTGGGTAATTGAAGCGATATGTACATGCCTACTCCTAGTTAGAATGTTTTCAAGATACAGACCTAAAACATGCTCAAAATCGATATTTTAGGTGCCTAAAAGTCGATATGTGCATGCAACTTCAGTACCTGTTTATATCTCAAATTCAGGCTCACAACATCCGAAAATTCGATATTTTTGGGTAATAGAAGCAATCTGTACATGCTTACTCCTAGTTAGAATGTTTTCAAGATACAGACCCAAAACATGCTCAAAATCGATATTTTAGGTGCCCAAAAGTCTTCAGTACCTGTATATATTTCAAATTCAGGCTCAAAACAACCGAAAATTCGATATTTTTGGGCCCAAGAAGCGATCTGTACATGCCTACTCCGTGTTAGAGTATTTTCAAACTACAGGCCCAAAACATGTTTAATATCGATATTTTAGGTGCCCAAAGTCAATATGTGCATGCATTTTCTGTATCCGTTTATATCTCAAATTCAGGCTCAAAACACCTGTAAATTCGATTATTTGGGGTCCCAGAAGTGATCTGTACATGCCTACTCCGTGCTAGAATATTTTCAAAATATAGGCCCAAAACATGCTAAAAATCGATATTTTAGGTGCCCAAAGTCGATATCTCAAATTCAGGCCTAAAACATCCGAAAATCGATATTTTGGGGTCCCAGAAGCGATCTGTACATGCCTACTCAGATAAAAGCCCAAAACATGCTGTAAATCGATATTTTAGGTTCCGAAAGTCAATATGTGTATGCATCTTCTGCACTAGTTTATATCTCAAATTCAACGTCAAAACATCCGAAAATTCGATATTTTAGGGTCCCAGAAGCGATTTGTACATGCCTACTCAGTGCTAGAATGTTTTCAAAATATAGGCTCAAAATATGCTAAAAATCGATATTTTAAGTGTCCAAAGTCGATATGTGAATGCATCTTCTTTACCTGTTTATATCTCAAATTCAGGCTCAAAACACCCGAAAATTCGGTATTTTTGGGTCCTAGAAGCAATCTGTACATGCCTACTCCTAGATAGAATGTTTTCGAGATTCAGACCCAAAACATGCTCAAAATCGGTATTTTAGGTGCCCAAAAGTCGATATGTGCATGCATCTTCTGTACCCGTTTATATCTCAAATTCAGGCTCAAAACACCCGACAATTCGATATTTTGCGGTCCCAGAAGCAAACTGTACATGCCTACTCAGTGCTAGAATATTTTTAAAATATAGGCCCAAAACATGCTAAAAATCGATATTTTAAGTGTCCAAAGTCAATATGTGCATGCATCTTCTGTACCCGTTTATATCTCAAATTCAGGCTCAAAACACCCGAAAATTCGATATTTTGGGGTCCTATAAGAGATCTGTACATGCCTACTTAGTGCTAGAATATTTTCAAAATATAGGCCCAAAACATGCTAAAAATCGATATTTCAGGTGCCCAAAGTCGATATTTCAAATTCAGGCCTAAAACACCCGAAAATTCGATATTTTGGGGTCCCAGAAGCGAACTGTACATGCCTACTCCTTGTTAGAGTATTTTCAAAATACAGGCCCAAAACATAGTGAAAATCGATCTTTTAGGTGCCAAAAAGTCGATATGTGCATGCATCTTCTGTACCCGTTTATATCTCAAATTCAGGCTCCAAACACCCGAAAATTCGATATTTTGGGGTCCCAGAAGCAATCTGTACATGCCTACTCAGTGCTAGAATGTTTTCAAAATAAAGGCGGAAAACAAGCTAAAAATCGTTATTTTAAGTGTCCAAAGTCGATATGTGCATGCATCTTCTATACCCGTTTATATCTCAAATTCAGGCTCAAAACACCCGAACATTCAATATTTTGGGGTCCCACAAGCGATCTCTACATACCTACTCATTGCTAGAATATTTTCAAATTATAGGTCCAAAACATGCTAAATATCGATATTTTAGGTGCCTAAAGTTGATATCTCAAATTCAGGCCCAAAACACCCGAAAATTCGATCTTTTGGGGTCCAAGAAGCGATCTGTACATGCCTACTCCGTGTTAGAGTATTTTCAAAATACAGGCTCAAAACATACTGAAAATCGATCTTTTAGGTGCCCAAAAGTCGATATGTGCATGCATTTTCTGTACCAGTTTATATCTCAAATTTAGGCTCAAAACACCCGAAAATTCCATATTTTGGGGTCCCAGAAGCGATCTGTACATGCCTACTTCGTGTTAGAGTATTTTCAAAATACAGGCCCAAAACATGCTAAAAATCGATATTTTAGGTGCTCAAAGTCGATATCTCAAATTAAGGCCCAAAACACCCGAAAATTCGATATTTTGGGGTCCCAGAAGCGATCTGTACATACCTACTCATTGCTAAAATATTTTCAAAACATAGGCCCAAAACATGTTAAAAATCGATATTTCAGGTGCCCAAAGTTGATATCTCAAATTCAGGCTCAAAACACCCGAAAATTTGATATTTTGGGGTCCCAGAAGCGATCTGTACATGCCTACTTCGTGTTAGAATATTTTCAAAATATAGGTCCAAAACATGCTAAAAATCGATATTTCAGGTGCCCAAAGTTGATATCTCAAATTCAGGCTCAAAACACCCGAAAATTTGATATTTTTGGTTCTAGAAGCGATCTGTACGTGCCTACTCAGTGCTAGAATGTTTTCAAAATATAGGCTCAAAACATGCTAAAAATCGATATTATAAGTGTCCAAAGTCGATATGTGCATGCATCTTCTCTACCTGTTTATATCTCAAATTCAGGCTCAAAACACCCGAAAATTCGGTATTTTTGGGTCCTGGAAGCGATCTGTACATGCCTACTCCTAGTTAGAATGTTTTCTAGATACAGACCCAAAACATGCTCAAAATCGATATTTTCGGTGCCCAAAAATCGATATGTGCATGCATCTTCAGTACCCGTTTATATCTCAAATTCAGGCTCAAAACACCCGAAAATTCGATATTTTTGGGTCCCAGAAGCGATCTGTACATGCCTACTCAGTGCTAGAATATTTTCAAAATATAGGTCCAAAACATGCTAAATATCGATATTTTAAGTGCCTAAAATCGATATCTCGAATTCAGGCCCAAAACACCCGAAAATTCGATATTTTGGTGTCCCAGAAGCGATCTGTACATGCCTACTCCGTGTTAGAGTATTTTCAAAATACTGGCCGATTTAAACATGCTAAAAATCGATATTTTAAGTGTCCAAAGTCGATATGTGCATGCATCATCTGTACCCGTTTATATCTCAAATTTAACGTCAAAACACCCGAAAATACGGTATTTTTTGGTCCTAGGAGCGATCTGTACATGCCTACTTCGTGTTAGAGTATTATCAAAATACAGGCCCAAAACATGCTCAAAAAAAATATTTTTGGTGCCCAAAGTCGTTAACTCAAATAAAGGCCCAAAACACCCGAAAATTCGATATTTTGGGGTCCCAGAAGCGATCTGTACATGCCTACTCCGTGTTAGAGTATTTTGAAAATACAGGCCGAAAACATATTGAAAATCGATCTTTCAGTTGCCCAAAAGTCGATATGTGTATGCATCTTCTGTACCCGTTTATATCTCAAATTTAGGCTCAAAACACCCAAAAATTCGATATTTTGGGGTCCCTGAAGCAATCTGTACATGCTTACTTCGTGTTAGAGTATTTTCAAAATACAGGCCCAAAACATGCTAAGAAAAAATATTTTAGGTGCCCAAAGTCGATATCTCAAATTAAGCATCAAAACACATGAAAATTCGATATTTTGGGGTCCCAAAAGCGATCTGTACATGCCTACTCCGTGTTAGAGTATTTTCAAAATACAGGCCCAAAACATACTGAAAATCGATATTTTAGGTGCCCAAAGTTAATATGTGCATGCATCTTCTGTACCCGTTTATATCTCAAATTCAGGCTCAAAACACCCGAACATTCAATATTTTGGGGTCCCACAAGCGATCTCTACATACCTACTCATTGCTAGAATATTTTCAAATTATATGTCCAAAACATGCTAAATATCGATATTTTAGGTGCCTAAAGTTGATATCTCAAATTCAGGCCCAAAACACCCGAAAATTCGATCTTTTGGGGTCCAAGAAGCGATCTGTACATGCCTACTCCGTGTTAGAGTATTTTCAAAATACAGGCCCAAAACATACTGAAAATCGATCTTTTAGGTGCCCAAAAGTCGATATGTGCATGCATTTTCTGTACCAGTTTATATCTCAAATTTAGGCTCAAAACACCCGAAAATTCCATATTTTGGGGTCCCAGAAGCGATCTGTACATGCCTACTTCGTGTTAGAGTATTTTCAAAATACAGGCCCAAAACATGCTAAAAATCGATATTTTAGGTGCTCAAAGTCGATATCTCAAATTAAGTCCCAAAACACCCGAAAATTCGATATTTTGGGGTCCCAGAAGCGATCTGTACATACCTACTCATTGCTAAAATATTTTCAAAACATAGGCCCAAAACATGTTAAAAATCGATATTTCAGGTGCCCAAAGTTGATATCTCAAATTCAGGCTCAAAACACCCGAAAATTTGATATTTTGGGGTCCCAGAAGCGATCTGTACATGCCTACTCAGTGCTAGAATATTTTCAAAATATAGGTCCAAAACATGCTAAAAATCGATATTTTAGGTGCCCAAAGTCGATATCTCAAATTCAGGCCCAAAACACCCGAAAATTCGATATTTTTGGTTCTAGAAGCGATCTGTACGTGCCTACTCAGTGCTAGAATATTTTCAAAAAATAGGCTCAAAACATGCTAAAAATCGATATTTTAAGTGTCCAAAGTCGATATGTGCATGCATCTTCTGTACCTGTTTATATCTCAAATTCAGGCTCAAAACACCCGAAAATTCGGTATTTTTGGGTCCTGGAAGCGATCTGTACATGCCTACTCTTAGTTAGATTGTTTTCTAGATACAGACCCAAAACATGCTCAAAATCGATATTTTCGGTGCCCAAAAATCGATATGTGCATGCATCTTCAGTACCCGTTTATATCTCAAATTCAGGCTCAAAACACCCGAAAATTCGATATTTTTGGGTCCCAGAAGCGATCTGTACATGCCTACTCAGTGCTAGAATATTTTCAAAATATAGGTCCAAAACATGCTAAATATCGATATTTTAAGTGCCTAAAATCGATATCTCAAATTCAGGCCCAAAACACCCGAAAATTCGATATTTTGGTGTCCCAGAAGCGATCTGTACATGCCTACTCCGTGTTAGAGTATTTTCAAAATACTGGCCGAAAACATACTGAAAATCGATCTTTTAAGTACCCAAAAGTCGATATGTGTATGCATCTTCTATACCCTTTTATATCTCAAATTTAGGCTCAAAACACCCGAAAATTCTATATTTTGGGGTCCCAGAAGCGATCTGTACATGCCTACTTCGTGTTAGAGTATTTTCAAAATACAGGCCCAAAACATGCTAAAAAAAAATATTTTAGGTGCCCAAAGTCAATATCTCAAATTAAGGCCCAAAACACCCGAAAATTCGATATTTTGGGGTCCCAGAAGCGATCTGTACATACCTACTCATTGCTAAAATATTTTCAAAACATAGGTCCAAAACATGTTAAAAATCGATATTTCAGGTGCCCAAAGTTGATATCTCAAATTCAGGCTCAAAACACCCGAAAATTTGATATTTTTGGGTCCCAGAAGCGATCTGTACATGCCTACTCAGTGCTAGAATATTTTTAAAATATAGGTCCAAAACATGCTAAAAATCGATATTTTAGGTGCCCAAAGTCGATATCTCAAATTCAGGCCCAAAACACCCGAAAATTTAATATTTTTGGTTCTAGAAGCGATCTGTACGTGCCTACTCAGTGCTAGAATGTTTTCAAAATATGGGCTCAAAACATGCTAAAAATCGATATTTTAAGTGTCCAAAGTCGATATGTGCATGCATCTTCTGTACCTGTTTATATCTCAAATACAGGCTCAAAACACCCGAAAATTCGGTATTTTTGGGTCCTGGAAGCGATCTGTACATGCCTACTCCTAGTTAGAATGTTTTCTAGATACAGACCCAAAACATGCTCAAAATCGATATTTTCGGTGCCCAAAAGTCGATATGTGCATGCATCTTCAGTACCCGTTTATATCTCAAATTCAGGCTCAAAACACCCGAAAATTCGATATTTTGGGGTCCCTGAAGCGATCTGTACATGCCTACTTATTGTTAGGGTATTTTCAAAATACAAGCCCAAAACATGCTACAAAAAAATATTTTAGGTGCCCAAAGTCGATATCTCAAATTAAGGCCCAATATAAGAGATCCAGCCATCATAACAAACTCATGTGATCTCTCAGAGAATGGGATTGAAATCTTGCAAATTGAACTAGAAAAAATGACAGTAACATCAGCCTATAAACCACCTGCAACCCCTTTCGCCTGGCCAAGTAATCAAAATATCAGAAATGGCATGAAACCACATCTGATCATAGGCGATTTTAATAGTCATAACACCACATGGGGCTACAGTAATAATAACAAAGATGGTGAGGAAGTAGAACTTTGGGCACTTAACCAAGGCCTCACTCTCCTCCATGATGCCAAACAAAAACCATCTTTCCTTAGTGCCAGATGTAGGAGAGGGTACAATCCAGACCTAGCCTTTGTTACATCAAGGCACTCTAATACTTTTGAGAAATTAGTCCTGGATCCAGTCCCTAGATCCCAACATCGACCACTTGCAATAGACATCAGACCCATCATAAGACCACACATGGGCAAGCCAATAAAAAGATTCAACTTTCGTAAAGCTAACTGGGAAAAATTTACATCAATGCTTGATGCTGCAATCAACAGCATTAATGCATGCCCTGACAACTATGAAACCTTCAAAAACCATGTATGGAAATCTGCAACAGCAAGTATACCAAGAAGTGGCAGAAAGCAATACATCCCTTGCCTCACAGAACAAAGCAAGACTCTGTATTCTGAATACAAACAGGCCTATGAAAATGATCCTTTTGCCGAAGACACCATCGAAATTGGCGAATCACTGCTCAGCTCTATTGGCAGTGAAAAGAGAGATCGCTGGCAGGAGCTTATCACTGGTATTGATCTAACACATAATAGCAAAAAAGCCTGGAAAACTATCAAGAAACTTAACTCAGAATCAAACACCAATACTAGCATACCAGAAACAACACCAAACAAAGTCGCTCACCAACTCCTGCTTAATGGTAAACCCAATAACAAACCACGTGGGTACAAAAAGAAATTAAAAGAGGACACTAACAAAATCATGAATGAGAGCAGCACACAATTCCCTCCATTTTCTATCGAGGAGGTGGATGCAGGAATAAAAACCATCAAACTTGGCAAAGCTGCCGGAATTGATGGAATCACACCAGAAATGGTACACCACCTCGGCCCAAGAGCCAGAGAATGGATCACCAGGTTGTTCAACAAATGTGTGATAACAAAGAAAGTCCCCAAAGTCTGGAAAAAGACTAAAGTTGTAGCTCTCCTGAAACCAGGGAAAGATCCTAAGTCCCCAAAGAGCTATAGACCTATATCTCTCTTATGTGTTTTATACAAACTATATGAGAGACTAATCATGACCCGAATCTCACCAATAGTTGACGACCAGCTATCATGTGATCAAGCAGGTTTTAGACCTGGCCGTTCCTGCTGTGGACAGGTTCTAAACCTAACACAATTTATAGAAGATGGCTACGAAAACCAACTTAAAACAGGAGCTGTGTTTGTGGACCTCACAGCGGCCTATGACACTGTGAACCACAAGGCCCTCCTCTTCAAGGTAGCTAAAATGATAAAAAACACCACAATAATCAAAGTCCTGGAATCTCTGCTTAACAACCGGCAGTATTTCGTTGAGATGAACTCAAAGAAAAGCCGATGGAGACTCCAAAAAAACGGACTCCCACAGGGCTCAGTTCTTGCCCCAATGCTCTTTAATATATACACAAACGACCAGCCACAATTTAGAAATATCCGCAGATTCATCTATGCAGATGACCTCTGCATTGCCACACAATCTAAAACATTTGAAATAATTGAAAACAGACTCACAGAAGCACTGTCCATACTTTCAGGTTACTATAAACAATGGTTTTTAAATGCTAACCCAGGAAAAACACAAGTCTGCACCTTCCACCTCAACAACCATCAGGCTAACCGAATTCTCAGAGTCAAATGGGAAAATGAAGAACTTGAAAATACCAAATTCCCTGTATACCTTGGGGTTACTCTCGACAGAACCCTCTCATTTAAAGAACATATGAGAAAACTTAAAGAAAAAGTTGCAAGCCGTAACAACCTCCTCAGGAAACTTGCAAATTCAAAATGGGGCACAGATCCGAACACCCTCAAAACTACAGCAGTTGCTCTGTGTTTCTCCACAGCTGAGTACTGTGCCCCAGTCTGGGCTAGGTCTTGCCATGCATCAGCAGTAGATGCTGAGCTTAACCAGGCTTGTCGCACCATCACAGGCAACCTGAAACCCACACCACTACCAGCTGTGTACCGCATGGCCAGTATCGCACCACCAGCCATCAGACGTGATACTCTTACAAGACAAGAGCGCGACAAACAGCTAAGTGGCAGTAGACACCCATTATATGGCCACCAACAACCCCCACAGAGACTTAAATCTCGCAAGAGTTTTGCAACAACTAATGGTCTAGATGGGAGCAACCCAGCACAACATCGGCTGGAGCAATGGGAGATATGGGACAGGTCTACCTTCCATCCTACGGTACCACCACCATCCGAATCACTCCCAAATGGAACGTCCTTTAAAAGGAATGAATGGGTGGCCCTGAACAGAGCCAGGGCAAAAGTTGGCCGCACACAAGACAATCTCCACAAATGGGGGCTTGTTCCCCAACCAACCTGTCCCTGTGGAGAACCCATACAAACAATGGACCACATCCTCCGAGAATGCACACTGGGTCCACATTGCACCGACCAAGATCTTCTGGATGCAAACCAATCAGCCTCACAGTGGTGCCAGTGGTGGCATGAAAAGATATGATGAAGGCCCAAAACACCCGAAAATTCGATATTTTGGGGTCCTAGAAGCGATCTGTACATGCCTACTCCGTGTTAGAGTATTTTCAAAATACAGGCCCAAAACATGCTGAAAATCGATATTTTAGGTGCCCAAAGTCAATATGTGCATGCATCTTCTGTACCCGTATATATCTCAAATTCAGTCTCAAAACACCCGAAAATTTGATATTTTTGGGTCCCAGAAGCGATCTGTACATGCCTACTCAGTGCTAGAATATTTTCAAAATATAGGTCCAAAACATGCTAAATATCGATATTTTAGGTGCCTAAAGTCGATATCTCAAATTCAGGCCCAAAACACCGGAAAATTCGATATTTTGGGGTCCCAGAAGCGATCTGTACATGCCCACACCGTGTTAGAGTATTTTCAAAATACAGGCCCAAATATACTGAAAATCGATCTTTTAGGTGCCCAAAAGTCGATAAGTGCATGCATCTTCTGTACCCGTTTATATCTCAAATTTAGGCTCAAAACACCCGAAAATTCGATATTTTGGGGTCCCAGAAGCGATCTGTACATGCCTACTTCGTGTTAGAGGATTTTCAAAATACAGGCCCATAACATGCTGAAAATCGATATTTTAGGTGCCCAAGCTCAATATGTACATGTATCTTGTGTACCCGTTTATATCTCAAATTTAGGCTCAAAACACCCGAAAATTCGATATTTTGGGGTCCCAGAAGGGATCTCTACATGCCTACTCCGTGTTAGAGTATTTTCAAAATAAAGGCCCAAAACATGCTGAAAATCGATATTTTAGATGTCCAAAGTCAATATGTGCATGCATCTTCTGTACCCGTTTTTATTTAAAATTTAGGCTCAAAACACCCGAAAATTCGATATTTTGGGGTCCCAGAAGCGATCTGTACATGCCTACTCAGTGCTAGAATATTTTCAAAATATAGGCCCAAAACGTGCTAAATATTGATATTTTAGGTGCCCTAAGTCGATATCTCAAATTCAGGCTCAAAACACCCGAAAATTCGATATTTTGGGGTCCCAGAAGCGATCTGTACATGCCTACTTCGTGTTAGAGTATTTTCAAAATACGGGCCCAAAACGTGCTAAAAATTGATATTTTAGGTGCCCGAAGTCGATATCTCAAATTAAGGGCCAAAAGACCCGAAAATTCGATATTTTGGGGTCCCAGAAGCGATCTGTACATACCTACTCATTGCTAAAATATTTTCAAAACATAGGTCCAAAACATGTTAAAAATCGATATTTCAGGTGCCCAAAGTTGATATCTCAAATTCAGGCTCAAAACACCCGAAAATTCTATATTTTTAGGTCCCAGAATCGATCTGTACATGCCTACTCAGTGCTAGAATATTTTCAAAATATAGGTCCAAAACATGCTAAAATCGATATTTTAGGTGCCCAAAGTCGATATCTCAAATTCAGGCCCAAAACACCCGAAAATTCGATATTTTTGGTTCTAGAAGCGATCTGTACGAGCCTACTCAGTGCTAGAATGTTTTCAAAATTTGGGCTCAAAACATGCTAAAAATCTATATTTTAAGTGTCCAAAGTCAATATGTGCATGCATCTTCTGTACCTGTTTATATCTCAAATTCAGGCTCAAAACACCCGAAAACTCGGTATTTTTGGGTCCTGGAAGCGATCTGTACATGCCTACTCCTAGTTAGAATGTTTTCTAGATACAGACCCAAAATATGCTCAAAATCGATATTTTCGGTGCCCAAAAGTCGATATGTGCATGCATCTTCAGTACCCGTTTATATCTCAAATTCAGGCTCAAAACACCCGAAAATTCGATATTTTGGGGTCCCTGAAGCGATCTGGACATGCCTACTCCGTGTTAGAGTATTTTCAAAATACAGGCCCAAAACATGCTGAAAATCGATATTTTAGGTGCCCAAAGTCAATATGTGCATGCATCTTCTGTACCCGTTTATATCTCAAATTCAGGCTCAAAACACCCGAAAATTCGATATTTTTGGGTACCAGAAGCGATCTGTACATGCCTACTCAGTGCTAGAATATTTTCAAAATATAGGTCCAAAACACGCTAAATATCGATATTTTAAGTGCCTAAAATCGATATCTCAAATTCAGGCCCAAAACACCCGAAAATTCGATATTTTGGTGTCCCAGAAGCGATCTGTACATGCTTACTCCGTGTTAGAGTATTTTCAAAATACAGGCCGAAAACTTACTGAAAATCGATCTTTTAAGTGCCCAAAAGTCGATATGTGTATGCATCTTCTATACCCGTATATATCTCAAATTTAGGCTCAAAACACCCGAATATTCGATATTTTGGGGTCCCTGAAACGATCTGGACATGCCTACTCCGTGTTAGAGTATTTTCAAAATACAGGCCCAAAACATGCTGAAAATCGATATTTTAGGTGCCCAAAGTCAATATGTGCATGCATCTTCTGTACCCGTTTATATCTCAAATTCAGGCTCAAAACACCCGAAAATTCGATATTTTTGGGTACCAGAAGCGATCTGTACATGCCTACTCAGTGCTAGAATATTTTCAATATATAGGTCCAAAACACGCTAAATATCGATATTTTAAGTGCCTAAAATCGATATCTCAAATTCAGGCCCAAAACACCCGAAAATTCGATATTTTGGTGTCCCAGAAGCGATCTGTACATGCTTACTCCGTGTTAGAGTATTTTCAAAATACAGGCCGAAAACTTACTGAAAATCGATCTTTTAAGTGCCCAAAAGTCGATATGTGTATGCATCTTCTATACCCGTTTATATCTCAAATTTAGGCTCAAAACACCCGAATATTCGATATTTTGGGGTCCCAGAAGCGATCTGTACATGCCTACTTCGTGTTAGAGTATTTTCAAAATACAAGCCCAAAACATGCTAAAAAAAAATATTTTAGGTGCCCAAAGTCGATATATCAAATTAAGGCCCAAAACACCCGAAAATTCGATATTTTGGGGTCCTAGAAGCGATCTGTTCATGCCTACTCCGTGTTAGAGTATTTTCAAAATACAGGCCCAAAACATGCTAAAAATCGATATTTTAGGTGCCCAAAGTCAATATGTTCAAGCATCTTCTGTACCCGTTTATATCTCAAATTCAGGCCCAAAACACCCGAAAATTCGATATTTTTGGTTCTTGAAGCGATCTGTACGAGCCTACTCAGTGCTGGAATGTTTTCAAAATATGGGCTCAAAACATGCTAAAAATCGATATTTTCGGTGCCCAATAGTCGATATGTGCATGCATCTTCAGTACCCGTTTATATCTCAAATTCAGGCTCAAAACACCCGAAAATTCGATATTTTGGGGTCCCTGAAGCGATCTGGACATGCCTACTCCGTGTTAGAGTATTTTCAAAATACAGGCCCAAAACATGCTGAAAATCGATATTTTAGGTGCCCAAAGTCAATATGTGAATGCATCTTCTGTACCCGTTTATATCTCAAATTCAGGCTCAAAACACCCGAAAATTCGATATTTTTGGGTACCAGAAGCGATCTGTACATGCCTACTCAGTGCTAGAATATTTTCAAAATATAGGTCCAAAACACTCTAAATATCGATATCTTAAGTGCCTAAAATCGATATCTCAAATTCAGGCCCAAAACACCCGAAAATTCGATATTTTGGTGTCCCAGAAGCGATCTGTACATGCCTACTCCGTGTTAGAGTATTTTCAAAATACAAGCCGAAAACTTACTGAAAATCGATCTTTTAAGTGCCCAAAAGTCGATATGTGTATGCATCTTCTATACCCGTTTATATCTCAAATTTAGGCTCAAAACACCCGAATATTCGATATTTTGGGGTCCCAGAAGCAATCTGTACATGCCTACTTCGTGTTAGAGTATTTTCAAAATACAAGCCCAAAACATGCCAAAAAAAAATATTTTAGGTGCCCAAAGTCGATACCTCAAATTAAGGCCCAAAACACCCGAAAATTCGATATTTTGGGGTCCTAGAAGCGATCTGTACATGCCTACTCCGTGTTAGAGTATTTTCAAAATACAGGCCCAAAACATGCTGAAAATCGATATTTTAGGTGCCCAAAGTCAATATGTGCATGCATCTTCTGTACCCGTTTATATCTCAAATTCAGTCTCAAAAAACCCGAAAATTTGATATTTTTGGGTCCCAGAAGCGATCTGTACATGCCTACTCAGTGCTAGAATATTTTCAAAATATAGGTCCAAAACATGCTAAATATCGATATTTTAGGTGCCTAAAGTCGATATCTCAAATTCAGGCCCAAAACACCCGTAAATTCGATATTTTGTTGTCCCAGAAGCGATCTGTACATGCCCACTCCGTGTTAGAGTATTTTCAAAATACAGGCCCAAAACATAATGAAAATCGATCTTTTAGGTGCCCAAAAGTCGATATGTGCATGCATCTTCTGTACCCGTTTATATCTCAAATTTAGGCTCAAAATACCCGAAAATTCGATATTTTGGGGTCCCAGAAGCGATCTGTACATGCCTACTTCGTGTTAGAGGATTTTCAAAATACAGGCCCATAACATGCTGAAAATCGATATTTTAGGTGCCCAAAGTCAATACGTGCATGCATTTTCTGTACCCGTTTATATCTCAAATTCAGGCTCAAAACACCCGAAAATTCGATATTTTGGGGTCCCAGAAGGGATCTGTACATGCCTACTCAGATACAGGCCCAAAACATGCTGAAAATAGATATTTTAGGTGCCCAAACTCAATGTGTATGCATCTTTTGCACCTGTTTATATCCCAAATTTAACCTCAAAACACCCGAAAATTCGATATTTTGGGGTCCCAGAAGCGATTTGTACATGCCTACTCCGTGTTAGAGTATTTTCAAAATATAGGCCCAAAACATGCTGAAAATCGATCTTTTAGGTGCCCAAAGTCAATATGTGCATGCATCTTATGTACCCGTTTATATTTAAAATTTAGGCTGAAAACACCCGAAAATTCGATATTTTGGGGTCCCAGAAGCGATCTGTACATGCCTACTTCGTGTTAGAGTATTTTCAAAATACAGGCCCAAAACATGCTAAAAAAAAATATTTTAGGTGCCCAAAGTCAATATCTCAAATTAAGGCCCAAAACACCCGAAAATTCGATATTTTGGGGTCCCAGAAGCGATCTGTACATACCTACTCATTGCTAAAATATTTTCAAAACATAGGTCCAAAACATGTTAAAAATCGATATTTCAGGTGCCCAAAGTTGATATCTCAAATTCAGGCTCAAAACACCCGAAAATTTGATATTTTTGGGTCCCAGAAGCGATCTGTACATGCCTACTCAGTGCTAGAATATTTTTAAAATATAGGTCCAAAACATGCTAAAAATCGATATTTTAGGTGCCCAAAGTCGATATCTCAAATTCAGGCCCAAAACACCCGAAAATTTAATATTTTTGGTTCTAGAAGCGATCTGTACGTGCCTACTCAGTGCTAGAATGTTTTCAAAATATGGGCTCAAAACATGCTAAAAATCGATATTTTAAGTGTCCAAAGTCGATATGTGCATGCATCTTCTGTACCTGTTTATATCTCAAATACAGGCTCAAAACACCCGAAAATTCGGTATTTTTGGGTCCTGGAAGCGATCTGTACATGCCTACTCCTAGTTAGAATGTTTTCTAGATACAGACCCAAAACATGCTCAAAATCGATATTTTCGGTGCCCAAAAGTCGATATGTGCATGCATCTTCAGTACCCGTTTATATCTCAAATTCAGGCTCAAAACACCCGAAAATTCGATATTTTGGGGTCCCTGAAGCGATCTGTACATGCCTACTTATTGTTAGGGTATTTTCAAAATACAAGCCCAAAACATGCTACAAAAAAATATTTTAGGTGCCCAAAGTCGATATCTCAAATTAAGGCCCAATATAAGAGATCCAGCCATCATAACAAACTCATGTGATCTCTCAGAGAATGGGATTGAAATCTTGCAAATTGAACTAGAAAAAATGACAGTAACATCAGCCTATAAACCACCTGCAACCCCTTTCGCCTGGCCAAGTAATCAAAATATCAGAAATGGCATGAAACCACATCTGATCATAGGCGATTTTAATAGTCATAACACCACATGGGGCTACAGTAATAATAACAAAGATGGTGAGGAAGTAGAACTTT
Organism: Petrolisthes cinctipes; assembly: GCA_033782935.1. Classification (NCBI taxonomy): domain Eukaryota; kingdom Metazoa; phylum Arthropoda; class Malacostraca; order Decapoda; family Porcellanidae; genus Petrolisthes; species Petrolisthes cinctipes. Next base: position 478,332 of record JAWQEG010001276.1, read on the forward strand.
GGGCACTTAACCAAGGCCTCACCCTCCTCCATGATGCCAAACAAAAACCATCTTTCCTTAGTGCCAGATGTAGGAGAGGGTACAATCCAGACCTAGCCTTTGTTACATCAAGGCACTCTAATACTTTTGAGAAATTAGTCCTGGATCCAGTCCCTAGATCCCAACATCGACCACTTGCAATAGACATCAGACCCATCATAAGACCACACATGGGCAAGCCAATAAAAAGATTCAACTTTCGTAAAGCTAACTGGGAAAAATTTACATCAATGCTTGATGCTGCAATCAACAGCATTAATGCATGCCCTGACAACTATGAAACCTTCAAAAACCATGTATGGAAATCTGCAACAGCAAGTATACCAAGAAGTGGCAGAAAGCAATACATCCCTTGCCTCACAGAACAAAGCAAGACTCTGTATTCTGAATACAAACAGGCCTATGAAAATGATCCTTTTGCCGAAGACACCATCGAAATTGGCGAATCACTGCTCAGCTCTATTGGCAGTGAAAAGAGAGATCGCTGGCAGGAGCTTATCACTGGTATTGATCTAACACATAATAGCAAAAAAGCCTGGAAAACTATCAAGAAACTTAACTCAGAATCAAACACCAATACTAGCATACCAGAAACAACACCAAACAAAGTCGCTCACCAACTCCTGCTTAATGGTAAACCCAATAACAAACCACGTGGGTACAAAAAGAAATTAAAAGAGGACACTAACAAAATCATGAATGAGAGCAGCACACAATTCCCTCCATTTTCTATCGAGGAGGTGGATGCAGGAATAAAAACCATCAAACTTGGCAAAGCTGCCGGAATTGATGGAATCACACCAGAAATGGTACACCACCTCGGCCCAAGAGCCAGAGAATGTATCACCAGGTTGTTCAACAAATGTGTGATAACAAAGAAAGTCCCCAAAGTCTGGAAAAAGACTAAAGTTGTAGCTCTCCTGAAACCAGGGAAAGATCCTAAGTCCCCAAAGAGCTATAGACCTATATCTCTCTTATGTGTTTTATACAAACTATATGAGAGACTAATCATGACCCGAATCTCACCAATAGTTGACGACCAGCTATCATGTGATCAAGCAGGTTTTAGACCTGGCCGTTCCTGCTGTGGACAGGTTCTAAACCTAACACAATTTATAGAAGATGGCTACGAAAACCAACTTAAAACAGGAGCTGTGTTTGTGGACCTCACAGCGGCCTATGACACTGTGAACCACAAGGCCCTCCTCTTCAAGGTAGCTAAAATGATAAAAAACACCACAATAATCAAAGTCCTGGAATCTCTGCTTAACAACCGGCAGTATTTCGTTGAGATGAACTCAAAGAAAAGCCGATGGAGACTCCAAAAAAACGGACTCCCACAGGGCTCAGTTCTTGCCCCAATGCTCTTTAATATATACACAAACGACCAGCCACAATTTAGAAATATCCGCAGATTCATCTATGCAGATGACCTCTGCATTGCCACACAATCTAAAACATTTGAAATAATTGAAAACAGACTCACAGAAGCACTGTCCATACTTTCAGGTTACTATAAACAATGGTTTTTAAATGCTAACCCAGGAAAAACACAAGTCTGCACCTTCCACCTCAACAACCATCAGGCTAACCGAATTCTCAGAGTCAAATGGGAAAATGAAGAACTTGAAAATACCAAATTCCCTGTATACCTTGGGGTTACTCTCGACAGAACCCTCTCATTTAAAGAACATATGAGAAAACTTAAAGAAAAAGTTGCAAGCCGTAACAACCTCCTCAGGAAACTTGCAAATTCAAAATGGGGCACAGATCCGAACACCCTCAAAACTACAGCAGTTGCTCTGTGTTTCTCCACAGCTGAGTACTGTGCCCCAGTCTGGGCTAGGTCTTGCCATGCATCAGCAGTAGATGCTGAGCTTAACCAGGCTTGTCGCACCATCACAGGCAACCTGAAACCCACACCACTACCAGCTGTGTACCGCATGGCCAGTATCGCACCACCAGCCATCAGACGTGATACTCTTACAAGACAAGAGCGCGACAAACAGCTAAGTGGCAGTAGACACCCATTATATGGCCACCAACAACCCCCACAGAGACTTAAATCTCGCAAGAGTTTTGCAACAACTAATGGTCTAGATGGGAGCAACCCAGCACAACATCGGCTGGAGCAATGGGAGATATGGGACAGGTCTACCTTCCATCCTACGGTACCACCACCATCCGAATCACTCCCAAATGGAACGTCCTTTAAAAGGAATGAATGGGTGGCCCTGAACAGAGCCAGGGCAAAAGTTGGCCGCACACAAGACAATCTCCACAAATGGGGGCTTGTTCCCCAACCAACCTGTCCCTGTGGAGAACCCATCCAAACAATGGACCACATCCTCCGAGAATGCACACTGGGTCCACATTGCACCGACCAAGATCTTCTGGATGCAAACCAATCAGCCTCACAGTGGTGCCAGTGGTGGCATGAAAAGATATGATGAAGGCCCAAAACACCCGAAAATTCGATATTTTGGGGTCCTAGAAGCGATCTGTACATGCCTACTCCGTGTTAGAGTATTTTCAAAATACAGGCCCAAAACATGCTGAAAATCGATATTTTAGGTGCCCAAAGTCAATATGTGCATGCATCTTCTGTACCCGTATATATCTCAAATTCAGTCTCAAAACACCCGAAAATTTGATATTTTTGGGTCCCAGAAGCGATCTGTACATGCCTACTCAGTGCTAGAATATTTTCAAAATATAGGTCCAAAACATGCTAAATATCGATATTTTAGGTGCCTAAAGTCGATATCTCAAATTCAGGCCCAAAACACCGGAAAATTCGATATTTTGGGGTCCCAGAAGCGATCTGTACATGCCCACTCCGTGTTAGAGTATTTTCAAAATACAGGCCCAAATATACTGAAAATCGATCTTTTAGGTGCCCAAAAGTCGATAAGTGCATGCATCTTCTGTACCCGTTTATATCTCAAATTTAGGCTCAAAACACCCGAAAATTCGATATTTTGGGGTCCCAGAAGCGATCTGTACATGCCTACTTCGTGTTAGAGGATTTTCAAAATACAGGCCCATAACATGCTGAAAATCGATATTTTAGGTGCCCAAGCTCAATATGTACATGCATCTTGTGTACCCGTTTATATCTCAAATTTAGGCTCAAAACACCCAAAAATTCGATATTTTGGGGTCCCAGAAGGGATCTGTACATGCCTACTCCGTGTTAGAGTATTTTCAAAATAAAGGCCCAAAACATGCTGAAAATCGATATTTTAGATGCCCAAAGTCAATATGTGCATGCATCTTCTGTACCCGTTTTTATTTAAAATTTAGGCTCAAAACACCCGAAAATTCGATATTTTGGGGTCCCAGAAGCGATCTGTACATGCCTACTCAGTGCTAGAATATTATCAAAATATAGGCCCAAAACGTGCTAAATATTGATATTTTAGGTGCCCTAAGTCGATATCTCAAATTCAGGCTCAAAACACCCGAAAATTCGATATTTTTGGGTCCCAGAAGCGATCTGTACATGCCTACTTCGTGTTAGAGTATTTTCAAAATACAGGCCCAAAACGTGCTAAAAATTAATATTTTAGGTGCCCGAAGTCGATATCTCAAATTAAGGGCCAAAAGACCCGAAAATTCGATATTTTGGGGTCCCAGAAGCGATCTGTACATACCTACTCATTGCTAAAATATTTTCAAAACATAGGTCCAAAACATGTTAAAAATCGATATTTCAGGTGCCCAAAGTTGATATCTCAAATTCAGGCTCAAAACACCCGAAAATTCGATATTTTTAGGTCCCAGAATCGATCTGTACATGCCTACTCAGTGCTAGAATATTTTCAAAATATAGGTCCAAAACATGCTAAAATCGATATTTTAGGTGCCCAAAGTCGATATCTCAAATTTAGGCCCAAAACACCCGAAAATTCGATATTTTTGGTTCTAGAAGCGATCTGTACGAGCCTACTCAGTGCTAGAATGTTTTCAAAATATGGGCTCAAAACATGCTAAAAATCGATATTTTAAGTGTCCAAAGTCGATATGTGCATGCATCTTCTGTACCTGTTTATATCTCAAATTCAGGCTCAAAACACCCGAAAACTCGGTATTTTTGGGTCCTGGAAGCGATCTGTACATGCCTACTCCTAGTTAGAATGTTTTCTAGATACAGACCCAAAATATGCTCAAAATCGATATTTTCGGTGTCCAAAAGTCGATAAATGCATGCATCTTCAGTACCCGTTTATATCTCAAATTCAGGCTCAAAACACCCGAAAATTCGATATTTTGGGGTCCCTGAAGCGATCTGGACATGCCTACTCCGTGTTAGAGTATTTTCAAAATACAGGCCCAAAACATGCTGAAAATCGATATTTTAGGTGCCCAAAGTCAATATGTGCATGCATCTTCTGTACCCGTTTATATCTCAAATTCAGGCTCAAAACACCCGAAAATTCGATATTTTTGGGTACCAGAAGCGATCTGTACATGCCTACTCAGTGCTAGAATATTTTCAAAATATAGGTCCAAAACACGCTAAATATCGATATTTTAAGTGCCTAAAATCGATATCTCAAATTCAGGCCCAAAACACCCGAAAATTCGATATTTTGGTGTCCCAGAAGCGATCTGTACATGCTTACTCCATGTTAGAGTATTTTCAAAATACAGGCCGAAAACTTACTGAAAATCGATCTTTTAAGTGCCCAAAAGTCGATATGTGTATGCATCTTCTGTACCTGTTTATATCTCAAATTCAGGCTCAAAACACCCGAAAACTCGGTATTTTTGGGTCCTGGAAGCGATCTGTACATGCCTACTCCTAGTTAGAATGTTTTCTAGATACAGACCCAAAATATGCTCAAAATCGATATTTTCGGTGCCCAAAAGTCGATATGTGCATGCATCTTCAGTACCCGTTTATATCTCAAATTCAGGCTCAAAACACCCGAAAATTCGATATTTTTGGGTACCAGAAGCGATCTGTACATGCCTACTCAGTGCTAGAATATTTTCAAAATATAGGTCCAAAACACGCTAAATATCGATATTTTAAGTGCCTAAAATCGATATCTCAAATTCAGGCCCAAAACACCCGAAAATTCGATATTTTGGTGTCCCAGAAGCGATCTGTACATGCTTACTCCATGTTAGAGTATTTTCAAAATACAGGCCGAAAACTTACTGAAAATCGATCTTTTAAGTGCCCAAAAGTCGATATGTGTATGCATCTTCTATACCCGTTTATATCTCAAATTTAGGCTCAAAACACCCGAATATTCGATATTTTGGGGTCCCAGAAGCGATCTGTACATGCCTACTTCGTGTTAGAGTATTTTCAAAATACAAGCCCAAAATATGCTAAAAAAAAATATTTTAGGTGCCCAAAGTCGATATATCAAATTAAGGCCCAAAACACCCGAAAATTCGATATTTTGGGGTCCTAGAAGCGATCTGTTCATGCCTACTCCGTGTTAGAGTATTTTCAAAATACAGGCCCAAAACATGCTAAAAATCGATATTTTAGGTGCCCAAAGTCAATATGTGCATGCATCTTCTGTACCCGTTTATATCTCAAATTCAGGCCCAAAACACCCGAAAATTCGATATTTTTGGTTCTTGAAGCGATCTGTACGAGCCTACTCAGTGCTAGAATGTTTTCAAAATATGGGCTCAAAACATGCTAAAAATCGATATTTTCGGTGCCCAATAGTCGATATGTGCATGCATCTTCAGTACCCGTTTATATCTCAAATTCAGGCTCAAAACACCCGAAAATTCGATATTTTGGGGTCCCTGAAGCGATCTGGACATGCCTACTCCGTGTTAGAGTATTTTCAAAATACAAGCCCAAAACATGCTGAAAATCGATATTTTAGGTGCCCAAAGTCAATATGTGAATGCATCTTCTGTACCCGTTTATATCTCAAATTCAGGCTCAAAACACCCGAAAATTCGATATTTTTGGGTACCAGAAGCGATCTGTACATGCCTACTCAGTGCTAGAATATTTTCAAAATATTGGTCCAAAACACGCTAAATATCGATATTTTAAGTGCCTAAAATCGATATCTCAAATTCAGGCCCAAAACACCCGAAAATTCGATATTTTGTTGTCCCAGAAGCGATCTGTACATGCCTACTCCGTGTTAGAGTATTTTCAAAATACAGGCCGAAAACTTACTGAAAATCGATCTTTTTGGTGCCCAAAAGTCGATATGTGCATGCATCTTCTGTACCCGTTTATATCTCAAATTTAGGCTCAAAACACCCGATAATTCGATATTTTGGGGTCCCAGAAGCGATCTGTACATGCCTACTTCGTGTTAGAGGATTTTCAAAATACAGGCCCATAACATGCTGAAAATCGATATTTTAGGTGCCCAAAGTCAATACGTGTATGCATTTTCTGTACCCGTTTATATCTCAAATTCAGGCTCAAAACACCCGAAAATTCGATATTTTGGGGTCCCAGAAGGGATCTGTACATGCCTACTCAGATACAGGCCCAAAACATGCTGAAAATAGATATTTTAGGTGCCCAAACTCAATGTGTATGCATCTTTTGCACCTGTTTATATCCCAAATTTAACCTCAAAACACCCGAAAATTCGATATTTTGGGGTCCCAGAAGCGATTTGTACATGCCTACTCCGTGTTAGAGTATTTTCAAAATATAGGCCCAAAACATGCTGAAAATCGATCTTTTAGGTGCCCAAAGTCAATATGTGCATGCATCTTATGTAACCGTTTATATTTAAAATTTAGGCTCAAAACACCCGAAAATTCGATATTTTGGGGTCCCAGAAGCGACATGTAAATGCCTACTCAGTCCTAGAATATTTTCAAAATATAGGCCCAAAACGTGCTAAAAATTGATATTTTAGGTGCCCTAAGTCGATATCTCAAATTCAGGCTCAAAACACACGAAAATTCGATATTTTGGGGTCCCAGAAGCTATCTGTACATGCCTACTATGTGTTAGAGTATTTTCAAAGTACAGGCCCAAAACATGCTGAAAATCGATCTTTTAAGTGCCCAAAAGTCGATATGTGCATGCATCTTGTGTACCCGTTTATATCTCAAATTCAGGCTCCAAACACCCGAAAATTCGATATTTTGTGGTCCCAGAAGCGATCTGTACATGCCTACTCAGTGCTAGAATATTTTCAAAATATAGGTCCAAAACATGCTAAATATCGATATTTTAGGTGCCTAAAGTCGATATCTCAAATTCAGGCCCAAAACACCGGAAAATTCGATATTTTGGGGTCCCAGAAGCGATCTGTACATGCCCACTCCGTGTTAGAGTATTTTCAAGATACAGGCCCAAATATACTGAAAATCGATCTTTTAGGTGCCCAAAAGTCGATGAGTGCATGCATCTTCTGTACCCGTTTATATCTCAAATTTAGGCTCAAAACACCCGAAAATTCGATATTTTGGGGTCCCAGAAGCGATCTGTACATGCCTACTTCGTGTTAGAGGATTTTCAAAATACAGGCCCATAACATGCTGAAAATCGATATTTTAGGTGCCCAAGCTCAATATGTACATGCATCTTGTGTACCCGTTTATATCTCAAATTCAGGCTCAAAACACCCGAAAATTCGATATTTTTGGGTACCAGAAGCGATCTGTACATGCCTACTCAGTGCTAGAATATTTTCAAAATATAGGTCCAAAACACGCTAAATATCGATATTTTAAGTGCCTAAAATCGATATCTCAAATTCAGGCCCAAAACACCCGAAAATTCGATATTTTGGTGTCCCAGAAGCGATCTGTACATGCTTACTCCGTGTTAGAGTATTTTCAAAATACAGGCCGAAAACTTACTGAAAATCGATCTTTTAAGTGCCCAAAAGTCGATATGTGTATGCATCTTCTATACCCGTTTATATCTCAAATTTAGGCTCAAAACACCCGAATATTCGATATTTTGGGGTCCCAGAAGCGATCTGTACATGCCTACTTCGTGTTAGAGTATTTTCAAAATACAAGCCCAAAACATGCTAAAAAAAAATATTTTAGGTGCCCAAAGTCGATATATCAAATTAAGGCCCAAAACACCCGAAAATTCGATATTTTGGGGTCCTAGAAGCGATCTGTTCATGCCTACTCCGTGTTAGAGTATTTTCAAAATACAGGCCCAAAACATGCTAAAAATCGATATTTTAGGTGCCCAAAGTCAATATGTGCATGCATCTTCTGTACCCGTTTATATCTCAAATTCAGGCCCAAAACACCCGAAAATTCGATATTTTTGGTTCTTGAAGCGATCTGTACGAGCCTACTCAGTGCTAGAATGTTTTCAAAATATGGGCTCAAAACATGCTAAAAATCGATATTTTCGGTGCCCAATAGTCGATATGTGCATGCATCTTCTGTACCCGTTTATATCTCAAATTCAGGCTCAAAACACCCGAAAATTCCATATTTTGGGGTCCCAGAAACGATCTGTACATGCCTACTTTGTGTTAGAGTATTTTCAAAATACAGGCCCAAAACATGCTAGAAATCGATATTTTACGTGCCCAAAGTCGATATCTCAAATTAAGGCCCAAAACACCCGAAAATTCGATATTTTGGGGTCCCAGAAGCGATCTGTACATACCTACTCATTGCTAAAATATTTTCAATACATAGGCCCAAAACATGTTAAAAATCGATATTTCAGGTGCCCAAAGTTGATATCTCAAATTCAGGCGCAAAACACCCGAAAATTTGATATTTTAGGGTCCCAGAAGCGATCTGTACATGCCTACTCAGTGCTAGAATATTTTCAAAATATAGGTCCAAAACATGCTAAAAATCGATATTTTAGGTGCCCAAAGTCGATATCTCAAATTCAGGCCCAAAACACCTGAAAATTCGATATTTTTGGTTCTAGAAGCGATCTTTACGTGCCTACTCAGTGCTAGAATGTTTTCAAAATATAGGCTAAAAACATGATAAAAAATCGATATTTTAAGTGTCCAAAGTCGATATGTGCATGCATCTTCTGTACCCGTTTATATCTCAAATTCAGGCTCAAAACACCCGAAAATTCGGTATTTTTGGGTCCTGGAAGCGATCTGTACATGCCTACTCCTAGTTAGAATGTTTTCTAGATACAGACCCAAAACATGCTCAAAATCGATCTTTTAGGTACCCAAAAGTCGATATGTGTATGCATCTTCGGTACCCGTTTATATCTCAAATTCAGGCTTCAAACACCCGAAAATTCGATATTTTGAAGTCCCAGAAGCGATCTGTACATGCCTACTCAGATACATGCCCAAAACATGCTTAAAATAGATATTTTAGGTGCCCAAACTCAATATGTGTATGCATCTTTTGCACCCGTTTATATCCCAAATTTATCCTCAAAACACCCGAAAATTCGATATTTTGGGGTCCCAGAAGCGATATGTACATGCCAAATCCGTGTTAGAGTTTTTTTTTAAATTCATCCCCAAAACATACTTAAAATCGATATTTTAGGTGCCCAAAGTCAATACATGCATGCATCTTCTGTACCCGTTTATATCTCAAATTCAGGTTCAAAACACCCGAAAATTCGATATTTTGGGGTCCCAGAAGCGATCTGTACATGCCTACTCAGTGCTAGAATATTTCCAAAATATAGGCCCAAAACATGCTAAAAATCGATATTATAGGTGCCCAAGGTCGATATCTCAAATTCAGGCCCAAAACACCCGAAAATTCGATATTTTGGGGTCCCAGAAGCGATCTGTACATGCCTACTCCGTGTTAGCGTATTTTCAAAATACAGGCCCAAAACATGCTGAAAATCGATATTTTAGGTGCCCAAAGTCAATATGTGTATGCATCTTCTGTACCCGTTTATATCTCAAATTAAGGCTGAAAACACCCGAAAATTTAATACTTTGGGGTCCCAGAAGCGATCTGTACATGTCTACTCAGTGCTAGAATGTTTTCAAAATATAGGCTCAAAACATGTTAAAAATCGATATTTTAAGTGTCCAAAGTCGATATGTGCATGCATCTTCTGTACCTGTTTATATCTCAAATTCATGCTCAAAACACCCGAAAGATCGGTATTTTTGGGTCCTAGAAGCGATCTGTACATGCCTACTCCTAATTAGAATGTTTTCAAGATACAGACCCAAAACATGCTCAAAATCGATATTTTAGGTGTCCAAAAGTTGATATGTGCATGCATCTTCAGTACCCATTTACATCTCAAATTCAGGCTCAAAACACCCGAAAAATCAATATTTTGGGGTCCCAGAAGCAATCTGTACATGCCTACTCAGTGCTAGAATATTTTCAAAATATAGGCCCAAAACGTGCTAAAAATCTATATTTGAGGTGCCCAAAGTCGATATCTCAAATTTAGGCCCAAAACACCCGAAAATTCGATATTTTGGGGTCCCAGAAGCGATCTGTACATGCCTACCCCGTGTTATAGAAATTTCTGAATACAGGCCCAAAACATGCTAAAAATCGATCTTTTAGGTGCCCAAAGTCAATATGTGCATGGATCTTCTGTCCCCGTTTATATCACAAATTCAGGCTCAAAACACCCGAAAATTCGGTATTTTTGGGTCCTAGAAGCGATCTGTACATGCCTACTCCGTGTTAGAGTATTTTTAAAATACAGGCCCAAAACATGTTGAAAATCGATATTTTAGGTGACGAAAGTTAATATGTGTTAGCATCTTCTGCACCCGTTTATATCCCAATTTCAACCTCAAAACACCTGAAAATTCGATATTGTGGGGTCGCAGATGCGATCTGTACATGCCTACCCCGTGTTAGAGAATTTTCTGAATACAGGCGCAAAACATGCTAAAAATCGATCTTTTAGGTGTCCAAAGTCTATATGTGTATGCATCTTGTGCACCCGTTTTCATCTCAAATTCAGCCTCAAAACACCCGAAAATTCGATATTTTTGGGTCTCAGAAGCGATCTGTACATGCCAACACAGTGCTAGAATTTTTTCAAAATATAGGCTCAAAACATGCTAAAAATCGATATTTTAAGTCTCCAAAGTCGATATGTGCATGCATCTTCAGTACCCGTTTATATCTCAAATTCAGGCTCAAAACACTCGAAAATTCGATATTTTGAGGTTCCAGAAGCGATCTGTACATGCCTACCCCGTGTTAGAGAATTTTCTGAATACAGGCTCAAAACATGCTGAAAATCGATCTTTTAGGTGCCCAAAGTCAATATGTGCATTCATCTTCTGTACCCGTTTATATCCCAAATTCAGCCTCAAAACACCCGAAAATTCGATATTTTTGGGTCCCAGAAGCGATCTGTACATGCCTACTCAGATACAGGCTCAAAACATGCTGAAAATCGATATTTTAGGTGCCCAAAGTCAATATGTGTATGCATCTTCTCCACGCATTTATATCTCAAATTCAACCACAAAACACCCGAAAATTCGATATTTATCAGTCCCAGAAGCGATCTGTACCTGCCTACTCAGTGCTAGAATGTTTTCAAAATATAGGCTCAAAAAATGCTAAAAATCGATATTTTAAGTGTCCAAAGTCGATATGTGCATGCATCTTCTGTACCCATTTATATCTCAAATTAGGCTCAAAACTCCGAAAATTCGATATTTTTGGGTACTTTAAGCGATCTGCACATGCCTACTCCTAGTTAGAATGTTTTCAAGATACAGACCCAAAACATGCTGAAAATCGATATTTTAGGTGCCCAAAAGTCGATATGTGCATGCATCTTCTGTACGCGTTTATATCTCAAATTCAGGCTCAAAACACCCGAAAATTCGATATTTTGGGGTCCCAGAAGCGATCTGTACATGCCTACGCAGTGCTAGAATATTTTCAAAATACAGGCCCAAAACATGCTAAAATCGATATTTTAGGTGCCCAAAGTCGATATCTCAAATTCATGTCCAAAACACCCGAAAATTCGATATTTTGGGGTCCCAGAAGCGATCTGTACATGCCTACTCCGTGTTAGAGTATTTTTAATATACACGCTCAAAACATACTGAAAATCGATCTTTTAGGTGCCCAAAAGTCGATATGTGTATGCATCTTCTGCACTCGTTTATATCCCAAATTCAACCTCAAAACACCCGAAAATTCGATATTTTAGGGTCCCAGAAGCGATCTGTACATGCCTACTCAGTGCTAGAATGTTTTCAAAATATAGGCTCAAAACATGCTCAAAATCGATATTTTAGGTGCCCAAAGTCAATACGTGCATGCATCTTCGGCACCAGATGATATTCCAAATTCATCCTCAAAACACCTGAAAATATGATATTTTGGGTTCCCAGAAGCGATCTGTACATTCCTACTCAGTGCTAGAACATTTTCAAAATATAGACCCAAAACATGCTAAAATCGATATTTTAAGTGCCTAGAGTCGATATTTCAAATTCAAGCCCAAAACACCCGAAAATTCGATATTTTTCGGTCCCAGAAGCGATCTGTACATGCCTATTCAGATACAGGCCCAAAACATGCTGAAAATCGATATTTTAGGTGCCCAAAGTCAATATGTGTATGTATCTTCTGCAACCGTTTATATCCCAAATTCAACCCCAAAACACCCGAAAATTCGATATTTTTCGGTCCCAGAAGCGATCTGTACATGCCTACTCAGTGCTAGAATGTTTTCAAAATATAGGACAAAAAACAAGCTAAAAATCGATATTTTTAGTGTCCAAAGTCGATCTTCTGTACCCGTTTGTATCTTAAATTCAGGCTCAAAACACCCTAAAATTCGGTATTTTTAGGTCCTAGAAGCGATATGTACATGCCTACTCCTAGTTAGAATGTTTTCAAGATACAGACCCAAAATATGGTCAAAATCGATATTTTAGGTGCCCAAGAGTCGATATGTGCATGAATCTTCAGAACCCATTTATATCTCAAATTCAGGCTCAAAACACCCGCAAATTCGATATTTTGAGGTCCCAGAAGCGATCTGTACATGCCTACCCCGTGTTAGAGTATTTTCAAAATACAGGCCCAAAACATGCTCAAAATCGATATTTTAAGTGTCCAAAGTCGATATGTGCATACATCTTCTGTACCCGTTTATATCTCAAATTCAGGCTCAAAACACCCGAAAATTCGGTATTTTTGGGTCCTAGAAGCGATCTGTACATGGCTACTCCTAGTAAGAATGTTTTCAAGATACAGACCCAAAACATGCTCAAAATCGATATTTTAGGAGCCCAAAAGTCGATATGTGCATTCATCTTCTGTACCCGTTTATATCTCAAATTCAGGCCCAAAACACCTGAAAATTCGATATTTTGGGGTCCCAGGAGCGATCTGTACATGCCTACTCAGTGCTAGAATGTTTTCAAAATATAGGCTCAAAACATGCTAAAAATCGATATTTTAAGTGTTTAAAGTCGATATGTGCATACATCTTCTGTACCCGTTTATATCTCAAATTCAGGCTCAAAACACCCGAAAATTCGATATTTTGGAGTCCCAGAAGCGATATATACATGCTTACTCCGTGTTAGAGTATTTTCAAAATATTGGCTCAAAACATGCTAAAAATCGATATTTTAAGTGTCCAAAGTCGATATGTGCATTCATCTTCTGTACCCGTTTATATCTCAAATTCAGGATCAAAACACCCGAAAATTCGGTATTTCGGGGTCCTAGAAGCGATCAGTACATGCCTACTCCTAGTTAGAATGTTTTCAAGATACAGACCCAAAACATACTTAAAAATCGATATTTTAGGTGCCCAAAAGTCGATATGTGCCTGCATCTTCTGTACCCGTTTGTATCTCAAATTCAACCTCAAAACACCCTAAAATTCGATATTTTTGGGTCCCCGAAGCGATCTGTACATGCCTACTCAGTGCTAGAATTTTTTTTTTAAATATAGGCTCAAAACATGCTAAAAATCGATATTTTTAGTGTCCAAAGTCGTACTTTTGTACCCGTTTATATCTTAAATTCAGGCTCAAAACACTCGAAAATTCGGTATTTTTGGGTCCTAGAAGCTATATGTACATGCCTACTACTAGTTAGAATGTTTTCAAAATATAGGCTCAAAACATGCTAAAAATCGATATTTTAAGTGTTCAAAGTCGATATGTGCATACATCTTCTGTACCCGTTTATATCTCAAATTCAGGCTCTAAACACCCGAAAATTCGATATTTTGGGGTCCCAGAAGCGATCTGTACATGCCTACTCAGTGCTAGAATATTTTCAAATTATAGACCCAAAACATGCACAAAATCGATATTTTAAGTGTCCAAAGTCAATATCTGAATGCATCTTCTGTACCCGAAAATTCGATATTTATCAGTCCCAGAAGCGATCTGTACATGCCTACTCCTAGTTAGAATGTTTTCAAGATAAAGACCCAAAACATGCTCAAAATCGATATTTTAGGTGCCCAAAAGTCGATATGTGCATGCATCTTCTGTACCCGTTTATATCTCAAATTCAGGCTCAAAACACCCGAAAATTCGATATTTTGGGGTCCCAGAAGCGATCTGTACATGCCTACGCAGTGCTAGAATATTTTCAAAATACAGGCCCAAAACATGCTAAAAATCGATATTTTAGGTGCCCAAAGTCGATATCTCAAATTCATGTCCAAAACACCCGAAAATTCGATATTTTGGGGTCCCAGAAGCGATCTGTACATGCCTACTCCGTGTTAGAGTATTTTTAATATACACGCTCAAAACATACTGAAAATCGATCTTTTAGGTGCCCAAAAGTCGATATGTGTATGCATCTTCTGCACTCGTTTATATCCCAAATTCAACCTCAAAACACCCGAAAATTCGATATTTTAGGGTCCCAGAAGCGATCTGTACATGCCTACTCAGTGCTAGAATGATTTCAAAATATAGGCTCAAAACATGCTCAAAATCGATATTTTAGGTGCCCAAAGTCAATACGTGCATGCATCTTCGGCACCAGATTATATTCCAAATTCATCCTCAAAACACCTGAAAATATGATATTTTGGGTTCCCAGAAGCGATCTGTACATGCCTACTCAGTGCTAGAACATTTTCAAAATATAGACCCAAAACATGCTAAAATCGATATTTTAAGTGCCTAGAGTCGATGTATCAAATTCAAGCCCAAAACACCCGAAAATTCGATATTTTTCGGTCCCAGAAGCGATCTGTACATGCCTATTCAGATACAGGCCCAAAACATGCTGAAAATCGATATTTTAGGTGCCCAAAGTCAATATGTGTATGTATCTTCTGCAACCGTTTATATCCCAAATTCAACCCCAAAACACCCGAAAATTCGATATTTTTGGGTCCCAGAAGCGATCTGTACATGCCTACTCAGGGCTCGAATGTTTTCAAAATACAGGCCCAAATCATGCTCAAAATCGATATTTTAGGTGACCAGAAGTTGATATGTGCATGCATCTTCAGTACCCGTTTATATCTCAAATTCTGGCTCAAAACATCCGAAAATTCGATATTTTTGGGTCCCAGAAGCGATCTGTACATGCCTTCTCCGTGTTAAAGTATTTTCAAAATACAGGCTTAAAACATGCTGAAAATCTATATTTTAGGTGCCAAAAGTCAATATGTGTATGCATCTTCTGTACCCGTCTATATCTCAAATTCAGGTTCAAAACACCAGAAAATCCGGTATTTTTGGGTCCCAGAAGCGATCTGTACATGCCTACTCCTTGCTAGAATGTTTTCAAGATACAGACCCAAAACATGCTCAAAATCGATATTTTAGGTGCAAAAAGTCGATATGTGCATGCATCCTTTGTACCCGGTTATATCCCAAATTCAGGCTCAAAACCCCCGAAAATTCGATATTTTTCTGTCCCAGAAGCGATCTGTACATGCCTACTCAGTGCTAAAATATTTTCAAATTTTACGGCCAAAACATACTAAAAATCGATGTGTTGGGTCCCAAAGTCGATATGTGCATGCATCTTCTGTACCCGTTTATATCTCAAATTCAGGCTCAAAACACCCAAAAAATCGATATTTTTGTGTCCCAGAAGCGATCTGTACATGTCTACACTGTGTTTGAGTATTTTCAAAATACAGGCCTAAAAGATGCTCAAAATCGATATTTTAGGTGCCCAAAGTCGATGTGTGCATGCATCTTCTGTACCCGTTTATATCTCAAATTCATGCTCAAAACACCCGAAAATTCAATGTTTTTGGGTCCCAGAAGCGATCTGTACGTGCATACTCCGTGTTAGAGTGTTTTTAAAATACAGGCCCAAAACATGCTGAAAATCGATATTTTATGTGCCCAAAGTCAATATGTGTATGCATATTCTGTACCCGTCTATATTCCAAATTCAGGTTCAAAACATTCGAAAATTCGATATTTTTGAGTCCCAGAAGCAATCTGTACATGCCTACTTCTTGCTAGAATGTTTTCAAGATACAGACTCAAAACATGCTCAAAATCGATATTTTAGGTGCAAAAAGTCGATATGTGCATGCATCTTCAGTACCCGTTTATATCTCAAATTCAGGCTCAAAACACCCGAAAATTCGATATTTTTGTGTCCCAGCAGCGATCTGTACGTGTCTACTCCGTGTTAAAGTATTTTAAAAATACAGGCCCAAAATATGCTCAAAATCGATATATTGGGTGCCCAAAGTCGATATGTGCATGCATCTTCTGTACCCGTTTATATCTCAAATTCAGACTCAAAACACCCGAATATTCGATATTTTTGGGTCCCAAAAGCCATCTGTACATGCCTACTCCGTGTCAAAGTATTTTTAAAATACAAGCCTAAAACATGCTGAAAATCGATATTTTAGCTGCCCAAAGTCAATATGTGTATGCATCTTCGGTACCCGTCTATATCCCAAATTCAGGTTCAAAACATTCGAAAATTCGATATTTTTGGGTCCCAGAAGCAATCTGTGCATGCCTACTTCTTGCTAGAATGTTTTCAAGATACAGTCTCAAAACATGAACAAAATCGATATTTTAAGTGTCCAAAGTCGATATGTACATACATCTTCTGTACCCGTTTATATCTCAAATTCAGGCTCAAAACACCCGAAAATTCGGTATTTTTGGGTCCCAAAAGCGATCTGTACATGCCTACTCCTAGTTAGAATGTTTTCAAGATACAGACCCAAAACATGTTAAAAATCGATATTTTAGGAGCCCAAAAGTTGATATGTGCATGCATCTTCTGTACCCGTTTATATCTCAAATTCAGGCCCAAAACACCTGAAAATTCGATATTTTGGGGTCCCAGAAGCTATCTGTACATACCTACTCAGTGCTAGAATGTTTTCAAAATATAGTCTCAAAACATGCTAAAAATCGATATTTTATGTGTTCAAAGTCAATATGTGCATATATCTTCTGTACCCGTTTATATCTCAAATTCAGGCTCAAAACACCCGAAAATTCGATATTTTGGGGTCCCTGAAGCGATCTGTACATGCCTACTCAGTGCTAGAATATTTTCAAAATATAGACCCAAAACTTGCACAAAATCGATATTTTAAGTGTCCAAAGTCAATATGTGCATGCATCTTCTGTACCCGTTTATATCTCAAATTCAGGCTCAAAACACCCGAAAATTCGATATTTTGGAGTCCCAGAAGCGATATGTACATGCTTACTCCGTGTTAGAGTATTTTCAAAATATAGGCTCAGAACATGCTAAAAATCGATATTTTAAGTGTCCAAAGTCGATATGTGCATGCATCTTCTGTACCCGTTTAAATCTCAAATTCAGGCTGAAAACAACCGAAAATTCGATATTTTGGGGTCCCAGAAGCGATCTGTACATGCCTACTCAGTGCTAGAATATTTTCAAAATATAGACCCAAAACATGCTAGAAATAGATATTTTTGGTGCCCAAAGTCGATATCTCAAATTCAGGCCCAAAACACCCGAAAATCCGATATTTTGGAGTCCCAGATGCGATCTGTACATGCCTACTCCGTGTTAGAGTATTTTCAAAATACAGGCCCAAATTACTGTATACTGAAAATCGATCTTTTAGGTGCCCAAAGTCGATATGTGCATGCATATTCTGTTTCCGTTTATATCTCAAATTCAGGTTCCTAACACCCGGAAATTCGATATTTTGGGGTCCCAGAAGCGATCTGTACATGCCTACTCAGATACAGGCCCAAAACATGCTGAAAATCGATGTTTTAGGTGCCCAAAGTCGATATGTGAATGCATCTTTTGCAACCGTTTATATCCCAAATTCAACCTCAAAACACCCGAAAATTCGATATTTTTCGGTCCCAGAAGCGATCTGTACATGCCTACTCAGTGCTATAATGTTTTCAAAATATAGGCTCAAAACAAGCTAAAAATCGATATTTTTAGTGTCCAAAGTCGATCTTCTGTACCCTTTTATATCTTAAATTCAGGCTCAAAACACCCGAAAATTCGGTATTTTTGGGTCCTAGAAGCGATATGTACATGCCTACTCCTAGTTAGAATGTTTTCAAGATACAGACCCAAAACATGCTCAAAATCGATATTTTATGTGCCCACAAGTCGATATGTGCATGCATCTTCAGTACCCGTTTATATCTCAAATTCAGGCTCAAAACACCCGCAAAGTCGATATTTTGAGGTCCCAGAAGCGATCTGTACATGCCTACCCCGTGTTAGAGTATTCTCTAAATACAGGCTCAAAACATGCTCAAAATTGATATTTTAAGTTTCCAAAGTCGATATGTGCATACATCTTCTGTACCCGTTTATATCTCAAATTCAGGCTCAAAACACCCGAAAATTCGGTATTTTTGGGTCCTAGAAGCGATATGTACATGCCTACTCCTAGTAAGAATGTTTTCAAGATACAGACCCAAAACATGCTCAAAATCGATATTTTAGGAGCCCAAAAATCGATGTGTGCATGCATCTTCTGTACCCGTTTATATATCAAACTCAGGCCCAAAACACCTGAAAATTTGATATTATGGGGTCCCAGAAGCGATCTGTACATGCCTACTCAGTGCTAGAATGTTTTCAAAATATAGGCTTAAAACAAGCTAAAAATCGATATTTTAAGTGTTCAAAGTCGATATGTGCATACATCTTCTGTACCCGTTTATATCTCAAATTCAGGCTCAAAACACCCGAAAATACGGTATTTTTGGGTCCTAGAAGCGATCTGTACATGCCTACTCCTAGTAAGAATGTTTTCAAGATACAGACCAAAAACATGCTAAATATCGATCTTTTAGGTGCCCAAAAGTCGATATGTGCATTCATCTTCTGTACCCGTTTATATCTCATATTCAGACTCCAAACACCCGAAAATTCGATATTTTTGGGTCCCAGAAGCGATTTGTACATGCCTACTCAGTGCCAGATTATTTTCAAAATATAGGCCCAAAACATGCTAAAAATCGATATTTTAAGTGCCCAAAGTCGATATCTCAAATTCGGGCCAAAAACACCTGAAAACTCGATATTTTGGGATCCCAGAAGCGATCTGTACATGCCTACTCCGTGTTAGAGCATTTTCAAAATACAGGCCCAAACCATGCTGAAAATCGCTAGTTTAGGTGCCCAAAGTCAATATGTGTATGCATCTTCTGCACCCGTTTATATAAAATATTCAACCTCAAAACACCCGAAAATTCGATATTTTTGGGTCCCAAAAGCGATCTGTACATGCCTACTCAGTGCTAGAATGTTTTCAAAGTAAAGGCTCAAAACATGCTAAAAATCGATATTTTAAGTGTCTAAAGTCGATATGTGCATGCATCTTCTGTACCCGTTTATATCTCAAATTCAGGCTCAAAACACCGAAAATTCGGTATTTTTGGGTCCTAGAAACGAACTGTACATGCCTACACCTAGTGAGAATGTTTTCAAGATACAGACCCAAAACATGCTCAAAATCAATATTTTAGGTGCCCAAAAGTCGGTATGTGCATGCATCTTCAGTACCCGTTTATATCTCAAATTCAGGATCAAAACACCCGAAAATTCGATATTTTGGGGTCCAAGAAGCGATCTGTACATGCCTACTCCGTGTTTTAGTATTTTCAAAATACAGGCCCAAAACATGCTAAAAATCGATATTTTAGGTGTCCAAAGTCGATATGTGCATGCATCTTCTGTACCCGTTTATATCTCAAATTCAGGCTCAAAACACCGAAAATTCGGTATTTTTGGGTCCTAGAAGCGATCTGTATATGCCTACTCCTAGTTAGAATGTTGTAAAGATACAGACACAAAACATGCTCAAAATCGATATTTTAGGTGCCTAAAAGTCGATATGTGCATGCATCTTCAGTGCCCGTTTATATCTCAAATTCAGGCTCAAAACACCCGAAAATTCGATATTTTTGGGTCCCAGAAGCGATCTGTACATGCCTACTCCGTGTTAGAGTATTTTCAAAATACAGGCCCAAAACATGCTGAAAATTAATATTTTAGTTGCCCAAAGTCTATATTTCAAATTCAGGCCCAAAACACCCGAAAATTCTATATATTTTGGGGTCCCAGAAGCGATCTGTACATGCCTACTCAGTGCTAGAATGTTTTCAAAATATAGGCTCAAAACATGCTAAAAATCGATATTTTAAGTGTTCAAAGTCGATATGTGTATGCATCTTCTGTACCCGTTTATATCTCAAATTCAGGCTCAAAACACCCGAAAATTCTATATTTTGGGGTCCCAGAAGCGATCTGTACATGCCTACTCAGTGCTAGAATATTTTCAAAATATATGCCCAAAACATGCTAAAAATCGATATTTTAGGTGCCCAAAGTCGATATCTCAAATTCAGGCCAAAACTACCGAAAATTCTATATTTTGGGGTCCCAGAAGCGATCTGGACTTGCCTACTCCGTGTTAGAGTATTTTCAAAATACAGGACCAAAACATACTGAAAATCGATTTTTTAGGTGCCCTAAAGTCGATATGTGCATGCATCTTCTGTATCCGTTTATATCTCAAATTCAGGCTCAGAACACCCGATAATTCTATATTTTGGGGTCCCAGAAGCGATCTGGACTTGCCTACTCCGTGTTAGAGTATTTTCAAAATACAGGACCAAAACATACTGAAAATCGATTTTTTAGGTGCCCAAAAGTCGATATGTGCATGCATCTTCTGTACCCGTTTATATCTCTTTGAGGCTCAAAACACCCGAAAATTCGATATTTTGGGGTCCCAGTGCGATCTGTACATGCCTACGCAGTGCTAGAATATTTTCAAAATACAGGCCCAAAACAAGATAAAAATCGATATTTTAGGTGCCCAAAGTCGATATCTAAAATTCAGGCCCAAAACACCCGAAAATTCGATATTTTGGGGTCCCAGAAGCGATCTGTACATGCCTACTCCGTGTTAGAGTATTTTTAATATACAGGCCCAAAACATACTGAAAATCGATCTTTTAGGTGCCCAAAAGTCGATATGTGTATTCATCTTCTGCACCCGTTTATATCCCAAATTCAACCTCAAAACACCCGAAAATTCGATATTTTTGGGTCCCAGAAGCGATCTGTACATGCCTACTCAGTGCTAGAATGTTTTGAAAATATAGGCTCAAAACATGCTAAAAATCGATATTTTAAGTGTCCGAAGTCGATATGTGCATGCATCTTCTGTGCCCGTTTATATCTCAAATTCATGTTCAAAACCCAAGAAAATTCAATGTTTTTTGGTCCCTGAAGCGATCTGTACGTGCATACTCCGTGTTAGAGTGTTTTTAAATAACATTCCCAAAACATGCTCAAAATCGATATTTTATGTGCCCAAAGTCAATATGTGTATGCATCTTCTGTACCCGTGTATATCCCTAAATCTGGTTCAAAACACCAGAAAATTGGATATTTTTGGGTCCCAGAAGCGATCTGTATATGACTACTCCTTGCTAGAATGTTTTCAAAATACAGACCCAAAACATGCTCAAAATCGATATTTTAAGTGCAAAAAGTCGATATGTGCATGCATCTTCTGTACCCGTTTATATCTCAAATTCAGGCTCAAAACTCCGAAAATTCGATATTTTTGGGTCTCAGAAGCGATCTGTACATGCATACTCCGTGTTAGAGTGTTTTTAAAATACAGGCCCAAAACATGCTAAAAAATTGATATTTTAGGTGTCCAAAGTCGATATGTGCATGCATCTTCTGTATCCGTCTATATCTCAAATTCAGGCTCAAAACACCCGAAAATTCGATATTTTTGGGTCCCAGAAGCGATCTGTACATGCCTACTCCGTATTAAAGTATTTTCAAAATACAGGCCCAAAACATGCTCAAAATCGATATTTTAGGTGTCCAAAGTCGATATGTGCATGTATTATCAGTTCCCGTTTATTTATCAATTTCAGGCTCAAAACACCCGAGAATTTAATATTTTTGGGCCCCTGAATGAATCTGTACATGCCTACTCAGTGCTAGAATGTTTTCAAAATATAGGCTCAAAACATGCTAAAAATTGATATTTTAGGTGTCCAAAGTCGATATGTGCATGCATCTTCAGTACCCGTTTATATCTCAAATTCATGCTCAAAACACCCGAAAATTTGATGTTTTTGGGTCCCAGAAGCGATCTGTACATGCCTACTCCGTGTTAGAGTATTTTCAAAATACAGGCCCAAAACATGCTCAAAATCGATATTTTAGGTGTCCAAAGTCGATATGTGCATGCATCTTCTGTATCCGTCTATATCCCAAATTCACGTTCAAAACACCCGAAAATTCGATATTTTTTGGTCCCAGGAGCGATCTGTACATGCCTATTCCTTGCTAGATTTTTTTCAAGATACAGACCCAAAACATGATCAAAATCGATATTTTAGGTGCAAAAAGTCGATATGTGCATGCATCTTCCGTACCCGTTTATATCTCAATTTCAGGCTCAAAACACCCGAAAATTCGATATTTTTTAGTCCCAAAATCGATCTGTACATGTCTTCTCAGTGCTAGAATTTTTTTCAAAATATATCCCCAAAACATGCTAAAAATCGATATTTTAGGTGCCCTAAGTCGATATGTGCATGCATCTTCAGTACCCGTTTATATCTCAAATTTAGGCTCAAAACACCCGAAAATTCAATATTTTTGAATCCCAGGAGCAATCTGTACATGCCTACTCAGTGCTAGAATATTTTTAAAATATAGGCCCAAAACATACTAAAAATCGATATTTTGGCTGCAAAAGTCGATATGTGCATGCATCTTCTGTACCCGTTTATATCTCAAATTCGGGCTCAAAACACCCGAAAATTCGATATTTTTGGGTACCAGATGCAATCTGTACATGCCTACTCAGTGCTAGAATATTTTCAAATTATACGACGAAAACATACTAAAAATCGATATTTTGGGTGCCAAAGTCGATATGTGCATGAATCTTCTGTACCCGTGTATATCTCAAATTCAGGCTCAAAAACACCCAAAAAATCGATATTTTTTTGGCCCAGAAGCGATCTGTACATGTCTACACCGTGTTAGAGTATTTTCAAAATACAGGCCCAAAACATGCTCAATATCGATATTTTAGGTGCCCAAAGTCAATATGTGCATGCATCTTTTGTACCCATTTATATCCCAAATTCAGACTCAAAACACCCGAATATTCGATATTTTTGGGTCCCAAAAGCCATCTGTACATGCCTACTCCGTGTTAGAGTATGTTCAAAATACAGGACTAATACATGCTGTAAATCGATATTTTAGCTGCCCAAAGTCAATATGTGTATACATCTTCTGTACCCGTCTATATCCCAAATTCAGGTTCAAAACACTCGAAAATTCGATATTTTGTGTCCCAGAAGCGATCTGTACATGCATACTCCGTGTTAGAGTGTTTTTAAAATACAGGCCCAAAACATGCTGAAAATTGATATTTTAGGTGCCCAAAGTCAATATGTGCATGCATCCTCTGTACCCGGTTATATCCCAAATTCTGGCTCAAAACCCCCGAAAATTCGATATTTTTGGGTCCCAGAAGCGATCTTTACATGCTTACTCAGTGCTAGAATATTTTCAAATTATACGCCCAAAAGAAACTAAAAATCGATATTTTGGGTGCCAAAGTCGATATGTGCATGCATCTTCTGTAGCCGTTTATATCTCAAATTCAGGCTCAAAACACCCAAAAAATCGATATTTTTGTGTCCCAGAAGCGATCTGGACATGTCTACACCGTGTTTGAGTATTTTCAAAATACAGACCCAAAAGATGCTCAAAATCGATATTTTAGGTGCCCAAAGTCGATATGTGCATTTATCTTTTGTACCCGTTTATATCTCAAATTCAGGCTCAAAACACCCGAAAATTCAATGTTTTTGTGTCCCAGAAGCGATCTGTACGTGCATAGTCCGTGTTAGAGTGTTTTTAAATTACAGGCCCAAAACATGCTGAAAATCGATATTTTATGTGCACAAAGTCAATATGTGTATGCATCTTCTGTACCCGTGTATATCCCTAATTCTGGTTCAAAACACCATAAAATTCGATATTTTTGGGTCCCAGAAGCGATCTGTACATGGCTACTCCTTGTTAGAATGTTTTCAAGATACAGACCAAAAACATGCTCAAAATCGATATTTTAAGTGCAAAAAGTCGATATGTGCATGCATCTTCTGTACCCGTTTATATCTCAAATTCATGCTCAAAACTCCTGAAAATTCCATATTTTTGGGTCCGTTAAGCGATCTGTACATGCATACTCAGTGCTAGAATGTTTTCAAAATGTAGGCTCAAAACATGCTAAAAACCGATATTTTAGGTGTCCAAAGTCGATATGTGCATGCATCTTCTGTACCCGTTTATATCTCAAATTCAGGCTCAAAACACTCAAAAAATCGATATTTTTGTGTCCCAGAAGCGATCTGTACATGCCTACTTCGTGTTAGAGTATTTTCAAAATACAGGCCCAAAACATGCTCAAAATCGATATTTTAGGTGCCCAATGTCGATATGTTCATTCATCTTCTGTATCCGTTTATATCTCAAATTCAGGCTCAAAACACAAGAAAATTTGATATTTTTGGGTCCCAGAAGCGATCTGTACATGCCTACTCCGTGTTAAAGTATTTTCAAAATACAGGCCCAAAACATGCTAAAAATCTATATTTTAGGTGCCCAAAGTCAATATGTCTATGCATCTTCTGTACCCTTCTATATCATAGATTCAGGTTCAAAGCACCCAAAAATTCGATATCTTTGGGTCCCAGAAGCGATCTGTACATGGCTACTCCTTGCTAGAATGTTTTCAAGATACAGACCAAAAACATGCTCAAAATCGATATTTTAAGTGCAAAAAGTCGATATGTGCATGCATCTTCTGTACCCGTTTATTTCTCTAATTCAAGCTCAAAACACCGGAATATTCGATATTTTTGGGTCCCAGAAGCGGTCTGTACATGTCTACTCCGTGTTAGAGTATTTTTAAAATAGAGGCCCAAAACATACTAAAAATCGATATTTTAGGTGCCCAAAGTCGATATGTGCATGCATCTTCTGTACCCGTTTATATCTCAAATTCAGGCTCAAAACACCCAAAAAATCAATATTATTGTGTCCCCGAAGCGATCTGTACATGCCTACTCCGTGTTAGAGTATTTTCAAAATACAGGCCCAAAACATGCTCAAAATCGATATCTTAGGTGCAAAAAGTCGATATGTGCATGCATCTTCTGTACCCGTTTATATCTCAAATTCAGGCTCAAAACACCCGAAGAGTCGATGTTTTTGGGTCCCAGAAGTGATCTGTACATGCCTACTCCGTGTTAATGTATTTTCAAAATACAGGCCCAAAACATGCTGAAAATCTATATTTTAGGTGCCCAAAGTCAATATGTGTATGCATCTTCTGTACATGTCTATATCCCAAATTCAGGTTCAAAACACCAGAAAATTCGGTATTTTTGGGTCCCAGAAGCGACCTGTACATGCCTACTCCTTGCTAGAATGTTTTCAAGATACAGACCCAAAACATGCTTAAAATCGATATTTTAGGTGCAAAAAGTCGTTATGTGCATGCATCCTCTGTACCCGGTTATATCCCAAATTCTGGCTCAAAACCCCCGAAAATTCGATATTTTTTTGTCCCAGAAGCGATCTGTACATGCCTACTCAGTGCTAGAATATTTTCAAATTATACGCCCAAAACGTACTAAAAATCGATATTTTGGGTGCCAAAGTCGATATGTGCATGCATCTTCTGTACCCGTTTATATCTCAAATTCAGGCTCAAAACACCCAAAAATTCGATATTTTTGTGTCCCAGAAGCGATCTGTTCATGTCTACACTGTGCTATAGTTTTTTCAAAATACAGGCCTAAAACATGCTCAAAATCGATATTTTAGGTGCCCAAAGTCGATATGTGTATGCATCTTCTGTACCCGTGTATATCTCAAATTCAGGTTCAAAACACCCGAAAATTCGATAATTTTGGGTCCCAGAAGCGATCTGTACATGCCTACTCCTTGCTAGAATGTTTTCAAGATACAGACTCAGAACATGCTCAAAATCGATATTTTAAGTGCAAAAAGTCGATATGTGCAAGAATCTTCTGTACCCGTTTATATCTCAAATTCAGGCTCATAACTCCGAAAATTCGATATTTTTGGGTCCCTTAAGCGATCTGTACATGCATACTCCGTGTTAATGTGTTTTCAAAATACAGGCCCAAAACATGCTGAAAATCGATATTTTAGGTGCCCAAAGTCAATATGTGTATGCATCTTCTGTACCCGTCTATATCCCAAATTCAGGTTCAAAACACCAGAAAATTCGATATTTTGGGGTCCCAGAAGCGACCTGTACATGCCTACTCCTTGCTAGAATGTTTTCAAGATACAGACCCAAAACATGCTTTAAATCGATATTTTAGGTGCAAAAAGTCGATATGTGCAGCCATCCACTGTACCCGGTTATATCCCAAATTCTGGCTCAAAACAAACGAAAATTCGATATTTTTGGGTCCTAGAAGCGATCTGTACATGCACACTAAGTGCTAGAATATTTTCAAATTATACGCCCAAAACATACTAAAAATCGATATTCTGGGTGCCAGAGTCGATATGTGCATGCATCTTCTGTACCCATTTATATCTCAAATTCAGGCTCAAAACACCCGAAAATTCAATGTTTTTGGGTCCCAGAAGCGATCTGTACATGTCTACACCATGTTAGAGTATTTTCAAAATGCTGGCCCAAAACATGCTCAAAATCGATATTTTTGGTGCCCAAAGTCGATATGTGCATGCATCTTCTGTACCCGTTTATATCTCAAATTCAGACTCAAAACACCCGAATATTCGATATTTTTGGGTCCCAAAAGCCATCTGTACATGCATACTCCGTGTTAGAGTATTTTCAAAATACAGGCCTAAAACATGATGTAAATCTATATTTTAGCTGCCCAAAGTCAATATGTGTATGCATCTTCTGTACCCGTCTATACCCCAAATTCAGGTTCAAAACACTCGAAAATTCGATATTTTTGGGTCCCAGAAGCAATCTGTACATGCCTACTTCTTGCTAGAAAGTTTTCAAAATACAGACCCAAAACATGCTCAAAATCGATATTTTAGGTGCAAAAAGTCGATATGTACATGCATCTTCTGTAATCGTTTATATCTCAAATTCAGGCTCAAAACTCCGAAAATTCGATATTTTTGTGTCCCAGAAGCGATCTGTACATGCATACTCCGTATTAGAGTGTTTTTAAAATGCAGGCCCATAACATGCTCAAAATCGATATTTTAGGTGCCCAAAGTCGATATGTGCATGCATCCTCTGTACCCGGTTATATCCCAAATTCAGGCTCAAAACACCTGAAAATTCGATATTTTTGGGTCCCAGAAGCGATCTCTACATGCCTGCACTCAGTGCTAGAATATTTTCAAATTATACGCCCAAAACATACTAAAAATCGATATTTTGGGTGCCAAAGTCGATAAATGCATGCATCTTCTGTACCCGTTTATATCTCAAATTCAGGCTCAAAACACCCAAAAAATCGATATTTTTGTGTCCCAGAAGCGATCTGTACATGTCTACACCGTGTTTAAGTATTTTCGAAATACAGGCCCAAAAGATGCTCAAAATCGATATTTTAGGTGCCCAAAGTCGATATGTGCATGCATCTTCTGTACCCGTTTATATCTCAAATTCATGCTCAAAATACCCGAAAATTCAATGTTTTTTGGTCCCAGAAGCGATCTGTACGTGCATACTCTGTGTTAGAGTGTTTTTAAAATACAGGCCCAAAACATGCTGAAAATCGATATTTTATTTGCCCAAAGTCAATATGTGTATGCATCTTCTGTACCCGTGTATATCCCTAATTCTGGTTCAAAACACCAGAAAATTCGATATTTTTGGATCCCAGAAGCGATCTGTACATTCCTACTCCTTGCTAGAATGTTTTCAAGATACAAACCCAGAACATGCTCAAAATCGATATTTTTGGTGCAAAAAGTCGATATGTGCATGCATCCTCTGTACCCGGTTATATCCCAAATTCAGGCTCAAAACACCCAAAAATTCGATACTTTTGGGTCCCAAAAGCGATCTGTACATGCCTTCTCAGTGCTAGAATATTTTCAAAATATATCCCCAAAACATGCTGAAAATCGATATTTTAGGTGCCCAAAGTCGATATGTGCATGCATCTTCTGAACCCGTTTATATCTCAAATTCATGCTCAAAACTACGAAAATTCGATTTTTTGTGTCCCAGAAGCAATCTGTACATGCATACTCCGTGTTAGAGTGTTTTTAAAATACAGGCCCAAAACATGCTGAAAATTGATATTTTAGGTGCACAAAGTCAATATGTGTATGCATTTTCTGTACTCGGTTATATCTCAAATTCAGGCTCAAAACACCCGAAAATTCAATATTTTTGGGTCCCAGAAGCGATCTGTACATGCCTACTCAGTGCTAGAATGTTTTCAAAATAGAGGCTCAGAACATGCTAAAAATCGATATTTTGGGTGCCCAAAGTCGATATGTGCATGCATCT
Organism: Petrolisthes cinctipes; assembly: GCA_033782935.1. Lineage (NCBI taxonomy): Eukaryota > Metazoa > Arthropoda > Malacostraca > Decapoda > Porcellanidae > Petrolisthes > Petrolisthes cinctipes. Next base: position 507,310 of record JAWQEG010001276.1, read on the forward strand.
TCTGTACACGTTTATATCTCAAATTCATGCTCAAAACACTGGAAAATTCGATATTTTTGGGTCCCTTAAGCAATCTGCACATGCCTACTCAATGATAGATAGTTTTTAAAATACAAGCTTAAAACATGCTATAAATCGATATTTTAGGTGTCAAAAGTCGAAATGTGCATGCATCTTCTATACCCGTTTATATCTCAAATTCAGGCTCAAAACACCCAAAAACGATATTTTTGTGTCCCAAAAGCGATCTGTACATGCCTACTCCGTGTTAGAGTATTTTCAAAATACAGGCCCAAAACATGCTGAAAATCTATATTTTAGGTGCCCTAAGTCAATATGTGTATGCATCTTCTGTACCCGTCTATATCCCAAATTCAGGTTCAAAACACCAGAAAAATCGGTATTTTTGGGTCCCAGAAGCGATCTGTACATGCCTACTCCTTGCTTGAATGTTTTCAATATACAGACCCAAAACATGCTCAAAATCGATATTTTATGTGCAAAAAGTCGATATGTGCATGCATCCTCTGTACCCGGTTATATCCCAAATTCTGGCTCAAAAATCCCGAAGATTCGAAATTTTTGGGTCCCAGAAGCGATTTGTACATGCCTACTCAGTGCTAGAATATTTTCAAATTATACACCCAAAACATACTAAAAATCGATATTTTGGGTGCCAAAGTCGATATGTGCATGCATCTTCTGTACCCGTTTATATCTCAAATTCAGGCTCAAAACACCCAAAAAATCGATATTTTTGTGTCCCAGAAGCGATCTATCTGTACATGTCTACACCGTGTTAGAGTATTTTCAAAATACAGGACCAAAACATGCTCAAAATCGATATTTTAGGTGCCCAAAGTCGATATGTGCATGCATCTTCTGTACCCGTTCATATCTCAAATTCAGGCTCAGAACACCCGGAAATTCGATTTATTTGGGACCCAGAAGAGATCTGTACATCCCTACTCAGTGCTAGAATATTTTCAAATTATTCGCCCAAAACATACTAAAAATCGATATTTTGGGTGCCAAAGTCGATATGTGCATGCATCTTCTGTACCCGTTTATATCTCAAATTCAAACTCAAAACACCCGAAAATTCGATATTTTTGGGTCCCAAAAGCGATCTGTAGATGTCTACTCCGTGTTAGAGTATTTTTAAAATACAGGCCCAAAACATACTAAAAATCGATATTTTAGGTGCCCAAAGTCGATATGAGCATGCATCTTCTGTACCCGTTTATATCTCAAATTCAGGCTCAAAACACCAGAAAATTCAATATTTTTGGGTCCCAGAAGCGATCTGTACGTGCATACTCCGTGTTAGAGTGTTTTTAAAATACAGGCCCAAAACATGCTAAAAATCGATATTTTATATGCCCAAAGTCAATATGTGTATGCATCTTCTGTACCAGTGTATATCCCTAATTCATGTTCAAAACACCAGAAAATTCGATATTTTTGGGTCCCAGAAGCGATCTGTACATGCATACTCCGTGTTAGAGTGTTTTTAAAATGCAGGCCCATAACATGCTCAAAATCGATATTTTAGGTGCCCAAAGTCGATATGTGCATGCATCCTCTGTACCCGGTTATATCCCAAATTCAGGCTCAAAACACCTGAAAATTCGATATTTTTGGGTCCCAGAAGCGATCTCTACATGCCTGCACTCAGTGCTAGAATATTTTCAAATTATACGCCCAAAACATACTAAAAATCGATATTTTGGGTGCCAAAGTCGATATGTGCATGCATCTTCTGTACCCGTTTATATCTCAAATTCAGGCTCAAAACACCCAAAAAATCGATATTTTTGTGTCCCAGAAGCGATCTGTACATGTCTACACCGTGTTTAAGTATTTTCGAAATACAGGCCCAAAAGATGCTCAAAATCGATATTTTAGGTGCCCAAAGTCGATATGTGCATGCATCTTCTGTACCCGTTTATATCTCAAATTCATGCTCAAAATACCCGAAAATTCAATGTTTTTTGGTCCCAGAAGCGATCTGTACGTGCATACTCTGTGTTAGAGTGTTTTTAAAATACAGGCCCAAAACATGCTGAAAATCGATATTTTAGGTGCCCAAAGTCAATATGTGTATGCATCTTCTGTACCCGTGTATATCCCTAATTCTGGTTCAAAACACCAGAAAATTCGATATTTTTGGGTCCCAGAAGCGATCTGTACATTCCTACTCCTTGCTAGAATGTTTTCAAGATACAAACCCAGAACATGCTCAAAATCGATATTTTTGGTGCAAAAAGTCGATATGTGCATGCATCCTCTGTACCCGGTTATATCCCAAATTCAGGCTCAAAACACCCAAAAATTCGATACTTTTGGGTCCCAAAAGCGATCTGTACATGCCTTCTCAGTGCTAGAATATTTTCAAAATATATCCCCAAAACATGCTGAAAATCGATATTTTAGGTGCCCAAAGTCGATATGTGCATGCATCTTCTGAACCCGTTTATATCTCAAATTCATGCTCAAAACTACGAAAATTCGATATTTTGTGTCCCAGAAGCAATCTGTACATGCATACTCCGTGTTAGAGTGTTTTTAAAATACAGGCCCAAAACATGCTGAAAATTGATATTTTAGGTGCACAAAGTCAATATGTGTATGCATTTTCTGTACTCGGTTATATCTCAAATTCAGGCTCAAAACACCCGAAAATTCAATATTTTTGGGTCCCAGAAGCGATCTGTACATGCCTACTCAGTGCTAGAATGTTTTCAAAATAGAGGCTCAGAACATGCTAAAAATCGATATTTTGGGTGCCCAAAGTCGATATGTGCATGCATCTTCTGTACACGTTTATATCTCAAATTCATGCTCAAAACACTGGAAAATTCGATATTTTTGGGTCCCTTAAGCAATCTGCACATGCCTACTCAATGATAGATAGTTTTTAAAATACAAGCTTAAAACATGCTATAAATCGATATTTTAGGTGTCAAAAGTCGAAATGTGCATGCATCTTCTATACCCGTTTATATCTCAAATTCAGGCTCAAAACACCCAAAAACGATATTTTTGTGTCCCAAAAGCGATCTGTACATGCCTACTCCGTGTTAGAGTATTTTCAAAATACAGGCCCAAAACATGCTGAAAATCTATATTTTAGGTGCCCTAAGTCAATATGTGTATGCATCTTCTGTACCCGTCTATATCCCAAATTCAGGTTCAAAACACCAGAAAAATCGGTATTTTTGGGTCCCAGAAGCGATCTGTACATGCCTACTCCTTGCTTGAATGTTTTCAATATACAGACCCAAAACATGCTCAAAATCGATATTTTATGTGCAAAAAGTCGATATGTGCATGCATCCTCTGTACCCGGTTATATCCCAAATTCTGGCTCAAAAATCCCGAAGATTCGAAATTTTTGGGTCCCAGAAGCGATTTGTACATGCCTACTCAGTGCTAGAATATTTTCAAAATATAGGTCCAAAACATGCTAAATATCGATATTTTAGGTGCCTAAAGTCGATATCTCAAATTCAGGCTCAAAACACCCAAAAAATCGATATTTTTGTGTCCCAGAAGCGATCTGTACATGTCTACACCGTGTTAGAGTATTTTCAAAATACAGGACCAAAACATGCTCAAAATCGATATTTTAGGTGCCCAAAGTCAATATGTGCATGCATCTTCTGTACCCGTTCATATCTCAAATTCAGGCTCAGAACACCCGGAAATTCGATTTATTTGGGACCCAGAAGAGATCTGTACATCCCTACTCAGTGCTAGAATATTTTCAAATTATTCGCCCAAAACATACTAAAAATCGATATTTTGGGTGCCAAAGTCGATATGTGCATGCATCTTCTGTACCCGTTTATATCTCAAATTCAAACTCAAAACACCCGAAAATTCGATATTTTTGGGTCCCAAAAGCGATCTGTAGATGTCTACTCCGTGTTAGAGTATTTTTAAAATACAGGCCCAAAACATACTAAAAATCGATATTTTAGGTGCCCAAAGTCGATATGAGCATGCATCTTCTGTACCCGTTTATATCTCAAATTCAGGCTCAAAACACCAGAAAATTCAATATTTTTGGGTCCCAGAAGCGATCTGTACGTGCATACTCCGTGTTAGAGTGTTTTTAAAATACAGGCCCAAAACATGCTAAAAATCGATATTTTATATGCCCAAAGTCAATATGTGTATGCATCTTCTGTACCAGTGTATATCCCTAATTCAGGTTCAAAACACCAGAAAATTCGATATTTTTGGGTCCCAGAAGCGATCTGTACATGCCTAATTCTTGCTAGAATGTTTTCAAGATACAGACCCAAAACATGCTCAAAATCGATATTTTAGGTGCAAAAAGTCGATATGTGCATGCATCCTCTGTACCCGTTTATATCTCAAATTCAGGCTCAAAACTCCGAAAATTCGATATTTTTGGGTCCCTTAAGCAATCTGCACATGTCTACACCGTGTTTGAGTATTTTCAAAATACAGGCCCAAAAGATGCTCAAAATCGATATTTTAGGTGCCCAAAGTCGATATGTGCATGCATCTTCTGTACCCGTTTATATCTCAAATTCAGGCTCAAAACTCCGAAAATTCGATATTTTTGGGTCCTCGAAGCGATCTATACATGCCTACTCCGTGTTAGAGTATTTTCAAAATACAGGCCCAAAACATGCTCAAAATCGATATTTTAGGTGCCCAAAGTCGATATGTGCATGCATCTTCTGTATCCGTCTATATCCCAAATTCAGGTTCAAAACACCCGAAAATTCGATATTTTTGGGTCCCAGAAGCGATCTGTACATGCCTACTCCTTGCTAGAATTTTTTCAAGATACAGACCCAAATCATGCTAAAAATCGATATTTTAGGTGTCCAAAGTCGATATGTGCATGCATCTTCTGTACCCGTTTATATCTCAAATTCAGACTCAAAACACCCTAAAATTCGATATTTCTGGGTCCCAAAAGCGATCTGTACATGTCTACTCCGTGTTAGAGTATTTTTAAAATACAGGCCATTAACATGCTAAAAATCGATATTTTAGGTGCCCAAAGTCGATATGTGCATGCATCTTCTGTACCCGTTTATATCTCAAATTCCGGCTCAAAACACCCGAAAATTCAATATTTTTGGGTCCCAGAAGCGATCTGTACGTGCATACTCTGTGTTAGAGTGTTTTAAAAATACAGGCCTAAAACATGCTGAAAATCGATATTTTATGTGCCCAAAGTCAATATGTGTATGCATCTTCTGTACACGTGTATATCCCTAATTCAGGTTCAAAACACCAGAAAATTCGATATTTTTGGGTCCCAGAAGGAATCTGTACATGCCTACTCCTTGCTAGAATGTTTTCAAGATACAGACCAAAAAAATGTTTAAAATCGATATTTTTAGTGCAAAAAGTCGATATGTGCATGCATCTTCTGTACCCGTTTATATCTCAAATTCAGGCTCAAAACACCCAAAAAATCGATATTTTTGTGTCCCAGAAGCGATCTGTACATGCCTACTCCGTGTTAGAGTATTTTTATAATACAGGCAAAAAACATGCTAAAAATCGATATTTTAGGTGCCCAAAGTCGATATGTGCAGGCATCTTCTGTACCCGTTTATATCTCAAATTCAGTCTCAAAACTCCGAAAATTCGATATTTTTGGGTCCCTTAAGCAATCTGCACATGCCTACTCAGTGATAGAATGTTTTTAAAATACAGGCTTAAAACATGCTATAAATCGATATTTTAGGTGTCCAAAGTCGATTTGTGCATGCATCTTCTGAACCCGTTTATATCTCAAATTCAGGCTCAAAACACCCAAAAATTCGATATTTTTGGGTCCATGAAGCGATCTGTACATGCCTACTCCGTGTTAGAGTATTTTCAAAATACAGGCCCAAAACATGCTCAAAATCGATATTTTAGGTGCCCAAAGTCGATATGTGCATGCATCTTCTGTATCCGTCTGTATCCCAAATTCAGGCTCAAAACACCCAAAAAATCGATATTTTTGTGTCCCAGAAGCGATCTGTACATGCCTACTCCGTGTTAGAGGATTTTTATAATACAGGCAAAAAACATGCTAAAAATCGATATTTTAGGTGCCCAAAGTCGATATGTGCAGGCATCTTCTGTACCCGTTTATATCTCAAATTCAGTCTCAAAACTCCGAAAATTCGATATTTTTGGGTCCCTTAAGCAATCTGCACATGCCTACTCAGTGATAGAATGTTTTTAAAATACAGGCTTAAAACATGCTATAAATCGATATTTTAGGTGTCCAAAGTCGATTTGTGCATGCATCTTCTGAACCCGTTTATATCTCAAATTCAGGCTCAAAACTCCCAAAAAATCGATATTTTTGTGTCCCAGAATCGATCTGTACATGCCTACTCCGTGTTAGAGTATTTTCAAAATACAGGCCCAAAACATGCTCAAAATCGATATTTTAGGTGCCCAAAGTCTAATATGTGCATACATCTTCTGTATCCGTTTATATCTCAAATTCAGGCTCAAAATACCCGAAAATTCAATATTTTTGGGTCCCAGAAGCGATCTGTACATGCCTACTCCTTGTTAATATATTTTCAAAATACAGGTCCAAAACATGCTGAAAATCTATATTTTAGGTGCCCAAAGTCAATATGTGTATGCATCTTCTGTACCCGTGTATATCCCTAATTCAGGTTCAAAACACCAGAAAATTCGGTATTTTTGGGTCCCAGAAGCGATCTGTACATGCCTACTCCTTGCTAGAATTTTTTCAAGATACAGACCCAAAACATGCTCAAAATCGATATTTTAGGTGCAAAAACTCGAAATGTGCATGCATCTTCTGTATCCGTTTATATGTCAAATTCAGGCTCAAAACACCCGAAAATACGATATTTTTGGGTCCATGAAGCGATCTGTACATGCCTACTCCGTGTTATAGTATTTTCAAAATACAGGCCCAAAACATGCTCAAAATCGATATTTTAGGTGCCCAAAGTCGATATGTGCATGCATCTTCTGTATCCGTCTGTATCCCAAATTCAGGTTCAAAACACCCGAAAATTCGATATTTTTGGGTCCCAGAAGCGATCTGTACATGCCTACTCCTTGCTAGAATTTTCTCAAGATACAGACCCAAATCATGCTAAAAATCGATATTTTAGGTGTCCAAAGTCGATATGTGCATGCATCTTTTGTACCCGTTTATATCTCAAATTCAGGCTCAAAATAATCGAAAATTCGATATTTTTGGGTCGCAAAAGCGATCTGTACATGTCTACTCCGTGTTAGAGTGTTTTTAAAATACAGACCCAAAACATGCTGAAAATCGATATTTTATGTGCCCAAAGTCAAAATGTGGATGCATCTTCTGTACACGTTTATATCCCTAATTCAGGTTCAAAACACCAGAAAATTCGATTTTTTGGGGTCCAAGAAGCGATCTGTACATGCCTACTCCTTGCTAGAATGTTTTCAAGATACAGACCCAAAACATGTTAAAAATCAATATTTTAAGTGCAAAAAGTCGATATGTGCATGCATCTTCTGTACCCGTTTATATCTCAAATTCAGGCTCAAAACACCCAAAAAATCGATATTTTTGTGTCCCAGAAGCGATCTGTACATGCCTACTCCGTGTTAGAGTATTTTCAAAATACAGGCCCAAAACATGCTCAAAATCGATATTTTAGGTGCCCAAAGTCGATATGTGCATACATCTTCTGTATCCGTTTATATCTCAAATTCAGGCTCAAAACACCCGAAAATTCAATATTTTTGGGTCCCAGAAGCGATCTGTACATGCCTACTCCGTGTTAATATATTTTCAAAATACAGGTTCAAAACATGCTGAAAATCTATATTTTAGGTGCCCAAAGTCAATATGTGTATGCATCTTCTGTACCCGTCTATATCCCAAATTCAGGTTCAAAACACCAGAAAATTCGGTATTTTTGGGTCCCAGAAGCGATCTGTACATGCCTACTCCTTGCTAGAATTTTTTCAAGATACAGACCCAAAACATGCTCAAAATCGATATTTTAGGTGCAAAAACTCGAAATGTGCATGCATCTTCTGTATCCGTTTATATGTCAAATTCAGGCTCAAAACACCCGAAAATTCGATATTTTTGGGTCCATGAAGCGGTCTGTACATGCCTACTCCGTGTTAGAGTATTTTCAAAATACAGGCCCAAAACATGCTCAAAATCGATATTTTAGGTGCCCAAAGTCGATATGTGCATGCATCTTCTGTATCCGTCTGTATCCCAAATTCAGGTTCAAAACACCCGAAAATTCGATATTTTTGGGTCCCAGAAGCGATCTGTACATGCCTACTCCTTGCTAGAATTTTTTCAAGATACAGACCCAAATCATGCTAAAAATCGATATTTTAGGTGTCCAAAGTCGATATGTGCATGCATCTTTTGTACCCGTTTATATCTCAAATTCAGGCTCAAAATAATCGAAAATTCGATATTTTTGGGTCGCAAAAGCGATCTGTACATGTCTACTCCGTGTTAGAGTGTTTTTAAATCACAGACCCAAAACATGCTGAAAATCGATATTTTATGTGCCCAAAGTCAAAATGTGTATGCATCTTATGTACACGTTTATATCCCTAATTCAGGTTCAAAACACCAGAAAATTCGATTTTTTTGGGTCAAAGAAGCGATCTGTACATGCCTACTCCTTGCTAGAATGTTTTCAAGATACAGACCCAAAACATGTTAAAAATCAATATTTTAAGTGCAAAAAGTCGATATGTGCATGCATCTTCTGTACCCGTTTATATCTCAAATTCAGGCTCAAAACACCCAAAAAATCGATATTTTTGTGTCCCAGAAGCGATCTGTACATGCCTACTCCGTGTTAGTGTATTTTCAAAATACAGGCCCAAAACATGCTCAAAATCGATATTTTAGGTGCCCAAAGTCGATATGTGCATACATCTTCTGTATCCGTTTATATCTCAAATTCAGGCTCAAAACACCCGAAAATTCAATATTTTTGGGTCCCAGAAGCGATCTGTACATGCCTACTCCGTGTTAATATATTTTCAAAATACAGGTCCAAAACATGCTGAAAATCTATATTTTAGGTGCCCAAAGTCAATATGTGTATGCATCTTCTGTACCCGTCTATATCCCAAATTCAGGTTCAAAACACCAGAAAATTCGGTATTTTTGGGTCCCAGAAGCGATCTGTACATGCCTACTCCTTGCTAGAATTTTTTCAAGATACAGACCCAAAACATGCTTAAAATCGATATTTTAGGTGCAAAAACTCGAAATGTGCATGCATCTTCTGTATCCGTTTATATGTCAAATTCAGGCTCAAAACACCCGAAAATTCGATATTTTTGGGTCCATGAAGCGATCTGTACATGCCTACTCCGTGTTAGAGTATTTTCAAAATAAAGGCCCAAAACATGCTCAAAATCGATATTTTAGGTGCCCAAAGTCGATATGTGCATGCATCTTCTGTATCCGTCTGTATCCCAAATTCAGGTTCAAAACACCAGAAAATTCGGTATTTTTGGGTCCCAGAAGCGATCTGTACATGCCTACTCCTTGCTAGAATTTTTTCAAGATACAGACCCAAAACATGCTCAAAATCGATATTTTAGGTGCAAAAACTCGATATGTGCATGCATCTTCTGTACCCGTTTATATCTCAAATTCAGGCTCAAAACTCCGAAAATTCGATATTTTTGGGTCCCTTAAGCAATCTGCACATGCCTACTCAGTGCTAGAATGTTTTTAAAATACAGGCTTAAAACATGCTATAAATAGATATTTTAGGTGTCCAACGTCGATTTGTGAATGCATCTTCTGAACCCGTTTATATCTCAAATTCAGGCTCAAAACACCTAAAAAATCGATATTTTTGTGTCCCAGAAGCGATCTGTACATGCCTACTCCGTGTTAGAGTATTTTCAAAATACAGACCCAAGTTCGATATGTGCATACATCTTCTGTATCCGTTTATATCTCAAATTCAGGCTCAAAACACCGGAAAATTTAATATTTTTGGGTGCCAGAAGCGATCTGTACATGTCTACTCCGTGTTAGAGTATTTTTATAATACAGGCACAAAACATGCTAAAAATCGATATTTTAGGTGCCCAAAGTCGATATGTGCATGTATCATCTGTACCCGTTTATATCTCAAATTCAGGCTCAAAACATCCGAAAATTCAATATTTTTGGGTCCCAGAAGCGATCTGTACGTGCATACTCCGTGTTAGAGTGTTTTTAAAATCCAGACCTAAAACATGCTGAAAATCGATTTTTTATGTGCCCAAAGTCAAAATGTGTATGCATCTTCTGTATACGTGTATATCCCAAATTCAAGTTCAAAACACAAGAAAATTCGATTTTTGGGGGTCCAAGAAGCGATCTGTACATGCCTACTCCTTGCTAGAATGTTTTCAAGATACAGACCCAAAACATGTTAAAAATCGATATTTTAAGTGCAAAAAGTCGATATGTGCATGCATCTTCTGTACCCGTTTATATCTCAAATTCAGTCTCAAAACTCCGAAAATTCGATATTTTTGGTTCCCTTAAGCAATCTGCACATGCCGACTCAGTGATAGAATGTTTTCAAAATACAGGCCCAAAACATGCTCAAAATCGATATTTTAGGTGCCCAAAGTCGAAATGTGAATACATCTTCTGTATCCGTTTATATCTCAAATTCATACTCAAAACACCCGAAAATTCAATATTTTTGGGTCCCAGAAGCGATCTGTACATGCCTACTCCGTGTTAATGTATTTTCAAAATACAGGTCCAAAACATGATAAAAATCTATATTTTAGGTGCCCAAAGTCAATATGTGTATGCATCTTCTGTACCCGTCTATATCCCAAATTCAGGTTCAAAACACCAGAAAATTCGGTATTTTTGGGTCCCAGAAGCGATCTGTACATGCCTACTCCTTGCTAGAATTTTTTCAAGATACAGACCCAAAACATGCTCAAAATCGATATTTTAGGTGCAAAAAGTCGATATGTGCATGCATCCTCTGTACCCGGTTATATCCCAAATTCTGGCTCAAAACCCCCGAAAATTCGATATTTTTGGGTCCCAGAAGCGATCTGTACATGCCTACTCAGTGCTAGAATATTTTCAAATTATACGCCGGAAACATACTAAAAATCGATATTTTGGGTGCCAAAGTCGATATGTGCATGCATCTTCTGTACCCGTTTATATCTCAAATTCAAGCTCAAAACTCCAAAAAAATCGATATTTTTGTGTCCCAGAAGCGATCTGTACATGACTAGACCGTGCTATAGTATTTTAAAAATACAGGCCCAAAACATGCTCAAAATCGATATTTTGGGTGTCCAAAGTCGATATGTGCATGCATCTTCTGTACCCGTTTATATCTCAAATTCAGGCTCAAAACATCCGAAAATTCTATATTTTTGGGTCCCAGAAGCGATCTGTACGTGCATACTCCGTGTTAGAGTGTTTTTAAAATACAGATCTAAAACATGCTGAAAATCTATATTTTATGTGCCCAAAGTCAAAATGTGTATACATCTTCTGTACCCGTCTATATCCCAAATTCACGTTCAAAACACTCGACAATTCGATATTTTTGGGTCCCAGAAGCAATCTGTACATGCCTACTTCTTGCTAGAATGTTTTCAAGATACAGACCCAAAACATGCTCAAAATCGATATTTTAGGTGCAAAAAGTCGAAATGTGCATGCATCTTCTGTACCCGTTTATATCTCAAATTCAGGCTCAAAACACCCTAAAATTCGATATTTGTGGGTCCCCGAAACGATCTGAACATGCCTAATCCGTGTTAGAGTATTTTTAACATACAGGCCCAAAACATGCTCAAAATAGATATTTTAGGTGCCCAAAGTCGATATGTGCATACATCTTCTGTACCCGTTTATATCTCAAATTCAGGCTCAAAACACCCGAAAATTCAATATTTTTGGGTCCCAGAAGCGATCTGTACGTGAACACTCCGTGTTAGAGTGTTTTTAAAATACAGACCCAAAACATGCTGAAAATCGATATTTTATGTGCCCAAAGTCAAAATGTGTATGCATCTTCTGTACACGTGTATATCCCTAATTCAGGTTCAAAACACCAGAAAATTCGATTTTTTGGGGTACAAGAAGCGATCTGTACATGCCTACTCCTTGCTAGAATGTTTTCAAGATACAGACCCAAAACATGTTAAAAATCGATATTTTAAGTGCAAAAAGTCGATATGTGCATGCATCTTCTGTACCCGTTTATATCTCAAATTCAGTCTCAAAACTCCGAAAATTCGATATTTTTGGGTCCCTTAAGCAATCTGCACATGCCTACTCAGTGATAGAATGTTTTTAAAATACAGGCTTAAAACATGCTATAAATCGATATTTTAGGTGTCCAAAGTCGATTTGTGCATGCATCTTCTGAACCCGTTTATATCTCAAATTCAGGCTCAAAACACCCAAAAAATCGATATTTTTGTGTTCCAGAAGCGATCTGTACATGCCTACTCCGTGTTAGAGTATTTTCAAAATACAGGCCCAAAACATGCTCAAAATCGATATTTTAGGTGCCCAAAGTCGATATGTGCATACATCTTCTGTATCCGTTTATATCTCAAATTTAGGCTCAAAACACCCAAAAATTCAATATTTTGGGTCCCAGTAGCGACCTGTACATGCCTACTCCGTGTTAATGTATTTTCAAATTACAGGTCCAAAACATGCTGAAAATCTATATTTTAGGTGCCCAAAGTCAATATGTGTATGCATCTTCTGTACCCGTCTATATCCCAAATTCTGGATCAAAATACCAGAAAATTCGGTATTTTTGGGTCCCAGAAGCCATCTGTACATGCCTACTCCTTGCTAGAATTTTTTCAGGATACAGACCCAAAACATGCTCAAAATCGATATTTTAGGTGCAAAAAGTCGATATGTGCATGCATCCTCTGTACCCGGTTATATCCCAAATTCTGGCTCAAAACCCCCGAAAATTCGATATTTTTGGGTCCCCGAAGCGATCTGTACATGCCTACTCAGTGCTAGAATATTTTCAAATTATACGCCGGAAACATACTAAAAATCGATATTTTGGGTGCCAAAGTCGATATGTGCATGCATCTTCTGTACCCGTTTATATCTCAAATTCAGGCTCAAAACACCCAAAAAATCGATAATTTTGTGTCCCAGAAGCGATCTGTACATGACTACACCGTGCTATAGTATTTTCAAAATACAGACCCAAAACATGCTCAAAAACGATATTTTAGGTGCCCAAAGTCGATATGTGCATGCATCTTCTGTACTTGTTCATATCTCAAATTCATGCTCAAAACGCCCGAAAATTCGATATATTTGGGTTCCAGAAGCGATCTGTACGTGTCTACTCAGTGTTCGAGTATTTTAAAAATACAGGCCCAAAACATGCTCAAAATCGATATTTTGGGTGCCCAAAGTCGATATGTGCATGCATCTTTTGTATCCGTTTATATCTCAAATTCAGGCTCAAAACACCCGAAAATTCAATATTTTTGGGTCCCAGAAGCGATCTGTACATGCCTAATCCGTGTTAATGTATTTTAAAAATACAGGCCCAAAACATGCTGAAAATCTATATTTTAGGTGCCCAAAGTCAATATGTGTATGCATCTTCAGTACCCGTCTATATCCGAAATTCAGGTTCAAAACACCTGAAAATTTGGTATTTTTAGCCCTGAAGCGATCTGTACATGCCTACTCCTTGCTAGAATTTTTTCAAGATACAGACCCAAAACATGCTCAAAATCGATATTTTAGGTGCAAAAAGTCGATATGTACATGCATCCTCTGTACCCGGTTATATCCCAAATTCTGGCTCAAAACCCCCGAAAATTCAATATTTTTGGGTCCCAGAAGCGATCTGTACATGCCTACTCAGTGCTAGAATATTTTCAAATTATACGCCGGAAACATACTAAAAATCGATATTTTGGGTGCCAAAGTCGATATATGCATGCATCTTCTGTACACGTTTATATCTCAAATTCAGGCTCAAAACACCCAAAAAATCGATATTTTTGTGTCCCAGAAGCGATCTGTACATGTCTACACCGTGCTATAGTATTTTCAAAATACAGGCCCAAAACATGCTCAAAATCGATATTTTAGGTGCCCAAAGTCGATATGTGCATGCATCTTCTGTATCCGTTTATATCTCAAATTCAGGCTCAAAACACCCAAAAAATCGATATTTTTGTGTCCCAGAAGCGATCTGTACATGCCTACTCCGTGTTAAGGTATTTTTAAAATACAGGCCCAAAACATGTTAAAAATCGATATTTTAGGTGCCCAAAGTCGATATGTGCATGCATCTTCTGAATCCGTTTATATCTCAAATTCAGGCTTAAAACACCCGAAAATTCGATATTTTTGGGTCCCAGAAGCGATCTGTACATGCCTACTCCGTGTTAATGTATTTTCAAAATACAGGCCCAAAACATGCTGAAAATCTATATTTTAGGTGCCCAAAGTCAATATGTGTATGCATCTTCTGTACCCGTCTATATCCCAAATTCAGGTTCAAAACACCCGAAAATTCGATATTTTTGGGTCCCAAAAGCAATGTGTACATGAATACTCCATGTTAGAGTATTTTCAAAATACAGGTCTAAAACATGCTGAAAATCGATATTTTAGCTGCCCAAAGTCAATATGTGTATATATCTTCTGTACCCGTCTATATCCCAAATTCAGGTTCAAAACACTCGAAAATTCGATATTTTTGGGTCCCAGAAGCAATCTGTACATGCCTACTTCTTGCTAGAATGTTTTCAAGATACAGACCCAAAACATGCTCAAAATCGATATTTTAGGTGCAAAAATTCGAAATGTGCATGCATCTTCTGTACCCGTTTATATCTCAAATTCAGGCTCAAAACACCCGAAAATTCGATATTTTTGGGTCCCCGAAGCGATCTGTACATGCCTACTCCGTGTTAGAGTCTTTTCAAAATACAGGCCCAAAACATACTCAAAATCGATATTTTAGGTGCCCAAAGTCGATATGTGCATCCATCTTCTGTATCCGTCTATATCCCAAATTCTGGTTCAAAACACCCGAAAATTCGATATTTTTGTGTCCCAGAAGCGATTTGTACATGTCTACACCGTGCTATAGTATTTTTAAAATACAGGCCCAAAACATGCTCAAAATCGATATTTTAGGTGCACAAAGTCGATATGTGCATGCATCTTCTGTACCCGTTCATATCTCAAATTCAGGCTCAGAACACCCTAAAATTCGATTTATTTGGGTTCCAGAAGCGATCTGTACGTGTCTACTCAGTGTTAGAGTATTTTAAAAATACAGGCCCAAATCATGCTCAAAATCGATATTTTGGGTGCCCAAAGTCGATATGTGCATGCATCTTCTGTACCCGTTTATATCACAAATTCAGACTCAAAACACCCGAATATTTAATATTTTTGGGTCTCAAAAGCCATCTGTACATGCATACTCCGTGTTAGAGTATTTTCAAAATACAGGCCTAAAACATGCTGAAAATCGATATTTTAGCTGCCCAAAGTCAATATGTGTATGTATCTTCTGTACCCGTCTATATCCCAAATTCAGGTTCAAAACACCGGAAAATTCGATATTTTTGGGTCCCAGAAGCGATCTGTACATGCCTACTCAGTGCTACAATTTTTTAAGATACAAACCCAAGACATGCTCAAAATCGATATTTTAGGTGCAAAAAGTCGATATGTGCATGCATCCTCTGTACCCGGTTATATCCCAAATTCTGGCTCAAAACAACCAAAAATTCGATATTTTTGGGTCCCAGAAGTGATCTGTATATGCCTACTCAGTGCTAGAATATTTTCAAATTATACGCCGAAAACATACTAAAAATCGATATTTTTGGGTGCCAAAGTCGATATGTGCATGCATCTTCTGTACCCGTTTATATCTCAAATTCACGCTCAAAACACCCAAAAAATCGATATTTTTGTGTCCCAGAAGCGATCTGTACATGTCTACACTGTGCTATAGTATTTTCAAAATACAGGCCCAAAACATGCTCAAAATCGATATTTTAGGTGCCCAAAGTCGATATGTGCATACATCTTCTGTACCCGTTCATTACTCAAATTCAGGATCAGAACACCCTAAAATTCGATTTATTTGGGTTCCAGAAGCGATCTGTACGTGTCTACTCAGTGTTAGAGTATTTTTTAAAATACAGGCCCAAAACATGCTTAAAATCGATATTTTGGGTGCCCAAAGTCGATATGTGCATGCATCTTCTGTACCCGTTTATATCTCAAATTAAGACTCAAAACACCCTAAAATTCGATATTTTGTGGTCCCTTAAGCAATCTGCACATGCCTACTCAGTGCTAGAATGTTTTTAAAATACAGGCTTAAAACATGCTATAAATCGATATTTTAGGTGTCCAAAGTCGATATGTGCATGCATCTTCTGAACCCGTTTATATCTCAAATTCAGGCTCAAAACACCCAAAAAATCGATATTTTTGTGTACCAGAAGCGATCTGTACATTCCTACTCCGTGTTAGAGTATTTTTAAAATACAGGCCCAAAACATGTTAAAAATCGATATTTTAGGTGCCCAAAGTCGATATGTGCATGCATCTTCTGAATCAGTTTATATCTCATATTCTGGCTCAAAACCCCCGAAAATTCGATATTTTTGGGTCCCAGAAGCGATCTGTACGTGCACACTCCGTGTTAGAGTGTTTTTAAAATACAGGCCCAAAACATGCTGAAAAACGATATTTTATGTGCCCAAAGTCAAAATGTGTATGCATCTTCTGTACACGTGTATATCCCTAATTCAGGTTCAAAACAACAGAAAATTCGATTTTTTTGTGTCCCAGAAGCGATCTGTACAAGCCTACTCCTTGCTTGAATGTTTTCAAGATACAGACCCAAAACATGTTAAAAATCGATATTTTAAGTGCATAAAGTCGATATGTGCATGCATCTTCTGTACCTGTTTATATCTCAAATTCAGGCTCAAAACTCCGAAAATTCGATATTTTTGGGGTCCCTTAAGCAATCTGCACATGCCTACTCAGTGCTAGAATTATTCGTTTTTAAAATACAGGCCTAAAACATGCTATAAATCGATATTTTATGTGTCCAAAGTCGATATGTGCATGCATCTTCTGAACCCGTTTATATCTTAAATTCAGGCTCAAAACACCCAAAAAAACGATATTTTTGTGTCCCAGAAACGATCTGTACATGCCTACTCCGTGTTAGAGTATTTTCAAAATACAGGCCCAAAACATGCTCAAAATCGATAATTTAGGTGCACAAAGTCGATATGTGCATGAATCTTCTGTATTCGTTTATATCTCAAATTCAGGCTCAAGACACCCGAAAATTCGATATTTTTGGGTCCCAGAAGCGATCTGTACATGCCTACTCCGTGTTAATGTATTTTCAAAATACAGGCCAAAAACCTTCCTGAAAATGTATATTTTAGGTGCCCAAAGTCAATATGTGTATGCATCTTCGGTACCTGTCTATATCCCAAATTCAGGTTCAAAACACCAGAAAATTCGGTATTTTTTGGTCCCAGAAGCGATCTGTACATGCCTACTCCTTGCTAGAATGTTTTCAAGATACAGACCCAAAACATGCTCAAAATCGATATTTTAGGTGCAAAAAGTCGATATGTGCATGCATCCTCTGTACCCGGTTACATCCCAATTTCTGGTTCAGAACACCGGAAAATTCGATATTTTTGGGTCCCAGAAGCGATCTGTACATGCCTACTCAGTGCTAGAATATTTTCAAATTATACGCCGAAAACATACTAAAAATCGATATTTTGGGTGCCCAAAGTCAATATGTCTATGCATCTTCTGTATCCGTTTATATCTCAAATTCAGTCTCAAAACACCCAAAAAATCGATATTTTTGTGTCCCTTAAGGAATCTGCACATGCCTACTCAGTGCTAGAATGTTTTTAAAATACAGGCTTAAAACATGCTATAAATCGATATTTTAGGTGTCCAAAGTCGATATGTGCATGCATCTTCTGAACCCGTTTATATCTAAAATTCAGGCTAAAAACACCCAAAAAATCGATATTTTTGTGTCCCAGAAGCGATCTGTACATGTCTAAACCGTACTATAGTATTTTCAAAATACAGGCCCAAAACATGCTCAAAATCGATATTTTAGGTGCCCAAAGTCGATATGTGCATGCATCTTCTGTATCCGTCTATATCCCAAATTCAGGTTCAAAACACCCGAAAATTCGATAATTTTGGGTCCCAGAAGCGATCTGTACATGCCTACTCCTTGCTAGAATATTTTCAAGATACAGACCCAACACATGTTCAAAATCGATATTTTAAGTGCAAAAAGTCGATATGTGCATGCATCTTCTGTACCCGTTTATATCTCAAATTCAGGCTCAAAACTCCGAAAATTCGATATTTTTGGGTCCCTTAAGCGATCTGCACATGCCTACTCAGTGCTAGAATGTTTATAAAATACAGGCTTAAAACATGCTATAAATCGATATTTTAGGTGTCCAAAGTCGATATATGCATGCATCTTCTGAACCTGTTTATATCTCAAATTCAGGCTCAAAACACCCAAAAAATCGATATTTTTGTGTTCCAGAAGCGATCTGTACATGCCTACACAGTGTTAGAGTATTTTCAAAATACAGGCCCAAAACATGCTCAAAATCGATATTTTAGGTGACCAAAGTCGATATGTGCATGCATCTTCTGAATCAGTTTATATCTCATATTCTGGCTCAAAACCCCCGAAAATTCGATATTTTTGGGTCCCAGAAGCGATCTGTACGTGCACACTCCGTGTTAGAGTGTTTTTAAAATACAGGCCCAAAACATGCTGAAAAACGATATTTTATGTGCCCAAAGTCAAAATGTGTATGCATCTTCTGTACACGTGTATATCCCTAATTCAGGTTCAAAACAACAGAAAATTCGATTTTTTTGTGTCCCAGAAGCGATCTGTACAAGCCTACTCCTTGCTTGAATGTTTTCAAGATACAGACCCAAAACATGTTAAAAATCGATATTTTAAGTGCATAAAGTCGATATGTGCATGCATCTTCTGTACCTGTTTATATCTCAAATTCAGGCTCAAAACTCCGAAAATTCGATATTTTTGGGGTCCCTTAAGCAATCTGCACATGCCTACTCAGTGCTAGAATTATTCGTTTTTAAAATACAGGCCTAAAACATGCTATAAATCGATATTTTATGTGTCCAAAGTCGATATGTGCATGCATCTTCTGAACCCGTTTATATCTTAAATTCAGGCTCAAAACACCCAAAAAAACGATATTTTTGTGTCCCAGAAACGATCTGTACATGCCTACTCCGTGTTAGAGTATTTTCAAAATACAGGCCCAAAACATGCTCAAAATCGATAATTTAGGTGCACAAAGTCGATATGTGCATGAATCTTCTGTATTCGTTTATATCTCAAATTCAGGCTCAAGACACCCGAAAATTCGATATTTTTGGGTCCCAGAAGCGATCTGTACATGCCTACTCCGTGTTAATGTATTTTCAAAATACAGGCCAAAAACCTTCCTGAAAATGTATATTTTAGGTGCCTAAAGTCAATATGTGTATGCATCTTCGGTACCTGTCTATATCCCAAATTCAGGTTCAAAACACCAGAAAATTCGGTATTTTTTGGTCCCAGAAGCGATCTGTACATGCCTACTCCTTGCTAGAATGTTTTCAAGATACAGACCCAAAACATGCTCAAAATCGATATTTTAGGTGCAAAAAGTCGATATGTGCATGCATCCTCTGTACCCGGTTACATCCCAATTTCTGGTTCAGAACACCGGAAAATTCGATATTTTTGGGTCCCAGAAGCGATCTGTACATGCCTACTCAGTGCTAGAATATTTTCAAATTATACGCCGAAAACATACTAAAAATCGATATTTTGGGTGCCCAAAGTCAATATGTCTATGCATCTTCTGTATCCGTTTATATCTCAAATTCAGTCTCAAAACACCCAAAAAATCGATATTTTTGTGTCCCAGAAGCGTTCTGTACATGTCTACACCGTGCTATAGTATTTTCAAAATACAGGCCCAAAACATGCTCAAAATCGATATTTAAGGTGTCCAAAGTCGATATGTGCATGCATCTTCTGTACCCGTTCATATCTCAAATTCAGGCTCAGAACACCCTAAAATTCGATTTATTTGGGTTCCAGAAGCGATCTGTACGTGTCTACTCAATGTTAGAGTATTTTAAAAATACAGGCCCAAAACATGCTCAAAATCGATATTTTGGGTGCCCAAAGTCGATATGTGCATGCATCTTCTGTACCCGTTTATATCTCAAATTCAGACTCAAAATACCCGAATATTCAATATTTTTGGGTCCCAAAAGCAATGTGTACATGCATACTCCGTGTTAGAGTATTTTCAAAATACAGGCCTAAAACATGCTGAAAATCGATATTTTAGCTGCCCAAAGTCAATATGTGTATGTATCTTCTTTACCCGTCTATATCCCAAATTCAGGTTCAAAACACTCGAAAATTCGATATTTTTGGGTCCCAGAAGCAATCTGTACATGCCTACTTTTTGCTAGAATGTTTTAAAGATACAGACCCAAAACATGCTCAAAATCGATATTTTAGGTGCAAAAAGTCGAAATGTGCATGCATCTTCTGTACCCGTTTATATCTCAAATTCAGGCTCAAAACACCCGAAAAATCGATATTTTTGGGTCCCCGAAGCGATCTGTACATGCCTACTCCGTGTTAGAGTATTTTCAAAATAAAGGCCCAAAACATGCTCAAAATCGATATTTTAGGTGCCCAAAGTCGATATTTGCATGCATCTTCTGTATCCGTCTATATCCCAAATTCAGGTTCAAAACACTCGAAAATTCGATATTTTTGGGTCCCAGAAGCGATCTGTACATGCCTAGTCCTTGCTACAATTTTTTAAGATACAAACCCAAGACATGCTCAAAATCAATATTTTAGGTGCAAAAAGTCGATATGTGCATGCATTTTCTGTACCCGTTTATATCTCAAATTCAGGCTCAAAACATCCGAAAATTCCATATTTTTGGGTCCCTTAAGCGATCTGTATATGCATACTCAGTGCTAGAATGTTTTCAAAATATAGGCCCAAACATGCTAAAAATCGATATTTTAGATGTCCAAAGACGATATGTGCATGCATCTTCTGTACCCGTTTATATCTAAAATTCAGGCTCAAAACACCCGAAAATTCGATATTTTTGGGTCCCAAAAGCGATCTGTACATGTCTACTCCGAGTTAGAGTATTTTTTAAATACAGGCCCAAAACATGCTAAAAATCGATATTTTAGGTGCCCAAAGTCGATATGTGCATGCATAATCTGTACCCGTTTATATCTCAAATTCAGGCTCAAAACACCCGAAAATTCTATATTTTTGGGTCCCAGAAGCGATCTGTACGTGCACACTCCGTGTCAGAGTGTTTTTTAAAATACAGGCCTAAAACATGCTGAAAATCGATATTTTATGTGCCCAAAGTCAAAATGTGTATGCATCTTCTGTACACGTGTATATCCCTAATTCAGGTTCAAAACACCAGCAAATTCGATTTTTTTGTGTCCCAGAAGCGATGTGTACATGCCTACTCCTTGCTAGAATGTTTTCAAGATACAGACCCAAAACATGTTAAAAATCGATATTTTAAGTGCAAAAAGTCGATATGTGCATGCATCTTCTGTACCCGTTTATATCTCAAATTCAGGCTCAAATCTCCGAAAATTCAATTTTTTTGGGTCCCTTAAGGAATCTGCACATGCCTACTCAGTGCTAGAATGTTTTTAAAATACAGGCTTAAAACATGCTATAAATCGATATTTTAGGTGTCCAAAGTCGATATGTGCATGCATCTTCTGAACCCGTTTATATCTAAAATTCAGGCTAAAAACACCCAAAAAATCGATATTTTTGTGTCCCAGAAGCGATCTGTACATGTCTAAACCGTACTATAGTATTTTCAAAATACAGGCCCAAAACATGCTCAAAATCGATATTTTAGGTGCCCAAAGTCGATATGTGCATGCATCTTCTGTATCCGTCTATATCCCAAATTCAGGTTCAAAACACCCGAAAATTCGATAATTTTGGGTCCCAGAAGCGATCTGTACATGCCTACTCCTTGCTAGAATATTTTCAAGATACAGACCCAACACATGTTCAAAATCGATATTTTAAGTGCAAAAAGTCGATATGTGCATGCATCTTCTGTACCCGTTTATATCTCAAATTCAGGCTCAAAACTCCGAAAATTCGATATTTTTGGGTCCCTTAAGCGATCTGCACATGCCTACTCAGTGCTAGAATGTTTATAAAATACAGGCTTAAAACATGCTATAAATCGATATTTTAGGTGTCCAAAGTCGATATATGCATGCATCTTCTGAACCTGTTTATATCTCAAATTCAGGCTCAAAACACCCAAAAAATCGATATTTTTGTGTTCCAGAAGCGATCTGTACATGCCTACACAGTGTTAGAGTATTTTCAAAATACAGGCCCAAAACATGCTCAAAATCGATATTTTAGGTGACCAAACTCGATATGTGCATGCATCTTCTGTACCCGTTTATATCTCAAATTCAGACTCAAAACACCCGAATATTCTATATTTTTGGGTCCCAAAAGCAATGTGTACATGCATACTCCGTGTTAGAGTATTTTCAAAATACAGGCCTAAAACATGCTGAAAATCGATATTTTAGCTTCCCAAAGTCAAAATGTGTATGCATCTTCTGTACACGTGTATATCCCTAATTCAGGTTCAAAACACCCGAAAATTCGATTTTTTGGGGTCCCAGAAGCGATCTGTACATGCCTACTCCTTGCTAGAATGTTTTCAAGATACAGACCCAAAACATGTTAAAAATCGATATTTTAAGTGCAAAAAGTCGATATGTGCATGCATCTTCTGTACCCGTTTATATCTCAAATTCAGGCTCAAAACTCCGAAAATTCGATATTTTTGGGTCCCTTAAGCGATCTGCACATGCCTACTCAGTGCTAGAATGTTTATAAAATACAGGCTTAAAACATGCTATAAATCGATATTTTAGGTGTCCAAAGTCGATATATGCATGCATCTTCTGAACCTGTTTATATCTCAAATTCAGGCTCAAAACACCCAAAAAATCGATATTTTTGTGTTCCAGAAGCGATCTGTACATGCCTACACAGTGTTAGAGTATTTTCAAAATACAGGCCCAAAACATGCTCAAAATCGATATTTTAGGTGACCAAACTCGATATGTGCATGCATCTTCTGTACCCGTTTATATCTCAAATTCAGACTCAAAACACCCGAATATTCTATATTTTTGGGTCCCAAAAGCAATGTGTACATGCATACTCCGTGTTAGAGTATTTTCAAAATACAGGCCTAAAACATGCTGAAAATCGATATTTTAGCTTCCCAAAGTCAAAATGTGTATGCATCTTCTGTACACGTGTATATCCCTAATTCAGGTTCAAAACACCCGAAAATTCGATTTTTTGGGGTCCCAGAAGCGATCTGTACATGCCTACTCCTTGCTAGAATGTTTTCAAGATACAGACCCAAAACATGTTAAAAATCGATATTTTAAGTGCAAAAAGTCGATATGTGCATGCATCTTCTGTACCCGTTTATATCTCAAATTCAGGCTCAAAACTCCGAAAATTCGATATTTTTGGGTCCCTTAAGCAATCTGCACATGCCTACTCAGTGCTAGAATGTTTTTAAAATACAGGCTTAAAACATGCTATAAATCGATATTTTAGGTGTCCAAAGTCGATATGTGCATGCATCTTCTGAACCCGTTTATATCTAAAATTCAGGCTCAAAACACCCAAAAAATCGATATTTTTGTGTCCCAGAAGCGATCTGTACATGTCTAAACCGTGCTATAGTATTTTCAAAATACAGGCCTAAAACATGCTGAAAATCGATATTTTAGCTTCCCAAAGTCAAAATGTGTATGCATCTTCTGTACACGTGTATATCCCTAATTCAGGTTCAAAACACCCGAAAATTCGATTTTTTGGGGTCCCAGAAGCGATCTGTACATGCCTACTCCTTGCTAGAATGTTTTCAAGATACAGACCCAAAATATGTTAAAAATCGATATTTTAAGTGCAAAAAGTCGATATGTGCATGCATCTTCTGAACCCGTTTATATCTCAAATTCAGGCTCAAAACACCCGAATATTCGATATTTTTGGGTCCCAAAAGCAATGTGTACATGCATACTCCGTGTTAGAGTATTTTCAAAATACAGGCCTAAAACATGGTTAAAATCGATATTTTAGCTTCCCAAAGTCAATATGTGTATGCATCTTCAGTACCCGTCTATATCCCAAATTCTTGTTCAAATCACTCGAAAATTCGATATTTTTGGGTCCCAGAAGCAATCTGTACATGCCTACTTCTTGCTAGAATATTTTCAAAATACAGACCCAAAACATGCTAAAAATCGATATTTTAGGTGTAAAAAGTCGATATGTGCATGCATCCTTTGTACCCGGTTACATCCCAATTTCTGGTTCAGAACACCCGAAAATTCGATATTTTTGGGTCCCTTAAGCGATCTGTTCATGCCTACTCAGTGCTAGAATATTTTTAAATTTTACGCTAAAAAAAACATACTTAAAATCAATATTTTGGGTACCAAAGTCGATATGTGCATGCATCTTCTGTACCCGTTCATATCTCAAATTCAGGCTCAGAACACCCTAAAATTCGATTTATTTGGGTTCCAGAAGCGATCTGTACGTGTCTACTCAGTATTAGAGTATTTTAAAAATACAGGCCCAAAACATGCTCAAAATCGATATTTTAGGTGCCCAAAGTCGATATGTGCATGCATCTTCTGTACCCGTTTATATCTCAAATTCAGACTCAAAACACCCGAATATTCAATATTTTTGGGTCCCAAAAGCAATGTGTACATGCATACTCCGAGTTAGAGTATTTTCAAAATACAGGCCTAAAACATGCTGAAAATCGATATTTTAGCTGCCCAAAGTCAATATGTGTATGTATCTTCTTTACCCGTCTATATCCCAAATTCAGGTTCAAAACACTCGAAAATTCGATATTTTTGGGTCCCAGAAGCAATCTGTACATGCCTACTTTTTGCTAGAATGTTTTCAAGATACAGACCCTAAACATGCTCAAAATCGATATTTTAGGTGCAAAAAGTCGATATATGCATGCATCTTCTGAACCTGTTTATATCTCAAATTCAGGCTCAAAACACCCAAAAAATCGATATTTTTGTGTTCCAGAAGCGATCTGTACATGCCTACACAGTGTTAGAGTATTTTCAAAATACAGGCCCAAAACATGCTCAAAATCGATATTTTAGGTGACCAAACTCGATATGTGCATGCATCTTCTGTACCCGTTTATATCTCAAATTCAGACTCAAAACACCCGAATATTCTATATTTTTGGGTCCCAAAAGCAATGTGTACATGCATACTCCGTGTTAGAGTATTTTCAAAATACAGGCCTAAAACATGCTGAAAATCGATATTTTAGCTTCCCAAAGTCAAAATGTGTATGCATCTTCTGTACACGTGTATATCCCTAATTCAGGTTCAAAACACCCGAAAATTCGATTTTTTGGGGTCCCAGAAGCGATCTGTACATGCCTACTCCTTGCTAGAATGTTTTCAAGATACAGACCCAAAACATGTTAAAAATCGATATTTTAAGTGCAAAAAGTCGATATGTGCATGCATCTTCTGTACCCGTTTATATCTCAAATTCAGGCTCAAAACTCCGAAAATTCGATATTTTTGGGTCCCTTAAGCAATCTGCACATGCCTACTCAGTGCTAGAATGTTTTTAATATACAGGCTTAAAACATGCTATAAATCGATATTTTAGGTGTCCAAAGTCGATATGTGCATGCATCTTCTGAACCCGTTTATATCTAAAATTCAGGCTCAAAACACCCAAAAAATCGATATTTTTGTGTCCCAGAAGCGATCTGTACATGTCTAAACCGTGCTATAGTATTTTCAAAATACAGGCCTAAAACATGCTGAAAATCGATATTTTAGCTTCCCAAAGTCAAAATGTGTATGCATCTTCTGTACACGTGTATATCCCTAATTCAGGTTCAAAACACCCGAAAATTCGATTTTTTGGGGTCCCAGAAGCGATCTGTACATGCCTACTCCTTGCTAGAATGTTTTCAAGATACAGACCCAAAATATGTTAAAAATCGATATTTTAAGTGCAAAAAGTCGATATGTGCATGCATCTTCTGAACCCGTTTATATCTCAAATTCAGGCTCAAAACACCCGAATATTCGATATTTTTGGGTCCCAAAAGCAATGTGTACATGCATACTCCGTGTTAGAGTATTTTCAAAATACAGGCCTAAAACATGGTTAAAATCGATATTTTAGCTTCCCAAAGTCAATATGTGTATGCATCTTCAGTACCCGTCTATATCCCAAATTCTTGTTCAAATCACTCGAAAATTCGATATTTTTGGGTCCCAGAAGCAATCTGTACATGCCTACTTCTTGCTAGAATGTTTTCAAAATACAGACCCAAAACATGCTAAAAATCGATATTTTAGGTGTAAAAAGTCGATATGTGCATGCATCCTTTGTACCCGGTTACATCCCAATTTCTGGTTCAGAACACCCGAAAATTCGATATTTTTGGGTCCCTTAAGCGATCTGTTCATGCCTACTCAGTGCTAGAATATTTTTAAATTTTACGCTAAAAAAAACATACTAAAAATCAATATTTTGGGTACCAAAGTCGATATGTGCATGCATCTTCTGTACCCGTTCATATCTCAAATTCAGGCTCAGAACACCCTAAAATTCGATTTATTTGGGTTCCAGAAGCGATCTGTACGTGTCTACTCAGTATTAGAGTATTTTAAAAATACAGGCCCAAAACATGCTCAAAATCGATATTTTAGGTGCCCAAAGTCGATATGTGCATGCATCTTCTGTACCCGTTTATATCTCAAATTCAGACTCAAAACACCCGAATATTCAATATTTTTGGGTCCCAAAAGCAATGTGTACATGCATACTCCGAGTTAGAGTATTTTCAAAATACAGGCCTAAAACATGCTGAAAATCGATATTTTAGCTGCCCAAAGTCAATATGTGTATGTATCTTCTTTACCCGTCTATATCCCAAATTCAGGTTCAAAACACTCGAAAATTCGATATTTTTGGGTCCCAGAAGCAATCTGTACATGCCTACTTTTTGCTAGAATGTTTTCAAGATACAGACCCTAAACATGCTCAAAATCGATATTTTAGGTGCAAAAAGTCGAAATGTGCATGCATCTTCTGTACCCGTTTATATCTCAAATTCAGTCTCAAAACACCCGAAAATTCGATATTTATGGGTCCCCGAAGCGATCTGTACATGCCTACTCCGTGTTAGAGTATTTTCAAAATACAGGCCCAAAACATGCTAAAAATCGATATTTTAGGTGCCCAAAGTCGATATTTGCATGCATCTTCTGTATCCGTCTATATCCCAAATTCAGGTTCAAAACACCCGAAAATTCGATATTTTTGTGTCCCAGAAGCGATCTGTACATGCCTACTCCTTGCTAGAATTTTTTAAGATACAAACCCAAGACATGCTCAAAATCAATATTTTAGGTGCAAAAAGTCGATATGTGCATGCATTTTCTGTACCCGTTTATATCTCAAATTCAGGCTCAAAACACCCAAAAATTCCATATTTTTGGGTCCCTTAAGCGATCTGTACATGCATACTCAGTGCTAGAATGTTTTCAAAATATAGGCCCAAACATGCTAAAAATCGATATTTTAGGTGTCCAAAGACGATATGTGCATGCATCTTCTGTACCCGTTTATATCTAAAATTCAGGCTCATAACACCCGAAAATTCGATATTTTTGGGTCCCAAAAGCGATCTGTACATGTCTACTCCGAGTTAGAGTATTTTTTAAATACAGGCCCAAAACATGCTAAAAATCGATATTTTAGGTGCCCAAAGTCGATATGTGCATGCATAATCTGTACCCGTTTATATCTCAAATTCAGGCTCAAAACACCCGAAAATTCGATATTTTTGGGTCCCAGAAGCGATCTGTACGTGCACACTCCGTGTTAGAGTGTTTTTAAAATACAGGCCCAAAACATGCTGAAAATCGATATTTTATGTGCCCAAAGTCAAAATGTGTATGCATCTTCTGTACCCGTCTATATTCCTAATTCAGGTTCAAAACACCAGAAAATTCGATTTTTTTGTGTCCCAGAAGCGATCTGTACATGCCTACTCCTAGCTAGAATGTTTTCAAGATACAGACCAAAAACATGTTAAAAATCGATATTTTAAGTGCAAAAACTCGATATGTGCATGCATCTTCTGTACCCGGTTATATCCCAAATTCTGGCTCAAAACTCCGAAAATTCGATTTTTTTGGTTCCCTTAAGCAATCTGCACATGCCTACTCAGTGCTAGAATGTTTTTTAAATACAGGCTTAAAACATGCTATAAATCGATATTTTAGGTGTCCAAAGTCGATATGTGCATGTATCTTCTGAACCCGTTTATATCTCAAATTCAGGCTCAAAACTCCCAAAAAATCGATATTTTTGTGTCCCAGAAACGATCTGTACATGCCTACTCCGTGTTAGAGTATTTTCAAAATACAGTCCCAAAACATGCTCAAAATCGATATTTTAGGTGCCCAAAGTCGATATGTGCATGAATCTTCTGTATCCGTTTATATCTCAAATTCAGGCTGAAAACACCCGAAAATTCGATATTTTTGGGTCCCTGAAGCGATCTGTACATGCCTACTCCGTATTAATGTATTTTCGAAATACAGTCCCAAAACATGCTGAAAATCTATATTTTGGGTGCCCAAAGTCAATATGTGTATGCATCTTCTGTACAAGTCTATATCCCAAATTCAGGTTCAAAACTCCAGAAAATTCGGTATTTTTGGGTCCCAGAAGCGATCTGTACATGCCTACTCCTTGCTAAAATGTTTTCAAGATACAGACCCAAAACATGCTCAAAATCGATATTTTAGGTGCAAAAAGTCGATATGTGCATGCATCCACTGTACCCGGTTATATCCCAAATTCTGGCTCAAAACACCCGAAAATTCTATATTTTTGGGTCCTAGAAGCGATCTGTACATGCCTACTCAGTGCTAGAATATTTTCAAAATATACGCCCAAATCAAACGAAAAATCGATATTTTGGGTGACAAAGTTGATATGTGCATGCATCTTCTGTACCCGTTTATATCTCAAATTCAGGCTCAAAACACCCAAAAAATCGATATTTTTGTGTCCCAGAAGCGATCTGTACATGTCTCGATAGTGCTATAGTATTTTCAAAATACAGGCCCAAAACATGCTCAAAATCGATATTTTAGGTGCCCAAAGTCGATATGTGCATGCATCTTCTGTATCCGTCTATATCCTAAATTCAGGTTCAAAACACCCGAAAATTCGATAATTTTGGGTCCCAGAAGCGATCTGTACATGCCTACTCCTTGCTAGAATATTTTCAAGATACAGACCCAAAACATGCTCAAAATCGATATTTTAAGTGCAAAAAGTCGATATGTGCATGCATCTTCTGTACCCGTTTATATCTCAAATTCAGGCTCAAAACACCCAAAAAATCGATATTTTTGTGTCCCAGAAGCGATCTGTACATGTCTAGACCGTGCTATAGTATTTTAAAAATACAGGCCCAAAACCTGCTCAAAATCGATATTTTAGGTGCCCAAAGTCGATATGTGCATGCATCTTCTGTATCCGTCTATATCACAAATTCAGGTTCAAAACACCCGAAAATTCAGGCTCAAAACTCCGAAAATTCGATATTTTTGGGTCCCTTAAGCAATCTGCACATGCCTACTCAGTGCTAGAATGTTTTTAAAATACAGGCTTAAAACATGCTATAAATCGATATTTTAGGTGTCCAAAGTCGATATGTGCATGCATCTTCTGAACCCGTTTATATCTCAAATTCAGGCTCAAAACACCCAAAAAATCGATATTTTTGTGTCCCAGAAGCGATCTGTACATGCCTACACAGTGTTACAGTATTTTCAAAATACAGGCCCAAAACATGCTCAAAATCGATATTTTAGGTGCCCAAAGTCGATATGTGCATGCATCTTCTGTACCCGTTTATATCTCAAATTCAGACTCAAAACACCCGAATATTCGATATTTTTGGGTTCCAAAACCAATGTGTACATGCATACTCCGTGTTAGAGTATTTTCAAAATACAGGCCTAAAACATGCTGAAAATCGATATTTTAGCTTCCCAAAGTCAATATGTGTATTCATCTTCTGTACCCGTCTATATCCCAAATTCATGTTCAAATCACTCGAAAATTCGATATTTTTGGGTCCCAGAAGCAATCTGTACATGCCTACTTCTTGCTAGAATGTTTTCAAGATACAGACCCAAAACATGCTAAAAATCGATATTTTAGGTGCAAAAAGTCGATATGTGCATGCATCTTCTGTACCCGTTTATATCTCAAATTCAGGATCAAAACACCCTAAAATTCAATGTTTTTGGGTCCCAGAAGCGATCTGTACGTGCATACTCCGTGTTTGAGTATTTTCAAAATACAGGCCCAAAACATGCTCAAAATCGATATTTTATGTGCCCAAAGTCAATATGTGTATGCATCTTCTGTACTCGTGTATATCCCTAATTCTGGTTCAAAACACCAGAAAATTCGATATTTTTGGGTCCCAGAAGCGATCTGTACATGCCTACTCCTTGCTAGAATGTTTTTAAGATACAGACCCAAAACATGCTCAAAATCGATATTTTAAGTGCAAAAAGTCGATATGTGCATGCATCTTCTGTACCCGTTTATATCTCAAATTCAGGCTCAAAACTCCGAAAATTCGATATTTTTGGGTCCCTTAAGCGATCTGCACATGCCTACTCAGTGCTAGAATGTTTTTAAAATACATGCTTAAAACATGCTATAAATCGATATTTTAGGTGTGAAAAGTCGATATGTGCATGCATCTTCTGTACCCGTTTATATCTCAAATTCAGGCTCAAAACACCCCAAAAATCAATATTTTTGTGTCCCAGAAGCGATCTGTACATGCATACTCCGTGTTAGAGTATTTTCAAAATACAGGCCTAAAACATACTCAAAATCGATATTTTAGGTGCCCAAAGTCGATATGTGCATTCATCTTCTGTACCCGTTTATATCTCAAATTCAGGCTCAAAACACCCGAAAATTCGATATTTTTGGGTCCCAGAAGCGATCTGTACATGCCTACTCCGTGTTAATGTATTTTCAAAATACAGGACCAAAACATGCTGAAAATCTATATTTTAGGTGCCCAAAGTCAATATGTGTATGCATCTTCTGTACCCGTCTATATCCCAAATTCAGGTTCAAAACATCAGAAAATTCTTTATTTTTGGGTCCCAGAAGCGACCTGTACATGCCTACTCCTTGCTAGAATATTTTCAACATACAGACCCAAAACATGCTTAAAATCGATATTTTAGGTGCAAAAAGTCGATATGTGCATGCATCCTCTGTACCCGGTTGTATCCCAAATTCTGGCTCAAAACCCCCGAAAATTCGATATTTTTGGGTCCCAGAAGCGATCTGTACATGCCTACTCAGTGCTAGGATATTTTCAAAATATACGCCCAAAACATAATAAAAATCGATATTTTGTGTGCCAAAGTCGATATGTGCATGCATCTTCTGTACCCGTTTATATCTCAAATTCAGGCTCAAAACACCCAAAAAATCGATATTTTTGTGTCCCAGAAGCGATCTGTACATGTCTACACCGTGCTATAGTATTTTCAAAATACAGGCCCAAAACATGCTCAAAATCGATATTTTAGGTGACCAAAGTCGATATGTGCATGCATCTTCTGTATCCGTTCATATCTCAAATTCAGGCTCAGAACACCCTAAAATTCGATTTATTTGGGTTCCAGAAGCGGTCTGTACGTGTCTACTCAGTGTTAGAGTATTTTAAAAATACAGGCACAAAACATCCTCTAAATCGATATTTTGGGTGCCCAAAGTCGATATGTGCATGCATCTTCTGTACCCGTTTATATCTCAAATTCAGACTCAAAACACCCGAATAATCGATATTTTTGGGTCCCAAAAGCAATGTGTACATGCATACTCCGTGTTAGAGTATTTTCAAAATACAGGCCTAAAACATGCAGAAAATCGATATTTTAGCTACCCAAAGTCAATATGTGTATGGATCTTCTGTACCCGTCTATATCCCAAATTCAGGTTCAAAACACTCGAAAATTCGATATTTTTGGGTCCCAGAAGCAATCTGTACATGCCTACTTCTTGCTAGAATGTTTTCAAGATACAGACCCAAAACATGCTCAAAATCGATATTTTAGGTGCAAAAAGTCGAAATGTGCATGCATCTTCTGTACCCGTTTATATCTCAAATTCAGGCTCAAAACCCCCGAAAATTCGATATTTTTGGGTCCCCGAAGCAATCTGTACATGCCTACTCCGTGTTAGAGTATTTTCAAAATCCAGGCCAAAAACATGCTCAAAATCAATATTTTACATGCAAAAAGTCGATATGTGCATGCATCCTCTGTACCCGGTTATATCCCAATTTCTGGCTCAAAACACCCGAAAATTCGATATTTTTGGGTCCCAGAAGCGATCTGTACATACCTACTCAGTGCTAGAATGTTTTTAAAATACATGCTTAAAACATGCTATAAATCGATATTTTAGGTGTGAAGAGTCGATATGTGCATGCATCTTCTGTACCCGTTTACATCTCAAATTCAGGCTCAAAACACCCAAAAAATCAATATTTTTGTGTCCCAGAAGCGATCTGTACATGCATACTCCGTGTTAGAGTATTTTCAAAATACAGGCCCAAAACATACTCAAAATCGATATTTTAGGTGCCCAAAGTCGATATGTGCATGCATCTTCTGTACCCGTTTATATCTCAAATTCAGGCTCAAAACACCCGAAAAGTCGATATTTTTGGGCCCCAGAAGCGATCTGTACATGCCTACTCCGTGTTAGAGTATTTTCAAAATACAGGCCCAAAACATGCTGAAAATCTATATTTTAGGGGCCCAAAGTCAATATGTGTATGCATCTTCTGTACCCGTCTATAACCCAAATTCAGGTTCAAAACACCAGAAAATTCGGTATTTTGGGGTCCCAGAAGCGACCTGTACATGCCTACTCCTTTGTAGAATGTTTTCAACATACAGACCCAAAACATGCTTAAAATCGATATTTTAGGTGCAAAAAGTCGATATGTGCATGCATCCTCTGTACCCGGTTATATCCCAAATTCTGGCTCAAAACACCCGAAAATTCGATATTTTTGGGTTCCAGAAGCGATCTGTACATGCCTAATCAGTGCTAGAATATTTTCAAAATATACGCCCAAAACATACTAAAAATCGATATTTTGTGTGCCAAAGTCGATATGTGCATGCATCTTCTGTACCCGTTTATATCTCAAATTCAGGCTCAAAACACCCAAAAAATCGATATTTTTGTGTCCCAGAAGCGATCTTTACATGTCTACACCGTGCTATAGTATTTTCAAAATACAGGCCCAAAACATGCTCAAAATCGATATTTTAGGTGCCCAAAGTCGATATGTGCATGCATCTTCTGTATCCGTTCATATCTCAAATTCAGGCTCAGAACACCCTAAAATTCGATTTATTTGGGTTCCAGAAGCGGTCTGTACGTGTCTACTCAGTGTTAGAGTATTTTAAATATACAGGCCAAAAACATGCTCAAAATCGATATTTTGGGTGCCCAAAGTCGATATGTGCATGCATCTTCTGTACCCGTTTATATCTCAAATTCAGACTCAAAACACCCGAAAATTCGATATTTTTTGGTCCCCGAAGCGATCTGTACATGCCTACACCGTGTTAGAGTATTTTCAAAATACAGGCCCAAAACATGCTCAAAATCGATATTTTAGGTGCAAAAAGTCGATATGTGCATGGATCCTCTGTACCCGGTTATATCCCAATTTCTGGCTCAAAACACCCGAAAATTCGATATTTTTGGGTCCCAGAAGCGATCTGTACATGCCTACTCAGTGCTAGAATGTTTTTAAAATACATGCTTAAAACATGTGTAGAGGAAAGGTATCTCAGCCGTGCAGATGGAGTTATGACAGAGTACTCCTCTTTCTTGCACCAGATATCCCACTCAAAACATCACCCAGTAAGTCCCGAGGATAATTGAAGTTCAGATTAAAAACAATTACCACCTTTAATGACAAAGACATGAACTCAGCACAACAATAGATTTGAAGTTACAAGGCAATCCACCAAAAATAACACTTGATCAAAGAACAGTATAGTATATAGGCGTGACACGGAAACGGCCCAGTGACCGTGACAACCCAAAGAATAGCCTTGGTGGAGGACAGAGATGGTGGTGTGTGAGAGCTCTGGTGTCTCAGTATGCTCTGCCCCTCGTTGAAGGAAGCAGTCCATGACGTAGGCTTGGTTTGGAGTCGAGACTGACAAGCAATACAGCAAGAGCTAGAAAATATGAAACCTCGATATAAACTTCGAGTCATATGAAAATGAACTAGAGGGTATAATTCCGCATCTAGTATGAACCAGTGAGATTGATAATCTATCAATAAGGTAGACTTTCCCTTACACTCCTCCCCACCAAGACTCGATATGAAGTATCGAGCATTAAAATATATACAATTATTTGACAAATATTGATAGGTTTACCAATAAAATGTTTAAACTCTGCTTAACAAATCTGCACCTATGTTATCCTTGCCAGAGATATATACTATCCTAAACCTGTAGCTTTGCAAACAAAGAGCCCAACGTAATAGTCTGTCATTGCCTCCCTTAAATTGAGTTAGGTACACTAGGGGTTTATGATCAACTTCTAAAATAAACTCTTTACCTCTTAAATAATAATCGAAATGCCTGATACCGAATACTATCGCTAGACATTCCTTTTCAATAGTACTGTACCTACTTTCTCTGTCAAGGAGCTTACGACTAGCATACGCCACGGGATGGGGAGTATCCTCTGCATACTGTAGTAGAACGGCACCCAGACCATGGTTGGACGCGTCTGTTCGAAGCACGAAGGGACGACTGGCATCGGGTAGCTGTAGGATGGGATGAGAGTGTAGAGATGTCTTCAGGTGTTCGAAGCAAGTCAACAATTCTTCTGTCCATACCAAAGATTCAGGAGCACCTTTCCGAAGTAGATCCGAGAGGCTGCAAGTATAAGATGCGGCATTAGGAATGAATGCCCTATAAAAAGATACCATACCCAGGAATGAGCGAAGCAATTTCTTTGTCTTGGGAGGAGGCACTCTCATTATCGCCTCTACTTTACTCTCCTGAGAATGTAGAGTATATCCATCGACAACAAATCCCAAGTACTGGATCGAATTGAATCCATAGCGACACTTGGACGGACGTGCTGTTAATCCATGTTGTCGTAGGCGATGAAGTACGTTGCGAAGAGCCAGTAGGTGAGTTTCCCATGTCTGTCCATAGATAAAGATATTGTCAAAATAGAAAGTAACTCCACCTAGGCCAGCCAGGACAATCCTCATTAGTCTAATGTAAGTGGCGCAAGCCGTGACCAACCCAAAAGGAAGGCGGTTAAACTCCATGAGGCCAAGGTGTGATGGGAATGCAGTGTAAGTCATTGCTCTATCGGTTAAAGGCACTTGATAGTATGCTTTGGTAATATCTATCTCTGAGAAGTACTTACTACCATAGAATTTATGAAGGTCTTCTGTGATGGACCAGATTGGTTCAGCATCGAAGGTAGTGATGGAATTCAGCATTCTGAAGTCTATAGCGAGGCGGTAACTGCCGTCAGACTTCTTTACCATCAGAACAGGTGAGCAATGAGGTGAAGTCGATGGTTTGATGATTCCCTGAGCAAGAAGTTGCTCCACTTCCTGTTCAAAGAAAGGTTTTAAGTGAAGAGGAATAGGATAATGTTTAGGTTTTATACGCTCAGTTGTACACACCTCTATATCATGCTTAATGGACAGAGTACATCCAGGTATTTCAGAAAGAGTGTCATGGAAGTATTCCATGATGCATTCGAGATCGTCTCGTTGTTCTGCAGTGACCATACTTCCTACTTCTGGAAATTTGTTAGAGTCTGGGTTATCTGAGCGACCATCCGGTGTTACTGGCATCTCTGTATCCTCCATACACTCTATACTTTTTACTATAGACAAGTTCTGGACTTCGAAAGCAACAGACTGTTCATCCAGGAGGGTTGCTTGATTCACAGAGGTACGACGATGATATCTTTTCAAGAGGTTGGCGTGATATAGTTTCGGCTTTCCCTTTTCATTAATCACGTAATTCACTTTATTTTTCCGTTCAATAACTGGATATGGCCCACTCCAAGACATAAGTAACTTGCTCTTAGAATCGGGAAGGAGGACAAGTACTTCCTCTCCCTGTTTAAATTGTCTGTCTTGAGATCGCAAATCGAAGTAGGACTTGTACTTCATTGCACTGACATCAGCGTTCTCAGCAGCAATCTTGGCACATTCTGCCTGCTTGTCCTGGAGTTCAATCACATATTGAAAACATGAACGTTGATCGTCATCTAATTTGGCATCTTCCCACAAATCTCTTAAAATGGAAAGGGGTCCTCTTACTCTCCTGCCGTACAGCATTTCGAAAGCAGAAAACCCTGTTCGGTCACTTGGCATTTCCCGAAGTGCAAATAGAGTAGCAGGGAGATATCTGTGCCACTCACGAGGCTTGTCGGAGCATAATTTCCTCAAAGAAGCTTTTAAAGTAGCATGGAATCGTTCCACTCTTCCGTTACCACTAGGATGGTAGGGGGTAGTGAAAAGTGGCTTAGTACCGAGTAACCTATGAAGTTCTCCCATCATTTTAGATGTAAATTGAGCTCCTCTATCTGACAAAATCTCTGTAGGGATGCCTACCCTAGAGAAAATAGTTAGCAAGGCTTCGGCAACAGAAATGGAAGTGATTTCCTTTAAAGGAACTGCTTCTGGGAAACCAGTAGCAAAGTCTATCAATGTTAGCAAATAACGATGTCCTTCTGATGACGGAGGTGAGAGAGGTCCAACTATATCCACAGCCACTCTCAGGAAGGGTTCAGTTATAATAGGAAGTTGTTTCAGAGGGACTGGTTTAACTTTCCCTTTTACAGACATTCTTTGACACTTGTCACAAGATTTACAGAAAGTCCTTATGTCACTCCACATGCCTGGCCAATAAAACTGTTCACAAATTTTCATACCTGTTTTACGGTGCGATAGATGACCAGCTAATGGGCTTTCATGAGCAAGGGTTAACACTTGTCTACGACACTCTGATGGGACAACTAGTATTCTTTTTTTTTCTTGGGTGTCCGAGATCGACGAGCGGCAGATCCGATAATACAATCCGTGGCACAACTCATAACCATAAGTAGATCCAGTCCTAGTCACCACTTCTTCACCAGTAGATGCCTTGTCTCTTATGGTAGAAAGAGAGGGACACGAAGCCTGTAAGCGAGAGAATTCATCAGGGTTTACAGATAATGGTTCAAGCAAGGGTAACACAAGTGGGTGAATCTTCCTAGTACGACCAGCACGCGTCTGAACTGCTTGTACGTTTTCTTCGGGAGTCGGCTGGAGATAAGCCTTGTCCGGATCAGGATCATGCGGTGGGCGTACTCCTGGAACATTACCTATAAGGATACTACAAAGTTTTATCGGGGCTCGGACAGCATTGACCCAACCTTCCAAATATGGACAACGAATGTAACACCTCACCAATGGAAAGTCGTCGACTCGCACCAGATAGTCTGCAACAGAGACCTTCTTACAACTAGACACGTCTACATCTGGCAAGGCTTCTTCCGAAACAACCACACAAGTACAGCCAGTATCTCGAATGATTGTCGACACTCTAGAACCATTAATAGTACCAGAAGTAAAATATTGCTGGGGTGATGGTTTAGAAAAGCAAACTCCAATTTTATAGGGGGTCTTTGCTTCAGATGTAAATTTGGATTTAAACAAACTGGGATTTTGAGGACAATTTGGTCTAATATGGCCTACCTCTCCGCAGTTGTGACACTTCATAGGAGTTTTCCGGACCAGAGGTGGAGAAGTTTGTTGCGGAAAATCCTTCGTCGGGCTGTAGGGTTTCTTGTGACGGTCCATAGCTTGCCGATTTCTGGGATAAGCGTTGTGAGCTGAAGTCCAGATATCTGCTCGTCGGACAGCTTCGGATAAGGACTGGACATCATTCTCCTTCAGGAACATACGAAGCTCTGGGGTAAGAGAAGCTAGGAACTGATCCAAAATAATAAAAGATTTTAAAGATGAGAAAGTTTGCCCCACTCCACAAGAGTCGAGCCAATGCTCAAACAAACGACACAGATGAATGGAAAATTGTTGGAAGGTTTCACCAATACCAATTCTAGCAGACCTAAAACTGCTTCTATAATGATCTGAATTCTTGCGAAAACTCCTCAAAAGAGCCGCTTTCAACTGCTCATAGTCCCCCGTGACTTCATCGGATAATGTAGTATAAATGTCTGCTAATTTACCCGTCAGAAGACTTCCTAGTTGGATAGCAAATCCACTTTCT
Organism: Petrolisthes cinctipes; assembly: GCA_033782935.1. Lineage (NCBI taxonomy): Eukaryota > Metazoa > Arthropoda > Malacostraca > Decapoda > Porcellanidae > Petrolisthes > Petrolisthes cinctipes. The sequence continues at coordinate 546,025 of JAWQEG010001276.1, forward strand.
TCAATATGTAGCAATGAAGCAATACGCTCAAAGCGAGTGAAATATGAAGCCAAGTCTTCATTTTCCTGGTATCGTGGTAAAGACGGACGAGGGGTTGAACCCGTGTCTGAAGAAATTGAAGCACCAATATTTTCAGAGGGTTGGGCCTTTAGTTTTTCTAGTTTAAGTTGTTCCAGAGTGAGAGTATGCTGACGTTCCTCTCTTTTTTCTACTCGTTCTCGCTCTCTTTCCTCCCGGTGCCGGGCCTGTTCACTAGATACAAACTCTTTTAACTCCTCGTCCTGGTATCCAAGGTCTCGACCAAGGTTAACCAACTCCTGAATGGACGACATCGAACCGGTAGAATAAAATATATACAACAAGAAACAAGATTGTTACCCAAGGAAATACAAAATAGCCAAAAGGATACAGGAACAAAATAGAGAAGAGTGGCAACAACAAAACAACGCAACAACAGCGAACACAGCAGCAAAACAACAACAACAACAAAATAGTTCAATGCCAGAAGAGTTACCTCTGCACCTGACAATATCGGGATCACAAACCAGAGTCCAGCAAAGACGCACCTGGCGTGTCGATACAAACAATGAGATCCCACAACACTCAATCACCAAACACTTACTTCTGAGCCCCGAGACAGCAAGTGGGGATAGGAAGAAACATCTGATACCCAAGGCGATTGGTGGAGAATTCCAGACTTCTTGATTCGTCGAGCCTGGGTTGATGGAGGAATCCTGGCAGGGTCGTCACTTGTAGAGGAAAGGTATCTCAGCCGTGCAGATGGAGTTATGACAGAGTACTCCTCTTTCTTGCACCAGATATCCCACTCAAAACATCACCCAGTAAGTCCCGAGGATAATTGAAGTTCAGATTAAAAACAATTACCACCTTTAATGACAAAGACATGAACTCAGCACAACAATAGATTTGAAGTTACAAGGCAATCCACCAAAAATAACACTTGATCAAAGAACAGTATAGTATATAGGCGTGACACGGAAACGGCCCAGTGACCGTGACAACCCAAAGAATAGCCTTGGTGGAGGACAGAGATGGTGGTGTGTGAGAGCTCTGGTGTCTCAGTATGCTCTGCCCCTCGTTGAAGGAAGCAGTCCATGACGTAGGCTTGGTTTGGAGTCGAGACTGACAAGCAATACAGCAAGAGCTAGAAAATATGAAACCTCGATATAAACTTCGAGTCATATGAAAATGAACTAGAGGGTATAATTCCGCATCTAGTATGAACCAGTGAGATTGATAATCTATCAATAAGGTAGACTTTCCCTTACAACATGCTATAAATCGATATTTTAGGTGTGAATAGTCGATATATGCATGCATCTTCTGTACCCGTTTATATCTCAAATTCAGGCTCAAAACACCCGAAAAGTCGATATTTTTGGGTCCCAGAAGCGATCTGTACATGCCTACTCCGTGTTAATGTATTTTAAAAATACAGGCCCAAAACATGCTGAAAATCTATATTTTAGGTGCCCAAAGTCAATATGTGTATGCATCTTCTGTACCCGTCTATATCCCAAATTCAGGTTCAAAACACCAGAAAATTCGATATTTTTGGGTCCCAGAAGCGACCTGTACATGCCTACTCCTTTGTAGAATGTTTTCAACATACAGACCCAAAACATGCTTAAAATCGATATTTTAGGTGCAAAAAGTCGATATGTGCATGCATCCTCTGTACCCGGTTATATCCCAAATTCTTGCTCAAAACCCCCGAAAATTCGATATTTTTGGGTCCCAGAAGCGATCTGTACATGCCTAATCAGTGCTAGAATATTTTCAAAATATTCGCCCAAAACATACTAAAAATCGATATTTTGTGTGACAAAGTCGATATGTGCATGCATCTTCTGTACCCGTTTATATCTCAAATTCAGGCTCAAAACACCCAAAAAATCGATATTTTTGTGTCCCAGAAGTGATCTGTACATGTCTACACCGTGCTATAGTATTTTCAAAATACAGGCCCAAAACATGCTCAAAATCGATATTTTAGGTGCCCAAAGTCGATATGTGCATGCATCTTCTGTATCCGTTCATATCTCAAATTCAGGCTCAGAACACCCTAAAATTCGATTTTTTTGGGTTCCAGAAGCGATCTGTACGTGTCTACTCAGTGTTAGAGTATTTTAAAAATACAGGCCCAAAACATCCTCAAAATCGATATTTTGGGTGCCCAAAGTCGATATGTGCATGCATCTTCTGTACCCGTTTATATCTCAAATTCAGACTCAAAACACCCGAATAATCGATATTTTTGGGTCCCAAAAGCAATGTGTACATGCATACTCCGTGTTAGAGTATTTTCAAAATACAGGCCTAAAACATGCAGAAAATCGATATTTTAGCTGCCCAAAGTCAATATGTGTATGGATCTTCTGTACCCGTCTATATCCCAAATTCAGGTTCAAAACACTCGAAAATTCGATATTTTTGGGTCCCAGAAGCAATCTGTACATGCCTACTTCTTGCTAGAATGTTTTCAAGATACAGACCCAAAACATGCTCAAAATCGATATTTTAGGTGCAAAAAGTCGATATGTGCATGCATCTTCTGTACCCGTTTATATCTCAAATTCAGGCTCAAAACACCCGAAAATTCGATATTTTTGGGTCCCCGAAGCGAACTGTACATGCCTACTCCGTGTTAGAGTATTTTCAAAATACAGGCCTAAAGCATGCTGAAAATCGATATTTTAGATGCCCAAAGTCAATATGTGTATGTATCTTCTTTACCCGTCTATATCCCAAATTCAGGTTCAAAACACCCAAAAATTCGATAATTTTGGGTCCCAGAAGCAATCTGTACATGCCTACTTCTTGCTAGAATTTTTTCAAGTTACAGACCCAAAACATGCTCAAAATCGATATTTTAGGTGCAAAAAGTCGATATGTGCATGCATCCTCTGTATCCGGTTATATCCCAATTTCTGGCTCAAAACACCCGAAAATTCGATATTTTTGGGTCCCAGAAGCGATCTGTACATGCCTACTCAGTGCTAGAATATTTTCAAATTATACGCCCAAAACATACTAATAATCGATATTTTGGGTGCCAAAGTCGATATGTGCATGCATCTTCTGTACCCGATTATATCTCAAATTCATGCTCAAAACACCCAAAAAATCGATATTTTTGTGTCCCAGAAGCGATCTGTACATGTCTACACCGTGTTTGTGTATTTTCAAAATACAGGCCCAAAACATGCTCAAAATCGATATTTTAGGTGCTCGAAGTCAATATGTGCATGCATCTTCTGTACCTGTTCATATCACAAATTCAGGCTCAGAACATACGAAAATTCGATTTATTTGGGTCCCAGAAGCGATCTGTACGTGTCTACTCCGTGTTAGAGTATTTTAAAAATACAGGCTCAAAACATGCTCAAAATCGATATTTTGGGTGCCCAAAGTCGATATGTGCATGCATCTTCTGTACCCGTTTATATCTCAAATTCAGACTCAAAACACCCGAATATTCGATATTTTTGGGTCCCATAAGCCATCTGTACATGCATACTCCGTGTTAGAGTATTTTTAAAATACAGGCATAAAATATTCTGTAAATCGATATTTTTGCTGCCCAAAGTCAATACGTGTATGCATCTTCTGTACCCGTCTATATCCCAAATTCAGGTTCAAAACACTCGAAAACTCGATATTTTTGAGTCCCAGAAGCAATCTGTACATGCCTACTTCTTGCTAGAAAGTTTTCATGATACAGACCCAAAACATGCTCAAAATCGATATTTTAGGTGCAAAAAGTCGATATGTGCATGCATCTTCTGTACCCGTTTATATCTCAAATTCAGGCTCAAAACACCCAAAAAATCGATATTTTTGTGTCCCAGAAGCGATCTGTACATGTCTACACCGTGTTATAGTATTTTTAAAATACAGGCCCAAAACATGCTCAAAATCGATGTTTTAGGTGCCCAAAGTCGATATGTGCATGCATCTTCTGTACCCGTTCATATCTCAAATTCAGGCTCAGAACACCCGAAAATTCGATTTATTTGGGTCCCAGAAGCGATCTGTACGTGTCTACTCAGTGTTAGAGTATTTTAAAAATTCAGGCCCAAAACATGCTCAAAATCGATATTTTGGGTGCTCAAAGTCGATATGTGCATGCATCTTCTGTACCCGTTTATATCTCAAATTCAGGTTCAAAACACCCGAAAATTCAATGTTTTTGGGTCCCAGAAGCGACCTGTACATGCCTACTCCTTCGTAGAATGTTTTCAAGATACAGACCCAAAACATGCTTAAAATCGATATTTTAGGTGCAAAAAGTCGATATGTGCATGCATCCTCTGTACCCGGTTATATCCCAAATTCTGGCTCAAAACACACGAAAATTTGATATTTTTGGGTCCCAGAAGCGATCTGTACATGCCTACTCAGTGCTAGAATTATTTTCAAATTATACGCCCAAAACATACTAAAAATCGATATTTTGGGTGCCAAAGTCGATATGTGCATGCATCTTCTGTACCCGTTTATATCTCAAATTCAGGCTCAAAACACCCAAAAAATCGATTTATTTGGGTCCCAGAAGCGATCTGTACGTGTCTACTCAGTGTTAGAGTATTTTAAAAATTCAGGCCCAAAACATGTTCAAAATCGATATTTTGGGTGCCCAAAGTCGATATGTGCTTGCATCTTCTGTACCCGTTTATATCTCAAATTCAGGCTCAAAACACCCGAAAATTCAATGTTTTTGGGTCCCAGAAGCGATCTGTACGTGCATACTCCGTGTTAGAGTGTTTTTAAAATACAGGCCCAAAACATGCTAAAAATCGATATTTTATGTGCCCAAAGTCAATATGTGTATGCATCTTCTGTACCCGTGTATATCCCTAATTCTGGTTCAAAACACCTGAAAATTCGATATTTTTGGGTCCCAGAAGCGATCTGTACATGCCTACTCCTTGCTAGAATGTTTTTAAGATACAGACCCAAAACATGCTCAAAATCGATATTTTAAGTGCAAAAAGTCGATATGTGCATGCATCCTCTGTACCCGTATATATCTCAAATTCAGGCTCAAAACTCCGAAAATTCGATATTTTTGGGTCCCTTAAGCGATCTGCACATGCCTACTCAGTGCTAGAATGTTTTTAAAATACATGCTTAAAACATGCTATAAATCGATATTTTAGGTGTGAAAAGTCGATATGTGCATGCATCTTCTGTACCCGTTTATATCTCAAATTCATGCTCAAAACTCCTGAAAATTCCATATTTTTGGGTCCCAGAAACGATCTGTACATGCATACTCCGTGTTAGAGTATTTTCAAAATACAGGCCCAAAACATACTCAAAATCGATATTTTAGGTGCCCAAAGTCGATATGTGCATGCATCTTCTGTACCCGTTTATATCTCAAATTCAGGCTCAAAACACCCGAAAATTCGATAATTTTGGGTCCCAGAAGCGATCTGTACATGCCTACTCAGTACTAGAATATTTTCAAATTATACGCCCGAAACATACTAAAAATCGATATTTTGGGTGCCAAAGTCGATATGTGCATGTATCTTCTGTACCCGTTTATATCTCAAATTCATGCTCAAAACAGCCAAAAAATCGATATTTTTGTGTCCCAGAAGCGATCTGTACATGACTACACCGTGTTTGAGTATTTTCAAAATACAGGCCCAAAACATGCTCAAAATCGATATTTTAGGTGCCCGAAGTCGATATGTGCATGCATCTTCTGTACCTGTTCTTATCTCAAATTCAGGCTCAGAACAACCGAAAATTCGATTTATTTGGGTCCCAGAAGCGATCTGTACGTGTCTACTCAGTGTTAGAGTATTTTAAAAATTCAGGCCCAAAACATGTTCAAAATCGATATTTTGGGTGCCCAAAGTCGATATGTGCATGCATCTTCTGTACCCGTTTATATCTCAAATTCAGGCTCAAAACACCCGAAAATTCAATGTTTTTGGGTCCCAGAAGCGATCTGTACGTGCATACTCCGTGTTAGAGTGTTTTTAAGATACAGGCCCAAAACATGCTAAAAATCGATATTTTATGTGCCCAAAGTCAATATGTGTATGCATCTTCTGTACCCGTGTATATCCCTAATTCTGGTTCAAAACACCTGAAAATTCGATATTTTTGGGTCCCAGAAGCGATCTGTACATGCCTACTCCTTGCTAGAATGTTTTTAAGATACAGACCCAAAACATGCTCAAAATCGATATTTTAAGTGCAAAAAGTCGATATGTGCATGCATCTTCTGTACCCGTTTATATCTCAAATTCAGGCTCAAAACTCCGAAAATTCGATATTTTTGTGTCCCAGAAGCGATCTGCACATGCCTACTCAGTGCTAGAATGTTTTTAAAATACATGCTTAAAACATGCTATAAATCGATATTTTAGGTGTGAAAAGTCGATATGTGCATGCATCTTCTGTACCCGTTTATATCTCAAATTCAGGCTCAAAACACCCAAAAAATCAATATTTTTGGGTCCCAGAAGCGATCTGTACATGCATACTCCGTGTTAGAGTATTTTCAAAATACAGGCCCAAAACATGCTGTAAATCGATATTTTAGCTGCCCAAAGTCAATATGTGTATGCATCTTCTGTACCCGTCTATATCCCAAATTCAGGTTCAAAACTCCAGAAAATTCGGTATTTTTGGGTCCCAGAAGCGATCTGTGCATGCCTACTCCTTTCTAGAATGTTTTCAAGATATAGACCCAAAACATGCTCAAAATCGATATTTTAGGTGCAAAAAGTCGATATGTGCATGCATCCTCTGTACCCGGTTATATCCCAAATTCTGGCTCAAAACACACGAAAATTCGATATTTTTGGGTCCCAGAAGCGATCTATACATGCCTACTCCTTGCTAGATTATTTTCAAGATACAGACCCAAAACATGTTTTTAAAATCGATATTTTAAGTGCAAAAAGTCGATATGTGCATGCATCTTCTGTACCCGTTTATATCTCAAATTCAGTCTCAAAACTCTGAAAATTCGATATTTTTGGGTCCCATAAGCAATCTGCACATGCCTACTCAGTGCTAGAATGTTTTTAAAATACAGGCTTAAAACATGCTATAAATCGATATTTTAGGTGTCCAAAGTCGATATGTGCATGCATCTTCTGAACCCGTTTATATCTCAAATTCAGGCTCAAAACACCCAAAAATTCGATATTTTTGGGTCCCAGAAGCGATCTGTACATGCCTACACAGTGTTAGAGTATTTTCAAAATACAGGCCCAAAACATGCTCAAAATCGATATTTTAGGTGCCCAAAGTCGATATGTGCATGCATCTTCTGTACCCGTTTATATCTCAAATTCAGACTCAAAACACCCGAATATTCGATATTTTTGGGTCCCAAAAGCAATGTGTACATTCATACTCCGTGTTAGAGTATTTTCAAAATACAGGCCTAAAACATGCTGAAAATCGATATTTTAGATTCCCAAAGTCAATATGTGTATGCATCTTCTGTACCCGTCTATATCCCAAATTCAGGTTCAAATCACTCGAAAATTCGATATTTTTGGGTCCCAGAAGCAATCTGTACATGCCTACTTCTTGCTAGAATTTTTTCAAGATACAGACCCAAAACATGCTCAAAATCGATATTTTAGGTGCAAAAAGTCGATATGTGCATGCATCCTCTGTACCCGGTTACATCCGAATTTCTGGATGAGAACACCCGAAAATTCGATATTTTTGTGTCCCAGAAGCGATCTGTACATGTCTACACCGTGTTTGAGTATTTTCAAAATACAGGCCCAAAACATGCTCATAATCGATATTTTAGGTGCCCGAAGTCGATATGTGCATGCATCTTCTGTACTTGTTCATATCTCAAATTCAGGCTCAGAACACCCTAAAATTCGATTTATTTGGGTCCCAGAAGCGATCTGTACGTGTCTACTCAGTGTTAGAGTATTTTAAAAATTCAGGCCCAAAACATGTTCAAAATCGATATTTTGGGTGCCCAAAGTCGATATGTGCATGCATCTTCGGTATCCGTCTATATCCCAAATTCAGGTTCAAAACACCCGAAAATTCAATGTTTTTGGGTCCCAGAAGCGATCTGTACGTGCATACTCCGTGTTAGAGTGTTTTTAAAATACAGACCCAAAACATGCTCAAAATCGATATTTTATGTGCCCAAAGTCAATATGTGGATGCATCCTCTGTACCCGGTTATATCCCAATTTCTGGCTCAAAACCCCCGAAAATTCGATATTTTTGGGTCCCAGAAGCGATGTGTACATGCCTACTCAGTGCTAGAATATTTTCAAAATACAGGCCCAAAACATACTAAAAATCGATATTTTGGGTGCCAAAGTCGATATGTGCATGCATCCTCTGTACCCGGTTATAACCCAAATTCAGGCTCAAAACACCCAAAAAATCGATATTTTTGTGTCCCAGAAGCGATCTGTACATGTCTACACCGTGCTATAGTATTTTCAAAATACAGGCCCAAAACATGCTCAAAATCGATATTTTAGGTGCCCAAAGTCGATATGTGCATGCATCTTCTGTATCCGTTCATATCTCAAATTCAGGCTCAGAACACCCTAAAATTCGATTTATTTGGGTTCCAGAAGCGATCTGTACGTGTCTACTCAGTGTTAGAGTATTTTAAAAATACAGGCTCAAAACATGCTCAAAATCGATATTTTGGGTGCCCAAAGTCGATATGTGCATGCATCTTCTGTACCCGTTTATATCTCAAATTCAGACTCAAAACACCCGAATATTCGATATTTTTGGGTCCCAAAAGCCATCTGTACATGCATACTCCGTGTTAGAGTATTTTTAAAATATAGGCCTAAAACATGCTGTAAATCGATATTTTAGCTGCCCAAAGTCAATATGTGCATGCATCCTCTGTACCCGGTTATATCCCAATTTCTGGCTCAAAACACCGAAAATTCGATATTTTTGGGTCCCGTAAGCGATCTGCACATGCCTACTCAGTGCTAGAATGTTTTCAAGATACAGACCCAAAACATGCTCAAAATCGATATTTTAGGTGCAAAAAGTCGAAATGTGTATGCATCTTCTGTATCCGTTTATATCTCAAATTCAGGCTCAAAACACCCTAAAATTCGATATTTTTGGGTCCCCGAAGCGATCTGTACATGCCTACTCCGTGTTAGAGTATTTTAAAAATACAGGCCCAAAACATGCTCAAAATCGATATTTTAGGTGCCCAAAGTCGATATGTGCATGCATCTTCTGTATCCGTCTATATCCCAAATTCAGGTTCAAAACACCCGAAAATTCGATAATTTTGGGTCCCAGAAGCGATCTGTACATGCCTACTCCTTGCTAGAATTTTTTCAAGATACAGACCCAAAACATGCTCAAAATCGATATTTTAGGTGCAAAAAGTCGATATGTGCATGCATCCTCTGTACCCGGTTATATCCCAATTTCTGGCTCAAAACACCCGAAAGTTCGATATTTTTGGGTCCCAGAAGCGATCTGTACATGCCTACTCAGTGCTAGAATATTTTCAAATTATACGCCCAAAACATACTAAAACTCGATATTTTGGGTGCCAAAGTCGATATGTGTATGCATCTTCTGTACCCGTTTATATCTCAAATTCAGGCTCAAAACACCCAAAAAATTGATATTTTTGTGTCCCAGAAGCGATCTGTACATGTCTACACCGTGTTTGAGTATTTTCAAAATACAGGCCTAAAACATGATGTAAATCGATATTTTAGCTGCACAAAGTCAATATGTGTATGCATCTTCTGTACCCGTCTATATCCCAAATTCAGGTTCAAAACACTCGAAAATTCGATATTTTTGGGTCCCGGAAGCAATCTGTACATGCCTACTTCTTGCTAGAAAGTTTTCAAGATACAGACCCAAAACATGCTCAAAATCGATATTTTAGGTGCAAAAAGTCGATATGTGCATGCATCTTTTGTACTCGTTTATATCTCAAATTCAGGCTCAAAACTCCAGAAAATTCGATATTTTTGTGTCCCAGAAGCGATCTGTACATGTCTACACTGTGTTAAAGTATTTTCAAAATACAGGCCCAAAACATGCTCAAAATCGATATTTTAGGTGCCCAAAGTCGATATGTGCATGCATCTTCTGTACCCTTTCATATCTCAAATTCAGGCTCAGAACACTCGAAAATTCGATTTATTTGGGTCCTAGAAGCGATCTGTACGTGTCTATTCAGTGTTAGAGTATTTTAAAAATTCAGGCCCAAAACATGTTAAAAATCGATATTTTGGGTGCCCAAAGTCGATATGTGCATGCATCTTCTGTACCCGTTTATATCTCAAATTCAGACTCAAAACACCCGAATATTCGATATTTTTGGGTCCCAAAAGCAATGTGTACATGCATACTACGTGTTAGAGTATTTTCAAAATAGAAGCCTAAAACATGCAGAAAATCGATATTTTAGCTGCCCAAAGTCAATATGTGTATGCATCTTCTGTACCCGTCTATATCCCAAATTCAGGTTCAAAACACTCGAAAATTCGATATTTTTGGGTCCCAGAAGCAATCTGTACATGCCTACTTCTTGCTAGAATGTTTTCAAGATACAGACCCAAAACATGCTCAAAATCGATATTTTAGGTGCAAAAAGTCGAAATGTGCATGCATCTTCTGTACCCGTTTATATCCCAAATTCAGGCTCAAAACACCCAAAAAATCGATATTTTTGTGTCCCAGAAGCGATCTGTACATGTCTACACCGTGCTATAGTATTTTCAAAATACAGGCCCAAAATATGCTCAAAATCGATATTTTAGGTGCCCAAAGTCGATATGTGCATGCATCTTCTGTATCCGTTCATATCTCAAATTCAGGCTCAGAACACCCTAAAATTCGATTTATTTGGGTTCCAGAAGCGATCTGTACGTGTCTACTCAGTGTTAGAGTATTTTAAAAATACAGGCCCAAAACATGCTCAAAATCGATATTTTGGGTGCCCAAAGTCGATATGTGCATGCATCTTCTGTACCCGTTTATATCTCAAATTCAGACTCAAAACACCCGAATATTCGATATTTTTGGGTCCCCCAAGCGATCTGTACATATCTACTCCATGTTAGAGTATTTTCAAATTATACGCCTAAAACATACTAAAAATCGATATTTTGGGTGCCAAAGTCGATATGTGTATGCATCTTCTGTACCCGTTTATATCTCAAATTCAGGCTCAAAACACCCAAAAAATCGATATTTTTGTGTCCCAGAAGCGATCTGTACATGTCTACACCGTGTTTGAGTAATTTCAAAATACAGGCCCAAAACATGCTCAAAATCGATATTTTAGGTGCCCGAAGTCGATATGTGCATGCATCTTCTGTACCTGTTCATATCTCAAATTCAGGCTCAGAACAACCGGAAATTCGATTTATTTGGGTCCCAAAAGTGATCTGTACGTGTCTACTCCGTGTTAGAGTGTTTTAAAAATACAGGCCCAAAACATGCTCAAAATCGATATTTTGGGTGCCCAAAGTCGATATGTGCATGCATCTTCTGTACCCGTTTATATCTCAAATTCAGACTCAAAACACCTGAATATTCGATATTTTTGGGTCCCAAAAGCCATCTGTACATGCATACTCCGTGTTAGAGTATTTTCAAAATACTGGCCTAAAACATGCAGAAAATCGATATTTTAGCTGCCCAAAGTCAATATGTGTATGCATCTTCTGTACCCGTCTATATCCCAAATTCAGGTTCAAAACACTCGAAAATTCGATATTTTTGGGTCCCAGAAGCAATCTGTACTTGCCTACTTCTTGCTAGAATGTTTTCAAGATACAGACCCAAAACATGCTCAAAATCGATATTTTAGGTGCAAAAAGTCGATATGTGCATGCATCTTCTGTACTCGTTTATATCTCAAATTCAGACTCAAAACACCCGAATATTCGATATTTTTGGGTCCCAAAAGCCATCTGTACATGCATACTCCGTGTTAGAGTATTTTTAAAATACAGGCCTAAAACATGCTGTAAATCGATATTTTAGCTGCCCAAAGTCAATATGTGCATGCATCCTCTGTACCCGGTTATATCCCAATTTCTGGCTCAAAACTCCGAAAATTCGATATTTTTGGGTCCCTTAAGCGATCTGCACATGCCTACTCAGTGCTAGAATGTTTTTAAAATACAGGCTTAAAACATGCTATAAATCGATATTTTAGGTGTGAAAAATCGATATGTGCATGCATCTTCTGTACCCGTTTATATCTCAAATTCAGGCTCAAAACACCCGAAAAGTCGATATTTTTGTGTCCCAGAAGCGATCTGTACATGCCTACTCCGTGTTAATGTATTTTCAAAATACAGGCCCAAAACATGCCGAAAATCTATATTTTAGGTGCCCAAAGTCAATATGTGCATGCATCTTCTGTACCCTTTCATATCTCAAATTCAGGCTCAGATCACTCGAAAATTCGATTTATTTGGGTCCTAGAAGCGATCTGTACGTGTCTATTCAGTGTTAGAGTATTTTAAAAATTCAGGCCCAAAACATGCTGTAAATCGATATTTTGGGTGCCCAAAGTCAATATGTGCATGCATCTTCTGTACCCGTTTATATCTCAAATTCAGACTCAAAACACCCGAATATTCGATATTTTTGGGTCCCAAAAACAATGTGTACATGCATACTCCGTGTTAGAGTATTTTCAAAATACAAGCCTAAAACATGCAGAAAATCGATATTTTAGCTGCCCAAAGTCAATATGTGTATGCATCTTCTGTACCAGTCTATATCCCAAATTTAGGTTTAAAACACTCGAAAATTCGATATTTTTGGGTATCAGAAGCAATCTGTACATGCCTACTTCTTGCTAGAATGTTTTCAAGATACAGACCCAAAACATGCTCAAAATCGATATTTTAGGTGCAAAAAGTCGAAATGTGCATGCATCTTCTGTACCCGTTTATATCCCAAATTCAGGCTCAAAACACCCAAAAAATCGATATTTTTGTGTCCCAGAAGCGATCTGTACATGTCTACACCGTGCTATAGTATTTTCAAAATACAGGCCCAAAACATGCTCAAAATCGATATTTTGGGTGCCCAAAGTCGATATGTGCATGCATCTTCTGTACCCGTTTATATCTCAAATTCAGACTCAAAACACCCGAATATTCGATATTTTTGGGTCCCAAAAGCAATGTGTACATGCATACTCTGTGTTAGAGTATTTTAAAATTACAGGCCTAAAACATGCTGAAAATCGATATTTTAGCTGCCCAAAGTCAATATGTGTATGCATCTTCTGTACCCGTCTATATCCCAAATTCAGGTTCAAAACACTCGAAAATTCGATATTTTTGGGTCCCAGAAGCAATCTGTACATGCCTACTTCTTGCTAGAATGTTTTCAAGATACAGACAAAAAATATGCTCAAAATCGATATTTTAGGTGCAAAAAGTCGAAATGTGCATGCATCTTCTGTACCCGTTTATATCTCAAATTCAGGCTCAAAACACCCGAAAATTCGATATTTTTGAGTCCCCGAAGCGATCTGTACATGCCTACTCCGTGTTAGAGTATTTTCAAATTATACGCCCAAAACATACTAAAAATCGATATTTTGGGTGCCAAAGTCGATATGTGTATGCATCTTCTGTACCCGTTTATATCTCAAATTCAGGCTCAAAACACCCAAAAAATCGATATTTTTGTGTCCCAGAAGCGATCTGTACATGTCTACACCGTGCTATAGTATTTTCAAAATACAGGCCCAAAACATGCTCAAAATCGATATTTTAGGTGCCCAAAGTCGATATGTGCATTTATCTTCTGTACCCGTTCATATCTCTAATTCAGGCTCAGAACACCCTAAAATTTGATTTATTTGGGTTCCAGAAGCGATCTGTACGTGTCTACTCAGTGTTATAGTATTGTAAAAATACAGGCCCAAAACATGCTCAAAATCGATATTTTGGGTGCCCAAAGTCGATATGTGCATGCATCTTCTGTACCCGTTTATATCTCAAATTCAGACTCAAAACACCCGAATATTCGATATTTTTGGGTCCCAAAAGCAATGTGTACATGCATACTCCGTGTTAGAGTATTTTCAAAATACAGGCCTAAAACATGCTGAAAATCGATATTTTAGCTGCCCAAATTCAATATGTGTATGCATCTTCTGTACCCGTCTATATCCCAAATTCAGGTTCAAAACACTCGAAAATTCGATAATTTTGGGTCCCAAAAGCAATCTGTACATGCATACTTCTTGCTAGAATGTTTTCAAGATACAGACCCAAAACATACTCAAAATCGATATTTTAGGTGCAAAAAGTCGAAATGTGCATGCATCTTCTGTACCCGTTTATATCTCAAATTCAGGCTCAAAACACCCAAAAAATCGATATTTTTGTGTCCCAGAAGCGATCTGTACGTGTCTACTCCGTGTTAATGTATTTTTAAAATACAGGCCCAAAACATGCTCAAAATCGATATTTTAGGTGCCCAAAGTCGAAATGTGCATGCATTATCTGTACCCGTTTATATCTCAAATTCAGGCTCAAAACACCCGAAAAGTCGATATTTTTGGGTCCCCGAAGCGATCTGTACATGCCTACTCCGTGTTAGAGTATTTTCAAAATACAGGCCGAAAACATGCTCAAAATCGATATTTTAGGTGCAAAAAGTCGATATGTGCATGCATCCTCTGTACCCGGTTATATCCCAATTTCTGGCTCAAAACACCCGAAAATTCGATATTTTTGGGTCCCAGAAGCGATCTGTACATGCCTACTCAGTCCTAGAATATTTTCAAATTAAACGCCCAAAACATACTAAAAATCGATATTTTGCGTTCCAAAGTCGATATGTGCATGCATCTTCTGTACCCGTTTATATCTCAAATTCAGGCTCAAAACACCCAAAAAATCGATATTTTTGTGTCCCAGAAGCGATCTGTACATGTCTACACCGTGTTTGAGTATTTTCAAAATACAGGCCAAAAACATGCTCAAAATCGATATTTTAGGTGTCCGAAGTCGATATGTGCATGCATCTTCTGTTCCCGTTCATATCTCAAAATCAGGCTCAGAACAACCGAAAATTCGATTTATTTGGGTCCCAGAAGCGATCTGTACGTGTCTACTCCGTGTTAGAGTATTTTAAAAATACAGGCTCAAAACATGCTTAAAATCGATATTTTGGGTGCCCAAAGTCGATATGTGCATGCATCTTCTGTACCCGTTTATATCTCAAATTCAGACTCAAAACACCCGAATATTCGATATTTTTGGGTCCCAAAAGCAATGTGTACATGCATACTCCGTGTTAGAGTATTTTCAAAATACAGGCCTAAAACATGCTGAAAATCGATATTTTAGCTGCCCAAAGTCAATATGTGTATGCATCTTCTGTACCCGTCTATATCCCAAATTCAGGTTCAAAACACTCGAAAATTCGATAATTTTGGGTCCCAAAAGCAATCTGTACATGCCTACTTCTTGCTAGAATGTTTTCAAGATACAGACCCAAAACATACTCAAAATCGATATTTTAGGTGCAAAAAGTCGAAATGTGCATGCATCTTCTGTACCCGTTTATATCTCAAATTCAGGCTCAAAACACCCGAAAATTCGTTATTTTTGGGTCCCCGAAGCGATCTGTACATGCCTACTCCGTGTTAGAGTATTTTCAAAATACAGGCCCAAAACATGCTCAAAATCGATATTTTAGGTGCAAAAAGTCGATATGTGCATGCATCTTCGGTATCCGTCTATATCCCAAATTCAGGTTCAAAACACACGAAAATTCGATAATTTCGGGTCCCAGAAGCGATCTGTACATGCCTACTCCTTGCTAGAATTTTTTCAAGATACAGACCCAAAACATGCTCAAAATCATTATTTTATGTGCAAAAAGTCGATATGTGCATGCATCCGCTGTACCCGGTTATATCCCAATTTCTGGTTCAAAATACCCGAAAATTCGATATTTTTGGGTCCCAGAAGCGATCTGTACATGCCTACTCAGTGCTAGAATATTTTCAAATTATACGCCCAAAACATACTAAAAATCGATATTTTGGGTGCCAATGTCGATATGTGCATGCATCTTCTGTACCCGTTTATATCTCAAATTCAGGCTCAAAACACCCAAAAAATCGATATTTTTGTGTCCCAGAAGCGATCTGTACGTGTCTACTCCGTGTTAATGTATTTTTAAAATACAGGCCCAAAACATGCTCAAAATCGATATTTTAGGTGCCCAAAGTCGAAATGTGCATGCATTATCTGTACCCGTTTATATCTCAAATTCAGGCTCAAAACACCCGAAAAGTCGATATTTTTGGGTCCCCGAAGCGATCTGTACATGCCTACTCCGTGTTAGAGTATTTTCAAAATACAGGCCGAAAACATGCTCAAAATCGATATTTTAGGTGCAAAAAGTCGATATGTGCATGCATTTTCGGTATCCGTCTATATCCCAAATTCATGTTCAAAACACCCGAAAATTCGATAATTTTGGATCCCAGAAGCGATCTGTACATGCCTACTCCTTGCTAGAATTTTTTCAAGATACAGACCCAAAACATGCTGAAAATTGATATTTTGGGTGCAAAAAGTCGATATGTGCATGCATCCTCTGTACCCGGTTATATCCCAATTTCTGGCTCAAAACACCCGAAAATTCGATATTTTTGGGTCCCAGAAGCGATCTGTACATGCCTACTCAGTGCTAGAATATTTTCAAATTAAACGCCCAAAACATACTAAAAATCGATATTTTGCGTTCCAAAGTCGATATGTGCATGCATCTTCTGTACCCGTTTATATCTCAAATTCAGGCTCAAAACACCCAAAAAATCGATATTTTTGTGTCCCAGAAGCGATCTGTACATGTCTACACCGTGTTTGAGTATTTTCAAAATACAGGCCAAAAACATGCTGAAAATCGATATTTTAGGTGTCCGAAGTCGATATGTGCATGCATCTTCTGTTCCCGTTCATATCTCAAAATCAGGCTCAGAACAACCGAAAATTCGATTTATTTGGGTCCCAGAAGCGATCTGTACGTGTCTACTACGTGTTAGAGTATTTTAAAAATACAGGCTCAAAACATGCTTAAAATCGATATTTTGGGTGCCCAAAGTCGATATGTGCATGCATCTTCTGTACCCGTTTATATCTCAAATTCAGGCTCAAAACTCCGAAAATTCGATATTTTTGGGTTCCTTAAGCGATCTGCACATGCCTACTCAGTGCGAGAATGTTTTTAAAATACAGGCTTAAAACATGCTATAAATCGATATTTAAAGTGTGAAAAGTCGATATGTGCATGCATCTTCTGTACCCGTTTATATCTCAAATTCAGACTCAAAACACCCGAATATTCGATGTTTTTGGGTCCCAAAAGCAATGTGTACATGCATACTCTGTGTTAGAGTATTTTAAAAATACATGCTTAAAACATGCTGAAAATCGATATTTTAGCTGCACAAAGTCAATATGTGTATGCATCTTCTGTACCCGTCTATATCCCAAATTCAGGTTCAAAACACTCGAAAATTCGATATTTTTGGATCCCAGAAGCAATCTGTATATGCCTACTTCTTGCTAGAATGTTTTCAAGATACAGACCCAAAACATGCTCAAAATCGATATTTTAGGTGCAAAAAGTCGAAATGTGCATGCATCTTCTGTACCCGTTTATATCTCAAATTCAGGCTCAAAAACCCCGAAAATTCGATCTTTTTGGGTCCCAGAAGCGATCTGTACATGCCTACTCCGTGTTAGAGTATTTTCAAATTATACGCCCAAAACATACTAAAAATCGATATTTTGGGTGCCAAAGTCGATATGTGTATGCATCTTCTGTACCCGTTTATATCTCAAATTCAGGCTCAAAACACCCAAAAAATCGATAGTTTTGTGTCCCAGAAGCGATCTGTACATGTCTACACCGTGCTATAGTATTTTCAAAATACAGGCCCAAAACATGCTCAAAATCGATATTTTAGGTGCCCAAAGTCGATATGTGCATTCATCTTCTGTATCCGTTCATATCTCAAATTCAGGCTCAGAACACCCTAAAATTCGATTTATTTGGGTTCCAGAAGCGATCTGTACATGCCTACTCCGTGTTAATGTATTTTCAAAATACAGGCCCAAAACATGCTGAAAATCTATATTTTAGGTGCCCAAAGTCGAAATGTGCATGCATTATCTGTACCCGTTTATATCTCAAATTCAGGCTCAAAACACCCGAAAAGTCGATATATTTGGGTCCCCGAAGCGATCTGTACATGCCTACTCCGTGTTAGAGTATTTTCAAAATACAGGCCGAAAACATGCTCAAAATCGATATTTTAGGTGCAAAAAGTCGATATGTGCATGCATTTTCGGTATCCGTCTATATCCCAAATTCAGGTTCAAAACACCCGAAAAGTCGATAATTTTGGATCCCAGAAGCGATCTGTACATGCCTACTCCTTGCTAGAATTTTTTCAAGATACATACCCAAAACATGCTCAAAATCGATATTTTAGGTGCAAAAAGTCGATATGTGCATGCATCCTCTCTACCCGGTTATATCCCAATTTCTGGCTCAAAACACCAGAAAATTCGATATTTTTGGGTCCCAGAAGCGATCTGTACATGCCTACTCAGTGCTAGAATATTTTCAAATTAAACGCCCAAAACATACTAAAAATCGATATTTTGGGTTCCAAAGTCGATATGTGCATGCATCTTCTGTACCCGTTTATATCTCAAATTCAGGCTCAAAACACCCAAAAAATCGTTATTTTTGTGTCCCAGAAGCGATCTGTACATGTCTACACCGTGTTTGAGTATTTTCAAAATACAGGCCAAAAACATGCTCAAAATCGATATTTTAGGTGTCCGAAGTCGATATGTGCATGCATCTTCTGTTCCCGTTCATATCTCAAAATCAGGCTCAGAATAACCGAAAATTCGATTTATTTGGGTCCCAGAAGCGATCTGTACGTGTCTACTCCGTGTTAGAGTATTTTAAAAATACAGGCTCAAAACATGCTTAAAATCGATATTTTGGGTGCCCAAAGTCGATATGTGCATGCATCTTCTGTATCCGTTCATATCTCAAATTCAGGCTCAGAACACCCTAAAATTCGATTTATTTGGGTTCCAGAAGCGATCTGTACATGCCTACTCCGTGTTAATGTATTTTCAAAATACAGGCCCAAAACATGCTGAAAATCTATATTTTAGGTGCCCAAAGTCGAAATGTGCATGCATTATCTGTACCCGTTTATATCTCAAATTCAGGCTCAAAACACCCGAAAAGTCGATATATTTGGGTCCCCGAAGCGATCTGTACATGCCTACTCCGTGTTAGAGTATTTTCAAAATACAGGCCGAAAACATGCTCAAAATCGATATTTTAGGTGCAAAAAGTCGATATGTGCATGCATTTTCGGTATCCGTCTATATCCCAAATTCAGGTTCAAAACACCCGAAAATTCGATAATTTTGGATCCCAGAAGCGATCTGTACATGCCTACTCCTTGCTAGAATTTTTTCAAGATACAGACCCAAAACATGCTCAAAATCGATATTTTAGGTGCAAAAAGTCGATATGTGCATGCATCCTCTGTACCCGGTTATATCACAATTTCTGGCTCAAAACACCCGAAAATTCGATATTTTTGGGTCCCAGAAGCGATCTGTACATGCCTACTTAGTGCTAGAATATTCTCAAATTAAACGCCCAAAACATACTAAAAATCGATATTTTGGGTTCCAAAGTCGATATGTGCATGCATCTTCTGTACCCGTTTATATCTCAAATTCAGGCTCAAAACACCCAAAAAATCGATATTTTTGTGTCCCAGAAGCGATCTGTACATGTCTACACCGTGTTTGAGTATTTTCAAAATACAGGCCAAAAACATGCTCAAAATCGATATTTTAGGTGTCCGAAGTCGATATGTGCATGCATCTTCTGTTCCCTTTCATATCTCAAAATCAGGCTCAGAACAACCGAAAATTCGATTTATTTGGGTCCCAGAAGCGATCTGTACGTGTCTACTCCGTGTTAGAGTATTTTAATAATACAGGCTCAAAACATGCTTAAAATCGATATTTTGGGTGCCCAAAGTCGATATGTGCATGCATCTTCTGTACCCGTTTATATCTCAAATTCAGACTCAAAACACCCGAATATTCGATATTTTTGGGTCCCAAAAGCCATCTGTACATGCATACTCCGTGTTAGAGTATTTTTAAAATACAGGCCTAAAACATGCTGTAAATCGATATTTTAGCTGCCCAAAGTCAATATGTGTATGCATATTCTGTACCCGTCTATATCCCAAATTCAGGTTCAAAACACCCCAAAATTCGATATTTTTGGGTCCCAGAAGCGATCTGTACATGCCTACTTCTTGCTAGAATGTTTTCAAGATACAGACCCAAAACTTGCTCAAAATCGATATTTTAGGTGCAAAAAGTCGAAATGTGCATGCATCTTCTGTACCCGTTTATATCCCAAATTCAGGCTCAAAACACCCAAAAAATCGAAATTTTTGTGTCCCAGAAGCGATCTGTACATGTCTACACCGTGCTATAGTATTTTCAAAATACAGGCCCAAAACATGCTCAAAATCTATATTTTAGGTGCCCAAAGTCGATATGTGCATGCATCTTCTGTATCCGTTCATATCTCAAATTCAGGCTCAGAACACCCTAAAATTCGATTTATTTGGGTTCCAGAAGCGATCTGTACGTGTCTACTCAGTGTTAGAGTATTTTAAAAATACAGGCCCAAAACATGCTCAAAATCGATATTTTGGGTGCTCAAAGTCGATATTTGCATGCATCTTCTGTACCCGTTTATATCTCAAATTCAGACTCAAAACACCCGAATATTCGATATTTTTGGGTCCCAAAAGCAATGTGTACATGCATACTCTGTGTTAGAGTATTTTAAAAATACATGCCTAAAACATGCTGAAAATCGATATTTTAGCTGCACAAAGTCAATATGTGTATGCATCTTCTGTACCCGTCTATATCCCAAATTCAGGTTCAAAACACTCGAAAATTCGATATTTTTGGATCCCAGAAGCAATCTGTACATGCCTACTTCTTGCTAGAATGTTTTCAAGATACAGACCCAAAACATGCTCAAAATCGATATTTTAGGTGCAAAAAGTCGAAATGTGCATGCATCTTCTGTACCCGTTTATATCTCAAATTCAGGCTCAAAACCCCCGAAAATTCGATCTTTTTGGGTCCCAGAAGCGATCTGTACATGCCTACTCCGTGTTAGAGTATTTTCAAATTATACGCCCAAAACATACTAAAAATCGATATTTTGGGTGCCAAAGTCGATATGTGTATGCATCTTCTGTACCCGTTTATATCTCAAATTCAGGCTCAAAACACCCAAAAAATCGATATTTTTGTGTCCCAGAAGCGATCTGTACATGTCTACACCGTGCTATAGTATTTTCAAAATACAGGCCCAAAACATGCTCAAAATCGATATTTTAGGTGCCCAAAGTCGATATGTGCATTCATCTTCTGTATCCGTTCATATCTCAAATTCAGGCTCAGAACACCCTAAAATTCGATTTATTTGGGTTCCAGAAGCGATCTGTACATGCCTACTCCGTGTTAATGTATTTTCAAAATACAGGCCCAAAACATGCTGAAAATCTATATTTTAGGTGCCCAAAGTCGAAATGTGCATGCATTATCTGTACCCGTTTATATCTCAAATTCAGGCTCAAAACACCCGAAAAGTCGATATATTTGGGTCCCCGAAGCGATCTGTACATGCCTACTCCGTGTTAGAGTATTTTCAAAATACAGGCCGAAAACATGCTCAAAATCGATATTTTAGGTGCAAAAAGTCGATATGTGCATGCATTTTCGGTATCCGTCTATATCCCAAATTCAGGTTCAAAACACCCGAAAAGTCGATAATTTTGGATCCCAGAAGCAATCTGTACATGCCTACTCCTTGCTAGAATTTTTTCAAGATACAGACCCAAAACATGCTCAAAATCGATATTTTAGGTGCAAAAAGTCGATATGTGCATGCATCCTCTGTACCCGGTTATATCCCAATTTCTGGCTCAAAACACCCGAAAATTCGATATTTTTGGGTCCCAGAAGCGATCTGTACATGCCTACTCCGTGTTAGAGTATTTTCAAAATACATGCCCAAAACATGCTCAAAATCGATATTTTAGGTGCAAAAAGTCGATATGTGCATGCATCTTCGGTATCCGTCTGTATCCCAAATTCAGGTTCAAAACACCCGAAAATTCGATAATTTTGTGTCCCAAAAGCGATCTGTACATGCCTACTCCTTGCTAGAATTTTTTTAAGATACAGACCTAAAACATGCTCAAAATCGATATTTTAGGTGCAAAAAGTCGATATGTGCATGCATCTTCTGTACCCGTTTATATCTCAAATTCAGGCTCAAAACACCCAAAAAATCGATATTTTTGGGTCCCAGAAGCAATCTGTACATGCCTACTTCTTGCTAGAATTTTATCAAGATACAGACCCAAAACATGCTCAAAATCGATATTTTAGGTGCAAAAAGTCGATATGTGCATGCATCCTCTGTACCCGGTTATATCCCAATTTCTGGCTCAAAACACCCGAAAATTCGATATTTTTGGGTCCCAGAAGCGATCTGTACATGCCTACTCAGTGCTAGAATATTTTCAAATTATACGCCCAAAACATACTAAAAATCGATATTTTGGGTGCCAAAGTCGATATGTGCATGCATCTTCTGTACCCGTTTATATCTTAAATTCAGCGTCAAAACACCCGAAAATTCAATGTTTTTGGGTCCCAAAAGCGATCTGTACATGTCTACTCCGTGTTAGAGTATTTTTAGAATACAGGCCCAAAACATACTCAAATCGATATTTTAGGTGCCCAAAGTCGATATGTGCATGCATCTTCTGTACCCGTTTATATCTCAAATTCAGGCTCAAAACACCCGAAAATTCAATATTTTTGGGTCCCAGAAGCGATCTGTACGTGCATACTCCGTGTTAGAGTGTTTTTAAAATACAGGCCCAAAACATGCTGAAAATCAATATTTTATGTGCCCAAAGTCAATATGTGTATGCATCTTCTGTACCCGTGTATATCCCTAATTCAGGTTCAAAACACCAGAAAATTCGATATTTTAGTGTCCCAGAAGCAATCTGTACATGCCTACTCCTTGCTAGAATGTTTTCAAGATACAGACCCAAAATATGTCAAAAATCGATATTTTAAGTGCAAAAAGTCGATATGTGCATGCATCTTCTGTACCCGTTTATATCTCAAATTCAGGCTCAAAACTCCGAAAATTAGATATTTTTGGGTCCCTTAAGCAATCTGCACATGCCTACTCAGTGCTAGAATATTTTTAAAATACAGGCCCAAAACATGCTATAAATCGATATTTTAGGTGTCCAAAGTCGATATGAGCATGCATCTTCTGTACCCGTTCATATCTCAAATTCAGGCTCAAAACACCCGAAAAGTCGATATTTATGGGTCCCAGAAGCGACCTGTACATGCCTACTCCGTGTTAATGTATTTTCAAAATACAGGCCCAAAACATGCTCAAAATCGATATTTTAGGTGCAAAAAGTCGATATGTGCATGCATCTTCGGTATCCGTCTATATCCCAAATTCAGGTTCAAAACACCCGAAAATTCGATAATTTTGGGTCCCAGAAGCGATCTGTACATGCCTACTCCTTGCTAGAATTTTTTTAAGATACAGACCTAAAACATGCTCAAAATCGATATTTTAGGTGCAAAAAGTCGATATGTGCATGCATCCTATGTACCCGGTTATATCCCAATTTTTGGCTCAAAACACCCGAAAATTCGATATTTTTGGGTCCCCGAAGCGATCTGTAGGTGTCTACTCCGTGTTAGAGTATTTTCAAAATACAGGCCTAAAACATGCAGAAAATCGATATTTTAGCTGCCCAAAGTCAATATGTGTACGCATCTTCTATACCCGTCTATATCCCAAATTCAGGTTCAAAACACTCGAAAATTCGATTTTTTTGGGTCCCAGAAGCAATCTGTACATGCCTACTTCTTGCTAGAATGTTTTCAAGATACAGACCCAAAACATGCTCAAAATCGATATTTTAGGTGCAAAAAGTCGAAATGTGCATGCATCTTCTATACCCGTTTATATCTCAAATTCAGGCTCAAAACACCCGAAAATTCGATATTTTTGGGTCCCCGAAGCGATCTGTACATGCCTACTCCGTGTTAGAGTATTTTCAAAATACATGCTCAAAACATGCTCAAAATCGATATTTTAGGTGCAAAAAGTCGATATGTGCATGCATCTTCGGTATCCGTCTGTATCCCAAATTCAGGTTCAAAACACCCGAAAATTCGATAATTTTGTGTCCCAGAAGCGATCTGTACATGCCTACTCCTTGCTAGAATTTTTTTAAGATACAGACCTAAAACATGCTCAAAATCGATATTTTAGGTGCAAAAAGTCGATATGTGCATGCATCTTCTGTACCCGTTTATATCTCAAATTCAGGCTCAAAACACACAAAAAATCGATATTTTTGGGTCCCAGAAGCAATCTGTACATGCCTACTTCTTGCTAGAATTTTATCAAGATACAGACCCAAAACATGCTCAAAACCGATATTTTAGTTGCAAAAAGTCGATATGTGCATGCATCCTCTGTACCCGGTTATATCCCAATTTCTGGCTCAAAACACCCGAAAATTCGATATTTTTGGGTCCCAGAAGCGATCTGTACATGCCTACTCAGTGCTAGAATATTTTCAAATTATACGCCCAAAACATACTAAAAATCGATATTTTGGGTGCCAAAGTCGATATGTGCATGCATCTTCTGTACCCGTTTATATCTTAAATTCAGCGTCAAAACACCCGAAAATTCAATGTTTTTGGGTCCCAAAAGCGATCTGTACATGTCTACTCCGTGTTAGAGTATTTTTAGAATACAGGCCCAAAACATACTCAAATCGATATTTTAGGTGCCCAAAGTCGATATGTGTATGCATCTTCTGTACCCGTTTATATCTCAAATTCAGACTCAAAACTCCGAAAATTCGATATTTCTTGGGTCCCTTAAGCGATCTGGACATGCCTACTCAGTGCTAGAATGTTTTTAAAATACAGCCTTAAAACATGCTATAAATCGATATTTTAGGTGTGAAAAGTCGATATGTGCATGCATCTTCTGTACCCGTTTATATCTCAAATTCAGGCTTAAAACACCCAAAAAATCGATATTTTTGTGTCCCAGAAGCGATCTGTACATGCATACTCCGTGTTAGAGTATTTTCAAAATACAGGCCCAAAACATACTCACAATCGATATTTTAGGTGCCCAAAGTCGATATGTGCATGCATCTTCTGTACCCGTTTATATCTCAAATTCAGGCTCAAAACACCCGAAAAGTCTATATTTATGGGTCCCAGAAGCGACCTGTACATGCCTACTCCGTGTTAATATATTTTCAAAATACAGGCCCAAAACA
This sequence comes from Petrolisthes cinctipes, assembly GCA_033782935.1. Taxonomy (NCBI): domain Eukaryota; kingdom Metazoa; phylum Arthropoda; class Malacostraca; order Decapoda; family Porcellanidae; genus Petrolisthes; species Petrolisthes cinctipes. Next base: position 571,583 of record JAWQEG010001276.1, read on the forward strand.
TGCTGAAAATCTATATTTTAGGTGCCCAAAGTCAATATGTGCATGCATCTTCTGTACCCGTTCATATCTCAAATTCAGGCTCAGAACACCCGAAAATTCGATTTATTTGGGTCCCAGAAGCGATCTGTACGTGTCTACTCCGTGTTAGAGTATTTTCAAAATACAGGCCTAAAACATGCAGAAAATCGATATTTTAGCTGCCCAAAGTCAATATGTGTACGCATCTTCTGTACCCGTCTATATCCCAAATTCAGGTTCAAAACACTCGAAAATTCGATATTTTTGGGTCCCAGAAGCAATCTGTACATGCCTACTTCTTGCTAGAATGTTTTCAAGATACAGACCCAAAACATGCTCAAAATCGATATTTTAGGTGCAAAAAGTCGAAATGTGCATGCATCTTCTGTACCCGTTTATATCTCAAATTCAGGCTCAAAACACCCGAAAATTCGATATTTTTGGGTCCCCGAAGCGATCTGTACATGCCTACTCCGTGTTAGAGTATTTTCAAAATACATGCCCAAAACATGCTGTAAATCGATATTTTAGGTGCCCAAAGTCGATATGTGCATGCATCTTCTGTACCCGTTTATATCTCAAATTCAGACTCAAAACTCCGAAAATTCGATATTTTTGGGTCCCTTAAGCGATCTGGACATGCCTACTCAGTGCTAGAATGTTTTTAAAATACAGGCTTAAAACATGCTATAAATCGATATTTAAGGTGTGAAAAGTCGATATGTGCATGCATCCTCTGTACCCGGTTATATCCCAATTTCTGGCTTAAAACACCCGAAAATTCGATATTTTTGGGTCCTAGAAGCGATCTGTACATGCCTACTCAGTGCTAGAATATTTTCAAATTATACGCCCAAAACATACTAAAAATCGATATTTTGGGTGCCAAAGTCGATATGTGCATGCATCTTCTGCACCCGTTTATATCTCAAATTCAGGCTCAAAACACCCAAAAAATCGATATTTTTGGGTCCCAGAAGCAATCTGTACATGCCTACTTCTTGCTAGAATTTTATCAAGATACAGACCCAAAACTTGCTCAAAATCGATATTTTAGGTGCAAAAAGTCGATATGTGCATGCATCCTCTGTACCCGGTTATATCCCAATTACTGGCTCAAAACATCCGAAAATTCGATATTATTGGGTCCCAGAAGCGATCTGTACATGCCTACACAGTGCTAGAATATTTTCAAATTATACGCCCAAAACATACTAAAAATCGATATTTTGGGTGCCAAAGTCGATATGTGCATGCATCTTCTGTACCCGTTTATATCTCAAATTCAGGCTCAAAACACCCAAAAAATCGATATTTTTGTGTCCCAGAAGCGATCTGTATATGTCTACACCGTGTTTGAGTATTTTCAAAATACAGGCCCAAAACATGCTCAAAATCGATATTTTGGGTGCCCAAAGTCGATATGTGCATGCATCTTCTGTACCCGTTTATATCTCAAATTCAGACTCAAAACTCCGAAAATTCGATATTTTTGGGTCCCTTAAGCGATCTGGACATGCCTACTCAGTGCTAGAATGTTTTTAAAATACAGGCTTAAAACATGCTATAAATCGATATTTTAGGTGTGAAAAGTCGATATGTGCATGCATCTTCTGTACCCGTTTATATCTCAAATTCAGGCTCAAAACACCCAAAAAATCGATATTTTTGTGTCCCAGAAGCGATCTGTACATGCATACTCCGTGTTAGAGTATTTTCAAAATACAGGCCCAAAACATACTCAAAATCGATATTTTAGGTGTGAAAAGTCGATATGTGCATGCATCTTCTGTACCCGTTTATATCTCAAATTCAGGCTCAAAACACCCGAAAAGTCGATATTTATGGGTCCCAGAAGCGACCTGTACATGCCTACTCCGTGTTAATGTATTTTCAAAATACAGGCCCAAAACATGCTGAAAATCTATATTTTAGGTGCCCAAAGTCAATATGTGCATGCATCTTCTGTACCCGTTCATATCTCAAATTCAGGCTCAGAACACCCGAAAATTCGATTTATTTGGGTCCCAGAAGCGATCTGTACGTGTCTACTCCGTGTTAGAGTATTTTCAAAATACAGGCCTAAAACATGCAGAAAATCGATATTTTAGCTGCCCAAAGTCAATATGTGTACGCATCTTCTGTACCCGTCTATATCCCAAATTCAGGTTCAAAACACTCGAAAATTCGATATTTTTGGGTCCCAGAAGCAATCTGTACATGCCTACTTCTTGCTAGAATGTTTTCAAGATACAGACCCAAAACATGCTCAAAATCGATATTTTAGGTGCAAAAAGTCGAAATGTGCATGCATCTTCTGTACCCGTTTATATCTCAAATTCAGGCTCAAAACACCCGAAAATTCGATATTTTTGGGTCCCCGAAGCGATCTGTACATGCCTACTCCGTGTTAGAGTATTTTCAAAATACATGCCCAAAACATGCTCAAAATCGATATATTAGGTGCAAAAAGTCGATATGTGCATGCATCTTCGGTATCCGTCTGTATCCCAAATTCAGGTTCAAAACACCCGAAAATTCGATAATTTTGGGTCCCAGAAGCGATCTGTACATGCCTACTCCTTGCTAGAATTTTTTTAAGATACAGACCTAAAACATGCTCAAAATCGATATTTTAGGTGCAAAAAGTCGATATGTGCATGCATCTTCTGTACCCGTTTATATCTCAAATTCAGGCTCAAAACACCCAAAAAATCGATATTTTTGAGTCCCAGAAGCAATCTGTACATGTCTACACCGTGTTATTGTATTTTTAAAATACAAGCCCAAAGCATGCTCAAAATCGATATTTTAGGTGCCCAAAGTCGATATGTGCATGCATCTTCTGTACCCGTTTATATCTCAAATTCAGACTCAAAACTCCGAAAATTCGATATTTTTGGGTCCCAGAAGCGATCTGTACATGCCTACTTCTTGCTAGAATTTTATCAAGATACAGACCCAAAACATGCTCAAAATCGATATTTTAGGTGCAAAAAGTCGATATGTGCATGCATCCTCTGTACCCGGTTATATCCCAATTTCTGGCTCAAAACACCCGAAAATTCGATATTTTTGGGTCCCAGAAGCGATCTGTACATGCCTACTCAGTGCTAGAATATTTTCAAATTATACCCCCAAAACATACTAAAAATCGATATTTTGGGTGCAAAAGTCGATATGTGCATGCATCTTCTGTACCCGTTTATATCTCAAATTCAGGCTCAAAACACCCAAAAAATCGATATTTTTGTGTCCCAGAAGCGATCTGTATATGTCTACACCGTGTTTAAGTATTTTTCAAAATACAGGCCCAAAACATGCTCAAAATCGATATTTTAGGTGCCCGAAGTCGATATATGCATGCATCTTCTGTACCTGTTCATATCTCAAATTCAGGCTCAGAACAACCGAAAATTCAATGTTTTTGGGTCCCAGAAGCAATCTGTACATGCCTACTCCTTGCTAGATTGTTTTCCAGATACAGACCCAAAACATGCTCAAAATTGATATTTTAAGTGCAAAAAGTCGATATGTGCATGCATCTTCTGTACCCGTTTATATCTCAAATTCAGGCTCAAAAACTCCAAAAATTCGATATTTTTAGGTCCCTTAAGCGATCTGCACATGCCTACTCAGTGCTGGAATGTTTTTAAAATACAGGCTTAAAACATGCTCAAAAATGATAATTTAGGTGTGAAAAGTCGATATGTGCATGCATCTTCTGTACCCGTTTATATCTCAAATTCAGGCTCAAAACACCCAAAAAATCGATATTTTTGTGTCCCAGAAGCGATCTGTACATGCATACTCCGTGTTAGAGTATTTTCAAAATACAGGCCCAAAACATACTCAAAATCGATATTTTAGGTGTGAAAAGTCGATATGTGCATGCATCTTCTGTACCCGTTTATATCTCAAATTCAGGCTCAAAACACCCGAAAAGTCGATATTTATGGGTCCCAGAAGCGACCTGTACATGCCTACTCCGTGTTAATGTATTTTCAAAATACAGGCCCAAAACATGCTGAAAATCTATATTTTAGGTGCCCAAAGTCAATATGTGCATGCATCTTCTGTACCCGTTCATATCTCAAATTCAGGCTCAGAACACCCGAAAATTCGATTTATTTGGGTCCCAGAAGCGATCTGTACGTGTCTACTCCGTGTTAGAGTATTTTCAAAATACAGGCCTAAAACATGCAGAAAATCGATATTTTAGCTGCCCAAAGTCAATATGTGTACGCATCTTCTGTACCCGTCTATCTCCCAAATTCATTTTCAAAACACTCGAAAATTCGATATTTTTGGGTCCCAGAAGCAATCTGTACATGCCTACTTCTTGCTAGAATGTTTTCAAGATACAGACCCAAAACATGCTCAAAATCGATATTTTAGGTGCAAAAAGTCGAAATGTGCATGCATCTTCTGTACCCGTTTATATCTCAAATTCAGGCTCAAAACACCCGAAAATTCGATATTTTTGGGTCCCCGAAGCGATCTGTACATGCCTACTCCGTGTTAGAGTATTTTCAAAATACATGCCCAAAACATGCTCAAAATCGATATATTAGGTGCAAAAAGTCGATATGTGCATGCATCTTCGGTATCCGTCTGTATCCCAAATTCAGGTTCAAAACACCCGAAAATTCGATAATTTTGGGTCCCAGAAGCGATCTGTACATGCCTACTCCTTGCTAGAATTTTTTTAAGATACAGACCTAAAACATGCTCAAAATCGATATTTAAGGTGTGAAAAGTCGATATGTGCATGCATCCTCTGTACCCGGTTATATCCCAATTTCTGGCTTAAAACACCCGAAAATTCGATATTTTTGGGTCCTAGAAGCGATCTGTACATGCCTACTCAGTGCTAGAATATTTTCAAATTATACGCCCAAAACATACTAAAAATCGATATTTTGGGTGCCAAAGTCGATATGTGCATGCATCTTCTGTACCCGTTTATATCTCAAATTCAGGCTCAAAACACCCAAAAAATCGATATTTTTGGGTCCCAGAAGCAATCTGTACATGCCTACTTCTTGCTAGAATTTTATCAAGATACAGACCCAAAACTTGCTCAAAATCGATATTTTAGGTGCAAAAAGTCGATATGTGCATGCATCCTCTGTACCCGGTTATATCCCAATTACTGGCTCAAAACATCCGAAAATTCGATATTATTGGGTCCCAGAAGCGATCTGTACATGCCTACACAGTGCTAGAATATTTTCAAATTATACGCCCAAAACATACTAAAAATCGATATTTTGGGTGCCAAAGTCGATATGTGCATGCATCTTCTGTACCCGTTTATATCTCAAATTCAGGCTCAAAACACCCAAAAAATCGATATTTTTGTGTCCCAGAAGCGATCTGTATATGTCTACACCGTGTTTGAGTATTTTCAAAATACAGGCCCAAAACATGCTCAAAATCGATATTTTGGGTGCCCAAAGTCGATATGTGCATGCATCTTCTGTACCCGTTTATATCTCAAATTCAGACTCAAAACTCCGAAAATTCGATATTTTTGGGTCCCTTAAGCGATCTGGACATGCCTACTCAGTGCTAGAATGTTTTTAAAATACAGGCTTAAAACATGCTATAAATCGATATTTTAGGTGTGAAAAGTCGATATGTGCATGCATCTTCTGTACCCGTTTATATCTCAAATTCAGGCTCAAAACACCCAAAAAATCGATATTTTTGTGTCCCAGAAGCGATCTGTACATGCATACTCCGTGTTAGAGTATTTTCAAAATACAGGCCCAAAACATACTCAAAATCGATATTTTAGGTGTGAAAAGTCGATATGTGCATGCATCTTCTGTACCCGTTTATATCTCAAATTCAGGCTCAAAACACCCGAAAAGTCGATATTTATGGGTCCCAGAAGCGACCTGTACATGCCTACTCCGTGTTAATGTATTTTCAAAATACAGGCCCAAAACATGCTGAAAATCTATATTTTAGGTGCCCAAAGTCAATATGTGCATGCATCTTCTGTACCCGTTCATATCTCAAATTCAGGCTCAGAACACCCGAAAATTCGATTTATTTGGGTCCCAGAAGCGATCTGTACGTGTCTACTCCGTGTTAGAGTATTTTCAAAATACAGGCCTAAAACATGCAGAAAATCGATATTTTAGCTGCCCAAAGTCAATATGTGTACGCATCTTCTGTACCCGTCTATATCCCAAATTCAGGTTCAAAACACTCGAAAATTCGATATTTTTGGGTCCCAGAAGCAATCTGTACATGCCTACTTCTTGCTAGAATGTTTTCAAGATACAGACCCAAAACATGCTCAAAATCGATATTTTAGGTGCAAAAAGTCGAAATGTGCATGCATCTTCTGTACCCGTTTATATCTCAAATTCAGGCTCAAAACACCCGAAAATTCGATATTTTTGGGTCCCCGAAGCGATCTGTACATGCCTACTCCGTGTTAGAGTATTTTCAAAATACATGCCCAAAACATGCTCAAAATCGATATATTAGGTGCAAAAAGTCGATATGTGCATGCATCTTCGGTATCCGTCTGTATCCCAAATTCAGGTTCAAAACACCCGAAAATTCGATAATTTTGGGTCCCAGAAGCGATCTGTACATGCCTACTCCTTGCTAGAATTTTTTTAAGATACAGACCTAAAACATGCTCAAAATCGATATTTTAGGTGCAAAAAGTCGATATGTGCATGCATCTTCTGTACCCGTTTATATCTCAAATTCAGGCTCAAAACACCCAAAAAATCGATATTTTTGAGTCCCAGAAGCAATCTGTACATGTCTACACCGTGTTATTGTATTTTTAAAATACAAGCCCAAAGCATGCTCAAAATCGATATTTTAGGTGCCCAAAGTCGATATGTGCATGCATCTTCTGTACCCGTTTATATCTCAAATTCAGACTCAAAACTCCGAAAATTCGATATTTTTGGGTCCCAGAAGCGATCTGTACATGCCTACTTCTTGCTAGAATTTTATCAAGATACAGACCCAAAACATGCTCAAAATCGATATTTTAGGTGCAAAAAGTCGATATGTGCATGCATCCTCTGTACCCGGTTATATCCCAATTTCTGGCTCAAAACACCCGAAAATTCGATATTTTTGGGTCCCAGAAGCGATCTGTACATGCCTACTCAGTGCTAGAATATTTTCAAATTATACCCCCAAAACATACTAAAAATCGATATTTTGGGTGCAAAAGTCGATATGTGCATGCATCTTCTGTACCCGTTTATATCTCAAATTCAGGCTCAAAACACCCAAAAAATCGATATTTTTGTGTCCCAGAAGCGATCTGTATATGTCTACACCGTGTTTAAGTATTTTTCAAAATACAGGCCCAAAACATGCTCAAAATCGATATTTTAGGTGCCCGAAGTCGATATATGCATGCATCTTCTGTACCTGTTCATATCTCAAATTCAGGCTCAGAACAACCGAAAATTCAATGTTTTTGGGTCCCAGAAGCAATCTGTACATGCCTACTCCTTGCTAGATTGTTTTCCAGATACAGACCCAAAACATGCTCAAAATTGATATTTTAAGTGCAAAAAGTCGATATGTGCATGCATCTTCTGTACCCGTTTATATCTCAAATTCAGGCTCAAAAACTCCAAAAATTCGATATTTTTAGGTCCCTTAAGCGATCTGCACATGCCTACTCAGTGCTGGAATGTTTTTAAAATACAGGCTTAAAACATGCTCAAAAATGATAATTTAGGTGTGAAAAGTCGATATGTGCATGCATCTTCTGTACCCGTTTATATCTCAAATTCAGGCTCAAAACACCCAAAAAATCGATATTTTTGTGTCCCAGAAGCGATCTGTACATGCATACTCCGTGTTAGAGTATTTTCAAAATACATGCCCAAAACATGCTCAAAATCGATATGTTAGGTGCAAAAAGTCGATATGTGCATGCATCTTCGGTATCCGTCTGTATCCCAAATTCAGGTTCAAAACACCCGAAAATTCGATAATTTTGGGTCCCAGAAGCGATCTGTACATGCCTACTCTTTGCTAGAATTTTTTTAAGATACAGACCTAAAACATGCTCAAAATCGATATTTTAGGTGCAAAAAGTCGATATGTGCATGCATCTTCTGTACCCGTTTATATCTCAAATTCAGGCTCAAAACACCCAAAAAATCGATATTTTTGAGTCCCAGAAGCGATCTGTACATGTCTACACCGTGTTATTGTATTTTTAAAATACAAGCCCAAAGCATGCTCAAAATCGATATTTTAGGTGCCCAAAGTCGATATGTGCATGCATCTTCTGTACCCGTTTATATCTCAAATTCAGACTCAAAACTCCGAAAATTCGATATTTTTGGGTCCCAGAAGCGATCTGTACATGCCTACTTCTTGCTAGAATTTTATCAAGATACAGACCCAAAACATGCTCAAAATCGATATTTTAGGTGCAAAAAGTCGATATGTGCATGCATCCTCTGTACCCGGTTATATCCCAATTTCTGGCTCAAAACACCCGAAAATTCGATATTTTTGGGTCCCAGAAGCGATCTGTACATGCCTACTCAGTGCTAGAATATTTTCAAATTATACGCCCAAAACATACTAAAAATCGATATTTTGGGTGCAAAAGTCGATATGTGCATGCATCTTCTGTACCCGTTTATATCTCAAATTCAGGCTCAAAACACCCAAAAAATCGATATTTTTGTGTCCCAGAAGCGATCTGTATATGTCTACACCGTGTTTAAGTATTTTTCAAAATACAGGCCCAAAACATGCTCAAAATCGATATTTTAGGTGCCCGAAGTCGATATATGCATGCATCTTCTGTACCTGTTCATATCTCAAATTCAGGCTCAGAACAACCGAAAATTCAATGTTTTTGGGTCCCAGAAGCAATCTGTACATGCCTACTCCTTGCTAGAATGTTTTCCAGATACAGACCCAAAACATGCTCAAAATTGATATTTTAAGTGCAAAAAGTCGATATGTGCATGCATCTTCTGTACCCGTTTATATCTCAAATTCAGGCTCAAAACTCCAAAAATTCGATATTTTTAGGTCCCTTAAGCGATCTGCACATGCCTACTCAGTGCTGGAATGTTTTTAAAATACAGGCTTAAAACATGCTCAAAAATGATAATTTAGGTGTGAAAAGTCGATATGTGCATGCATCTTCTGTACCCGTTTATATCTCAAATTCAGGCTCAAAACACCCAAAAAATCGATATTTTTGTGTCCCAGAAGCGATCTGTACATGCATACTCCGTGTTAGAGTATTTTCAAAATACTGGCCCAAAACATGCTAAAAATCGATATTTTAGGTGCCCAAAGTCGATATGTGCATGCATTTTCTGTACCCGTTTATATCTCAAATTCAGGCTCAAAACACCCGAAATGTCGATATTTTTTTGTCCCAGAAGCGATCTGTACATGCCTACTCCGTGTTAATGTATTTTCAAAATACAGGCCCAAAACATGCTGAAAATCAATATTTTAGGTGCCCAAAGTCAATATGTGAATGCATCTTCTGTACCCATCTATATCCCAAATTCAGGTTCAAAACACCAGAAAATTCGATATTTTTGTTTCCCTGAAGCGACTTGTACATGCCTACTCCTTGCTAGAATGTTTTCAAGATACAGACCAAAAACATGCTTAAAATCGATATTTTAGGTGCAAAAAGTCGATATGTGCATGCATCCTCTGTACCCGGTTTTATCCCAAATTCTGGCTCAAAACCCCCGAAAATTCGATATTTTTGGGTCCCAGAAGCGATCTGTACATGCCTACTCCTTGCTAGAATGTTTTCAAGATACAAACCCAAAACATGCTCAAAATCGATATTTTAGGTGCAAAAAGTCGATATGTGCATGAATCTTCTGTACCCGTTTATATCTCAAATTCAGGCTCAAAACACCCGAAAATTCGATATTTTTGGGTCCCATAAGCGATCTGTACATGCCTACTCCGTGTTAAGTATTTTCAAAATACAGGCCCAAAACATGCTAAAAAACTCTATTTTAGGTGCCCAAAGTCAATATGTGTATGCATCTTCTGTACCCGTTTATATCTCAAATTCAGGCTCAAAACACCCGAAAATTTGATGTTTTGGGGTCCCAAAAGCGATCTGTACATGCCTACTCTGTGTTAGAGTATTTCCAAATTACAGGCCCAAAACATGCTAAAAATCGATATTTTAGGTGACCAAAGTCGATATGTGCATGCATCTTCTGTACCCGTTTATATCTCAAATTCAGGCTCAAAACACTCAAAAATTCGATATTTTTGTGTCCCAGAAGCAATTTGTACATGCCTACTCCATGTTAGAGTGTTTTAAAAATACATGCCCAAAACATGCTCAAAATCGATATTTGGGGTGCCCAAAGTCAATATGTGTATGCATCTTCGGTACCCGTCTATATCCCAAATTCAGGTTCAAAACATTCGTAAGTTCGATATTTTTGTGTCCCAGAAGCGATCTGTACATGCCTACTTCTTGCTAGAATGTTTTCAAGATACAGACCCAAAACATGCACAAAATCGATATTTTAGGTGCAAAAAGTCGATATGTGCATGCATCTTCTGTACCCGTTTATATCTCAAATTCAGGCTCAAAACACCCGAAAATTCGATATTTTTGGGTCCCAGAAGCGATCTGTACATGCCTACTCCGTGTTAGAGTATTTCCAAAATACAGGCCCAAAACATGCTCAAAATCGATATTTTAGGTGACCAAAGTCGATATGTGCATGCATCTTCAGTACCCGTTTATATCTCAAATTCAGGCTCAAAACTCCGAAAATTCGATATTTTTGGGTCCCTTAAGCGATCTGTACATGCCTACTCCGTGTTAAGTATTTTCAAAATACAGGCCTAAAACATGCTGAAAATCTATATTTTAGGTGCCCAAAGTCAATATGTGTATGCATCTTCTGTACCCGTCTATATCCCAAATTCAGGTTCAAAACACCCGAAAATTCGATATTTTTGGGTCTCAGAAGCGATGTGTACATGCCTACTCCTTGCTAGAATGTTTTCAAGATACAGGCCCAAAACATGCTCAAAATCGATATTTTAGGTGTCCAAAGTCGATATGTGCATGCATCTTCTGTACCCGTTTATATCTCAAATTCAGGCTCAGAACACCCTAAAATTCGATATTTTTGGGTCCCCAAAGCGACCTGTACATACATACTCCGTGTTAAAGTATTTTCAAAATACAGGCCCAAAACATGCTGAAAATCTATATTTTAGGTGCCCAAAGTCAATATGTGTATGCATCTTCTGTACCCATCTATATCCCAAATTCAGGTTCAAAACACCCGAAAATTCGATATTTTTTGGTCCCAGAAGCGATCTTTACATGCCTACTCCTTGCTAGAATGTTTTCAAGATACAAACCCAAAACATGCTGAAAATCGATATTTTACGTGCCCAAAGTCGATATGTGCATGCATCTTCAGTACCCGTTAATATCTCAAATTCAGGCTCAAAACACCCGAAAATTCAATATTTTTGAATCCCAGGAGCGATCTGTACATGCCTACTCAGTGCTAGAATATTTTCAAAATATAGGCCCAAAACATACTAAAAATCGATATTTTGGCTGCAAAAGTCGATATGTGCATGCATCTTCTGTACCCGTTTATATCTCAAATTCAGACTCAAAACACCCAAAAAATCGATATTTTTTTGTCCCAGAAGCGATCTGTACATGTCTACACCGTGTTAGAGTATTTTCAAAATACAGGCCCAAAACATGCTCAAAATCGATATTTTATGTGCCCAAAGTCGATATGTGCATGCATCTTCTGTATCCGTCTTTATCCCAAATTCAGGTTCAAAACACCCGAAAATTCGATATTTTTTGGTCCCAGAAGCGATCTGTATATGCCTACTCCTTGCTAGAATTTTTTCAAGATACAGACCGAAAACATGATCCAAATCGATATTTCAGGTGCAAAAAGTCGATATGTGCATGCATCTTCTGTACCCGTTTATATCTCAAATTCAGGCTCAAAACACTCGAAAATTCCATATTTGCGGGTCCTTTAAGCGATCTGTACATGCATACTCAGTGCTAGAATGTTATCAAAATATAGGCTCAAAACATGCTAAAAATCGATATTTCAGGGTGTCCAAAGTCGATATGTGCATGCATCTTCTGTATCCGTTTATATCTCAAATTCAGGCTCAAAACACCCAAAAATTCAATATTTTTGGGTCCCAGAAGCGATCTGTACGTGCATACTCCGTGTTAGAGTTTTTTTAAAATACAGGCCCAAAACATGCTGAAAATCTATATTTTTGGTGCCCAAAGTCAATATGTGTATGCATCTTCAGTACCCGTGTATATCCCTAATTCAGGTTCAAAACACCAGAAAATTCGATATTTTAGGGTCCCAGAAGCGATTTGTACATGCCTACTCCTTGCTAGAATATTTTCAAGTTACAGACCCAAAACATGCTCAAAATCTATATTTTAAGTGCAGAAAGTCTATATGTGCATGCATCATCTGTACCCGTTTATATCTCAAATTCGGGCTCAAAACTCCGAAAATTCGATATTTTTGGGTCCCTTAAGCAATCTGCACATGCCTACTCAGTGCTAGAATGTTTTTAAAATACAGGCTTAAAACATACTATAAATCGATATTTTAGGTGTCCAAAGTCAATATGTGTATGCATCTTCTGTACCCGTCTATATCCTAAATTCAGGTTCAAAACACCCAAAAATTCGATATTTTTGGGTCCCAGAAGCGATCTGTACATGCCTACTACTTGCTAGAATGTTTTCAAGATACAGACACAAAACATGCTCAACATCGATATTTTGGCTGCAAAAGTCGATATGTGCATGCATCTTCTGTACCCGTTTATATCTCAAATTCAGGCTCAAAAACTCCGAAAATTCGATATTTTTGGGTCCCTTAAGCGATCTGTACATGCCTACTCCGTGTTAAGTATTTTCAAAATACAGGCCTAAAACATGCTGAAAATATATATTTTAGGTGCCCAAAGTCAATATGTGTATGCATCTTCTGTACCCGTCTATATCCCAAATTCAGGTTCAAAACACCCGAAAAATCGATATTTTTGGGTCTCAGAAGCGATCTGTACATGCCTACTCCTTGCTAGAATGTTTTCAAGATACAGGCCCAAAACATGCTCAAAATCGATATTTTAGGTGTCCAAAGTCGATATGTGCATGCATTTTCTGTACCCGTTTATATCTCAAATTCAGGCTCAGAACACCCGAAAATTCAATATTTTTGAATCCCAGGAGCGATCTGTACATGCCTACTCAGAGCTAGAATGTTTTCAAAATATAGGGTCAGAACATGCTAAAAGTCGATATTTTGGGTGCCCAAAGTCGATATGTGCATGCATCTTCTATACCGGTTTATATCTTAAATTCAGACTCAAAACACCCGAATAATCGATATTTTTGTGTCCCAGAAGCGATTTGTACATGCATAATCCGTGTTAGAGTATTTTCAAAATACAAGCCTAAAACATGCTGAAAATCGATATTTTAGGTTCCCAAAGTCAATATGTGTATGCATCTTCTGTAACCGTCTATATCCTAAATTCAGGTTCAAAACATTCGAAAATTCGATGTTTTTGGGTCCCAGAAGCAATCTGTACATGCCTACTTCTTGCTAGAATGTTTTCAAGATACAGACCCAAAACATGCTTAAAAATCGATATTTTAGGTGCAAAAAGTCGATATGTGCATGCATCTTCTGTACCCGTTTATATCTCAAATTCAGGCTCAAAACACCCGAAAATTCGATATTTTTGGGTACCAGAAGCGACCTGTACATGCCTACTTCGTGTTAGTGTATTTTCAAAATACAGGTCCAAAACATGCTCAAAATCGATATTTTAGGTGCCCAAAGTCGATATGTGCATGCATCTTTTGTATCCGTCTATATCCCAAATTCTGTTTCAAAACAACCGAAAATTCGATATTTTTGGGTCCCAGGAGCGATCTGTACATGCCTACTCCTTGCTAGAATTTTTTCAAGATACAGACCCAAAACAAGATCAAAATCGATATTTTAGGTGCGAAAAGTGGATATGTGCATGCATCTTCTGTACCCGTTTATATCTAAAATTCATGCTCAAAACCCCCGAAAATTCGATATTTTTGGGTCCCAAAAGCGATCTGTACATGTCTACTCCGTGTTAGAGAGTTTTTAAAATACAGTCCCAAAACATACTAAAAATCGATATTTTAGGTGTCCAAAGTCGATATGTGCATGCATCTTCTGTACCCGTTTATATCTCAAATTCAGGCTTAAAATACCCAAAAAATCCATATTTTTGTGTCCCAGAAGCGTTCAGTACATGCCTACTCCGTGGTACAGTATTTTCAAAATACAGGCACAAAACATGCTGAAAATCTATATTTTAGGTGCCCAAAGTTAATATGTGTATGCATCTTCTGTACCCGTCTATATCTCAAATTCAGGTTTAAAACACCAGAAAATTCGGTATTTTTGGGTCCCAGAAGCGATCTGTACATGCCTACTCAGTGCTAAAATGTTTTCAAGATACAGACCCAAAACATGCTCAAAATCGATATTTTAGGTGCAAAAAGTCGATATGTGCATGCATCCTCTGTACCCGGTTATATCCCAAATTGTGGCTCAAAACCCCCGAAAAATCGATATTTTTGGGTCCAAGAAGCGATCTGTACATGCCTACTCAGTGCTAGAATATTTTCAAATTATACGCCCAAAACATACTAAAAATCGATATTTTGGGTGCCAAAGTCGATATGTGCATGCATCTTCAGTACCCGTTTATATCTCAAATTCAGGCTCAAAACACCCAAAAAATCGATATTTTTGTGTCCCAGAAGCGATCTGTACATGTCTACACCGTGTTTGAGTATTTTCAAATTACAGGCCCAAAAGATGCTCAAAATCAATGTTTTAGGTGCCCAAAGTCGATATGTGCATGCATCTTCGGTACCCGTTTATATCTCAAATTCATGCTCAAAACACCCGAAAATTCAATGTTTTTGGGTCCCAGAAGCGATCTGTACGTGCATACTCCGTGTTAGAGTGTTTTTAAAATACAGGCCCAAAACATGCTTAAAATCGATATTTTTTGTGCACAAAGTCAATATGTGTATGCATCTTCTGTACCCGTCTATATCCCAAATTCAGGTTCAAAACATTCGAAAATTCGATATTTTTGGATCCCAGAAGCAATCTGTACATGCCTACTTCTTGCTAGAATGTTTTCAAAATACAGACCCAAAACATGCTCAAAATCGATATTCTAGGTGCAAAAAGTCGATATGTGCATGCATCTTCCGTACCCGTTTATATCTCAAATTCAGGCTCAAAACACCCAAAAATTCGATATTTTTGTGTCCCAGAAGCGATCTGTACGTGTCTACTCCGTGTTAGAGTATTTTAAAAATACAGGCCCAAAATATGCTCAAAATCGATATATTGGGTGCCCAAAGTCGATATGTGCATGCATCTTCTGTACCCGTTTATATCTCATATTCAGACTCAAAACACCCGAATATTCGATATTTTTGGGTCCCAAAAGCCATCTGTACATGCCTACTCCGTGTTAGAATATTTTTAAAATAAAAGCCTAAAACATGCTGAAAATCGATATTTTAGCTGCCCAAAGTCAATATGTGTATGCATCTTATATACCCGTCTATATCCCAAATTCAGGTTCAAAACATTCGAAAATTCGATATTTTTGGGTCCCAGAAGCAATCTGTACATGCCTACTTCTTGCTAGAATGTTTTCAAGATACAGTCCCAAAACATGCTCAAAATCGATATTTTATGTGCAAAAAGTCGATATGTGCATGCATCTTCTGTTCCCGTTAATATCTCAAATTCAATCTCAAATCACCCAAAAAATCGATATTTTTGTGTCCCAGAAGCGATCTGTACATGTCTACACCGTGTTAGAGTATTTTCAAAATACAGGTCCAAAACATGCTCAAAATTGATATTTTAGGTGCCCAAAGTCGATATGTGCATACATCTTCTGTATCTGTCTATATCCCAAATTCAGGTTCAAAACACCCGAAAATTCGATATTTTTGGGTCCCAGGAGCGATCTGTACATGCCTACTTCTTGCTAGAATGTTTTCAAGATACAAACCCAAAACATGCTCAAAATCGATATTTTAGGTGGAAAAAGTCGATATGTGCATGCATCTTCTGTACTAGTTTATATCTCAAATTCAGGCTCAAAACACCCAAAAATTCGATATTTTTGTGTCCCAGAAGCGATCTGTACGTGTCTACTCCGTGTTAGAGTATTTTAAAAATACAGGCCCAAAATATGCTCAAAATCGATATATTGGGTGCCCAAAGTCGATATGTGCATGCATCTTCTGTACCCGTTTATATCTCATATTCAGACTCAAAACACCCGAATATTCGATATTTTTGGGTCCCAAAAGCCATCTGTACATGCCTACTCCGTGTTAGAATATTTTTAAAATACAAGCCTAAAACATGCTAAAAATCGATATTTTAGCTGCTCAAAGTCAATATGTGTATGCATCTTATATACCCGTCTATATCCCAAATTCAGGTTCAAAACATTCGAAAATTCGATATTTTTGGGTCCCAGAAGCAATCTGTACATGCCTACTTCTTGCTAGAATGTTTTCAAGATACAGTCCCAAAACATGCTCAAAATCGATATTTTATGTGCAAAAAGTCGATATGTGCATGCATATTCTGTACCCGTTTATATCTCAAATTCAGGCTCAAAACAGCCGAAAATTCGATATTTTTGGGTCCAAGAAGCGAACTGTACATGCCTACTCAGTGCTAGAATATTTTCAAATTATGCGCACAAAACATACTAAAAATCGATATTTTGGGTGCCAAAGCCGATATGTGCAAGCATCTTCTGTACCCGTTTATATCTCAAATTCAGGCTCAAAACACCTAAAAAATCGATATTTTTGTGTCCCAGATGCGATCTGTACATGTCTACACCGTGTTTGAGTATTTTCAAAATACAGGCCCAAAAGATGCTCAAAATCGATATTTTAGGTGCAAAAGTCGATATGTGCATTCATCTTCTGTACCCTTTTATATCTCAAATTCATGCTCAAAACACCCGAAAATTCAATGTTTTTGGGTCCCAGAAGCGATCTGTACGTGCATACTCCGTGTTAGAGTGTTTTTAAAATACATTCCCAAAACATGCTGAAAATCGATATTTTATGTGACCAAAGTCATTATGTGTATGCATCATCTGTACCCGTGTATATCCCTAATTCTGGTTCAAAACACCAGAAAATTCGATATGTTTGGGTCCCAGAAGCGATCTGTACATGCCTACTCCTTGCTAGAATGTTTTCAATATACAGACCGAAAACATGCTCAAAATCGATATTTTAAGTGCAAAAAGCCGATATGTGCATGCATCTTCTGTACCCGTTTATATCTCAAATTCAGGCTCAAAGCTCCGTAAATTCGATATTTTTGGGTCCGAGAAGCGATCTGTACATGCCTAATCCTTGGAAGAATTTTTTCAAGATACAGACCCAAAACATGATCAAAATCGATATTTTAGGTGCCCAAAGTCAATATGTGCATGTATCTTCTGTACCCGTCTATATCTCAAATTCAGGTTTAAAACACCAGAAAATTCGGTATTTTTGGGTCCCGGAAGCGATCTGTACATGCCTACTCCTTGCTAGAATGTTTTCAAGATACAGACCCAAAACATGCTCAAAATCGATATTTTAGGTGCAAAAAGTCGATATGTGCATGCATCCACTGTACCCGGTTATATCCCAAAATCAGGCACAAAACCCCCGAAAATTCGATATTTTTGGGTCCCAGAAGCGATCTGTACATGCCTACTCAGTGCTAGAATATTTTCAAATTATACGCCCAAAACATACTAAAAATCGATATTTTGGGTCATAAAGTCGATATGTGCATGCATCTTCTGTACCCGTTTATATCTCAAATTCAGGCTCAAAACACCCAAAAAATCGATATTTTTGTGTCCCAGAAGCGATCTGTACATGTCTAAACCGTGTTTGAGTATTTTCAAAATACAGGCCAAAAAGATGCTCAAAATCGATATTTTAGGTGCCCAAAGTCGATATGTGCATGCATCTTCGGTACCCGTTTATATCTCAAATTCATGCTCAAAACACCCGAAAATTCAATGATTTTGGGTCCCAGAAGCAATCTGTACATGCCTACTTCTTGCTAGAATGTTTTAAAGATACAGACCCAAAACATGCTCAAAATCGATATTTTAGGTGCAAAAGTCGATATGTGCATGCATCTTCTGTACCCGTTTATATTTCAAATTCAGGCTCAAAACACCCAAAAATTCGATATTTTTGTGTCCCAGAAGCGATCTGTACGTGTCTACTCCGTGTTAGAGTATTTTAAAAATACAGGCCCAAAATATGCTCAAAATCGATATATTTGGTGCCTAAAGTCGATATGTGCATGCATCTTCTGTACCCGTTTATATCTCATATTCAGACTCAAAACACCCGAATATTCGATATTTTTGGGTCCCAAAAGCCATCTGTACATGCCTACTCCGTGTTAGAATATTTTTAAAATACAAGCCTAAAACATGCTGAAAATCGATATTTTAGCTGCCCAAAGTCAATATGTGTATGCATCTTATATACCCGTCTATATCCCAAATTCAGGTTCAAAACATTCGAAAATTCAATATTTTTGGGTCCCAGAAGCAATCTGTACATGCCTACTTCTTGCTAGAATGTTTTCAAGATACAGTCCCAAAACATGCTCAAAATCGATATTTTATGTGCAAAAAGTCGATATGTGCATGCATCTTCTGTACCCGTTTATATCTCATATTCAGGCTCAAAACACCCGAAAATTCGATATTTTTGGGTCCCAAAAGCGATCTGTACATGTCTATTCCGTGTTAGAGTATTTGTAAAATACAGGCCCAAAACATACTAAAAATCGATATTTTAGGTGTCCAAAGTCGATATGTGCATGCATCTTCTGTACCCGTTTATATCTCAAATTCAGGCTCAAAACACCCAAAAAATCCATATTTTTGTGTCCCTGAAGCGATCTGTACATGCCTACTCCGTGGTACAGTAATTTCAAAATACAGGCCCAAAACATGCTCAAAATCGATATTTTAGGTGCCCAAAGTCAATATGTGCATGCATCTTCTGTATCCGTTTATATCTCAAATTCAGGCTCAAAAGACACGAAAATTCGATATTTTTGGGTCCCAGAAGCGATTTGTACATGCTTTCTCCGTGTTAAAGTATTTTCAAAATACAGGCTTAAAACATGCTGAAAATCTATATTTTAGGTGCCAAAAGTCAATATGTGTATGCATCTTATATACCCGTCTATATCCCAAATTCAGGTTCAAAACATTCGAAAATTCGATATTTTAGGGTCCCAGAAGCAATCTGTACATGCCTACTTTTTGCTAGAATGTTTTCAAGATACAGTCCCAAAACATGCTCAAAATCGATATTTTATGTGCAAAAAGTCGATATGTGCATGCATCTTCTGTACCCGTTTATATCTCAAATTCAGGCTCAAAACACCCCCAAAATTCGATATTTTTGGGTCTCAGAAGTGATCTGTACATGCCTACTCAGTGCTAGAATATTTTCATATTATACGCACAAAACATACTAAAAATCTCTATTTTGGGTGACAAAGTCGATATGTGCATGCATCTTCTGTACCCGTTTATATCTCAAATTCATGCTCAAAACACCCAAAAAATCGATATTTTTGTGTCCCAGAAGCGATCTGTACGTGCATACTCCGTGTTAGAGTGTTTTTAAAATACAGGCCCAAAACATGCTGAAAATCGATATTTTATGTGACCAAAGTCAATATGTGTATGCATCATCTGTACCCGTGTATATCCCTAATTCTGGTTCAAAACACCAGAAAATTCGATATGTTTGGGTCCCAGAAGCGATCTGTACATGCCTACACCTTGCTAGAATGTTTTCAAGATACAGACCCAAAACATGCTCAAAATCGATATTTTAAGTGCAAAAAGCCGATATGTGCATGCATCTTCTGTACCCGTTTATATCTCATATTCAGGCTCAAAGCTCCGTAAATTCGATATTTTTGGGTCCGAGAAGCGATCTGTGCATGCCTACTCCTTGCAAGAATTTTTTCAAGATACAGACCCAAAACATGATCAAAATCGATATTTTAGGTGCCCAAAGTCGATATGTGCATGCATCTTCTGTACCCGTTTATATCTCAAATTCAAGCTCAAAACACCCAAAAATTCCATATTTTTGGGTCCCTTAAGCGATCTGTACATGCATACTCCGTGTTAGAGTATGTTCAAAATACAGGCCTAAAACATGCTGTAAATCGATATTTTAGCTGCCCAAAGTCAATATGTGTATGCATCTTTTGTACCAGTCTATATCCCAAATTCAGGTTCAAAACACTCGAAAATTCGATATTTTTGGATCCCAGAAGTGATCTGTACATGCATACTCCGTGTTAGAGTGTTTTTAAAATACAGGCCCAAAACATGCTGAAAATTGATATTTTAGGTGCACAAAGTCAATATGTGTATGCATTCTCTGTACCCGGTTATATCTCAAATTCAGGCTCAAAACACCCAAAAATTCGATATTTTTGTGTCCCAGAAGCGATCTGTACGTGTCTACTCCGTGTTAGAGTATTTTAAAAATACAAGCCCAAAACATGCTCAAAATCGATATATTGGGTGCCCAAAGTCGATATGTGCATGCATCTTCTGTACACGTTTATATCATAAATTAAGACTCAAAACACCCAAATAATCGATATTTTTGGGTCCCAAATGCCATCTGTACATGCATACTCCGTGTTAGAGTATTTTCAAAATTCAAGCCTAAAACATGCTGAAAATCGATATTTTAGCTGCCTAAAGTCAATATGTGTATGCATCTTCTGTACCCGTCTATATCCCTAATTCTGGTTCAAAACATTCGAAAATTCGATATTTTTGGGTTCCAGAAGCAATCTGTACATGCCTATTTCTTGCTAGAATGTTTTCAAGATACAGACCCAAAACATGCTCAAAATCGATATTTTAGGTGCCCAAAGTCGATATGTGCATGCATCTTCTGTACCCGTTTATATCTCAAATTCAGGCTCAAAACACCCGAAAAATCGATATTTTTGGGTCCCAATAGCGATCTGTACATGCCTACTCCTTGCTAGAATGTTTTCAAGATACAGACCCAAAACATGCTCAAAATCGATATTTTAGGTGCCCAAAGTTGATATGTGCATGCATCTTCTGTACCCGTTTATATCTCAAATTCATGCTCAAAACACCCGAAAATTCAATGTTTTTGGGTCCCAGAAGCGATCTGTACGTGCATACTCCGTGTTAGAGTGTTTTTAAAATTCAGGCCCAAAACATGCTGAAATTCGATATTTTATGTGCCCAAAGTCAATATGTGTATGCATCTTCTGTACCTGTCTATATCCCAAATTCAGGTTCAAAACAATCTAAAATTCGATATTTTTGGGTCTCGGAAGCGATCTGTACATGCATACTCCGTGTTAGAGTCTTTTTAAAATACAGGCCCAAAACATGCTGAAAATTGATATTTTAGGTGCACAAAGTCAATATGTGTATGCATTCTCTGTACCCGGTTATATCTCAAATTCAGGCTCAAAACACCCGAAAATTCAATATTTTTGGGTTCCAGAAGCGATCTGTACATGCCTACTCAGTGCTAGAATGTTTTCAAAATATAGGCTCAGAACATGCTAAAAATCGATATTTTGGGTGCCCAAAGTCGATATGTGCATGCATCTTCTCTACCCGTTTATATCTCAAATTCAGGCTCAAAACACCCAAAAATTCGATATTTTTGTGTCCCAGAAGCGATCTGTACGTGTCTACTCCGTGTTAGAGTTTTTTAAAAATACAGGCCCAAAACATGCTCAAAATCGATATATTGGGTGCCCAAAGTCGATAAGTGCATGCATCTTCTGTACCCGTTTATATCATAAATTCAGACTCAAAACACCCGAATAATCGATATTTTTGGGTCCCAAAAGCCATCTGTACATGCATACTCCGTGTTAGAGTATTTTCAAAATACAAGCCTAAAACATGCTGAAAATCGATATTTTAGCTGCCTAAAGTCAATATGTGTATGCATCTTTTGTACCCGTCTATATTCCTAATTCTGGTTCAAAACATTCGAAAATTCGATATTTTTGGGTCCCAATAGCGATCTGAACATGCCTACTCCGTGTTAGAGTATTTTCAAATTACAGGTCCAAAACATGCTCAAAATCGATATTTTAGGTGCCCAAAGTCAATATGTGCATGCATCTTCTGTATCCGTTTATATCTCAAATTCAGGCTCAAAACACCCGAAAATTCGATATTTTTGGGTCCCAGAAGCGATCTGTACATGCCTTCTCCGTGTTAAAGTATTTTCAAAATACAGGCTTAAAACATGCTGAAAATCTATATTTTAGGTGCCCAAAGTCGATATGTGCATGCATCTTCTCTACCCGTTTATATCTCAAATTCAGGCTCAAAACCCCCGAAAATTCGATATGTTTCGGTCCCAGAAGCGATCTGTACATGCCTACTCCTTGCTAAAATGTTTTCAAGATACAGACCCAAAACATGCTCAAAATCGATATTTTAGGTGCAAAAAGTCGATATGTGCATGCATCCTCTGTACCCGGTTATATCCCAAATTCAGGCTCAAAATCCCCGAAAATTCGATATGTTTCGGTCCCAGAAGCGATCTGTACATGCCTACTCAGTGCTAATATATTTTTAAATTATACGCCCAAAACATACTAAAAATCGATAATTTGGGTCCCAAAGTCGATATGTGCATGCATCTTCTGTACCCGTTTATATCTCAAATTCAGGCTCAAAACACCCAAAAAATCGATATTTTTGTGTCCCAGAAGCGATCTGTACATGTCTACACCGTGTTTGAGTATTTTCAAAATACTGGCCCAAAACATGCTCAAAATCGATATTTTAGGTGCCCAAAGTTGATATGTGCAATCATCTTCTGTACCCGTTTATATCTCAAATTCATGCTCAAAATACCCGAAAATTCAATGTTTTTGGGTCCCAGAAGCGATCTGTACGTGCATACTCCGTGTTAGAGTGTTTTTAAAATACAGGCCCAAAACATGCTGAAATTCGATATTTTATGTGCCCAAAGTCAATATGTGTATGCATCTTCTGTACCCGTCTATATCCCAAATTCAGGTTCAAAACATTCGAAAATTCGATATTTTTGGGTCCCAGAAGCGATCTGTACATGCCTACTTATTGCTAGAATGTTTTCAAGATACAGACCCAAAACATGCTCAAAATCGATATTTTAGGTGCAAAAAGTCAATATGTGCATGCATTTTCTGTACCCGTTTATTTCTCAAATTCAGGCTCAAAACACCCGAAAATTCAATATTTTTGGGTTCCAGAAGCGATCTGTACATGCCTACTCAGTGCTAGAATGTTTTCAAAATATAGGCTCAGAACATGCTAAAAATCGATATTTTGGGTGCCCAAAATCGATATGTGCATACATCTTCTGTATCCGTCTATATCCCAAATTCAGGTTCAAAACACCCGAAAATTCGTTATTTTTGGGTCCCAGGAGCGATCTGTACATGCCTACTCCGTGGTACAGTATTTTCAAAATACAGGCCCAAAACATGCTCAAAATCGATATTTTAGGTGCCCAAAGTTGATATGTGCATGCATCTTCTGTACCCGTTTATATCTCAAATTCATGCTCAAAACACCCAAAAATTCAATGTTTTTGGGTCCCAGAAGCGATCTGTACGTGCATACTCCTCGTTAGAGTGTTTTTAAAATACAGGCCCAAAACATGCTGAAAATCGATATTTTAGCTGCCCAAAGTCAATATGTGTATGCATCTTCTGTACCCGTCTATATCACAAATTCAGGTTAAAAACATTCGAAAATTCGATATGTTTCGGTCCCAGAAGCGATCTGTACATGCCTACTCCTTGCTACAATGTTTTCAAGATACAGACCCAAAACATGCTCAAAATCGATATTTTAAGTGCAAAAAGTCGATATGTGCATGCATATTCTGTACCCGTTTATATCTCAAATTCAGGCTCAAAACACCCAAAAAATCGATATTTTTGTGTCCCAGAAGCGATCTGTACATGTCTACACCGTGTTTAAGTATTTTCAAATTACAGGCCCAAAACATGCTCAAAATCGAGATTTTAGGTGCCCAAAGTTGATATGTGCATGCATCTTCTGTACCCGTTTATATCTCAAATTCAGACTCAAAACACCCGAATATTCGATATTTTTGGGTCCCAAAAGCCATCTGTACATGCCTACTCCGTTTCAGAGTATTTTTAAAATACAAGCCTAAAACATGCTGAAAATCGATATTTTAGCTGCCCAAAGTCAATATGTGTATGCATCTTATGTACCCGTCTATATCCCAAATTCAGGTTCAAAACATTCGAAAATTCGATATTTTTGGGTTCCAGAAGCGATCTGTACATGCATACTCCGTGTTAGAGTGTTTTTAAAATACAGGCTCAAAACATGCTCAAAATCGATATTTTAGGTGCAAAAAGTCGATATGTGCATGCATCTTCTGTACCCGTTTATATCTCAAATTCAGGCTCAAAACACCCGAAAATTCGATATTTTTGGGTCCCAATAGCGATCTGTACATGCCTACTTATTGCTAGAGTATTTTCAAAATACAGGTCCAAAACATGCTCAAAATCGATATTTTAGGTGCCCAAAGTCGATATGTGCATACATCTTCTGTATCCGTCTATATCCCAAATTCAGGTTCAAAACACCCGAAAATTCGATATTTTTGTGTCCCAGGAGCGATCTGTACATGCCTACTCCGTGGTACAGTATTTTCAAAATACAGGCCCAAAACATGCTCAAAATCGATATTTTAGGTGCTCAAAGTCAATATGTGCATGCATCTTCTGTTTCCGTTTATATCTCAAATTCAGGCTCAAAACACCCGAAAATTCGATATTGTTGGGTCCCAGAAGCGATCTGTACATGCCTACTCCTTGCTAGAATGTTTTCAAGATACAGACCCAAAACATGCTCAAAATCGATATTTTATGTGCAAAAAGTCGATATGTGCATGCATCCTCTGTACCCGGTTATATCCCAAATTCAGGCTCAAAACCCCCGAAAATTCGATATGTTTCGGTCCCAGAAGCGATTTGTACATGCCTACTCAGTGCTAGAATATTTTCAAATTATACGCCCAAAACATACTAAAAATCGATATTTTGGGTCCGAAAGTCGATATGTGCATGCATCTTCTGTACCCGTTTATATCTCAAATTCAGGCTCAAAACACCCAAAAAATCGATATTTTTGTGTCCCAGAAGCGATCTGTACATGTCTAAACCGTGTTTGAGTATTTTCAAAATACAGGCCCAAAACATGCTCAAAATCGATATTTTAGGTGCCCAAAGTTGATATGTGCATGCATCTTCTGTACCCGTTTATAACTCAAATTCATGCTCAAAACACCCGAAAATTCAATGTTTTTGGGTCCCAGAAGCGATCTGTACGTGCATACTCCGTGTTAGAGTGTTTTTAAAATACAGGCCCAAAACATGCTGAAATTCGATATTTTATGTGCCCAAAGTCAATATGTGTATGCATCTTCTGTACCCGTCTATATCCCAAATTCAGGTTCAAAACATTCGAAAATTCGATATTTTTGGGTCCCAGAAGCGATCTGTACATGCCTACTTATTGCTAGAATGTTTTCAAGATACAGACCCAAAACATGCTCAAAATCGATATTTTAGGTGCAAAAATTCGATATGTGCATGCATCTTCTGTACCCGTTTATATCTCAAATTCAGGCTCAAAACACACAAAAATTCGATATTTTTGGGTCCCAGAAGCGATCTGTACGTGTCTACTCCGTGTTAGAGTACTTTAAAAATACAGGCCCAAAATATGCTCAAAATCGATATATTGGGTGCCCAAAGTCGATATGTGCATGCATCTTCTGTACCCGTTTATATCTCAAATTTAGACTCAAAACACCCGAATATTCGATATTTTTGGGTCCCAAAAGCCATCTGTACATGCCTACTCCGTTTCAGAGTATTTTTAAAATACAAGCCTAAAACATGCTGAAAATCGATATTTTAGCTGCCCAAAGTCAATATGTGTATGCATCTTCTGTATCCGTCTATATCCCAAATTCATGTTCAAAACACACGAAAATTCGATATTTTTGGGTCCCAGGAGCGATCTGTACATGCCTACTCCTTGCTAGAATTTTTTCAAGATACAGACCCAAAACAAGATCAAAATCGATATTTTAGGTGCAAAAAGTCGATATGTGCATGCATATTCTGTACCCGTTTATATCTCAAATTCTGGCTCAAAACACCCGAAAATTCGATATTTTTGGGTCCCAAAAGCGATCATTACATGTCTACTCCGTGTTAGAGTATTTTTAAAATACAGGCCCAAAACATACTAAAAATCGATATTTTAGGTGTCCAAAGTCGATATGTGCATGCATCTTCTGTACCCGTTTATATCTCAAATTCAGGCTCAAAACACCCAAAAAATCCATATTTTTGTGTCCCAGAAGCGATCTGTACATGCCTAGTCCGTGGTACAGTATTTTCAAAATACAGGCCCAAAACATGCTCAAAATCTATATTTTAGGTGCCCAAATTCAATATGTGTATGCATCTCCTGTACCCGTGTATATCCCAAATTCAGGTTCAAAACAAGAGAAAATTCGGTATTTTTGGGTCCCAGAAGCGATCTGTACATGCCTACTCTTTGCTAGAATGTTTTCAAGATACAGACCCAAAACATTCTCAAAATCGATATTTTAGGTGCCCAAAGTCAATATGTACATGCATCTTCTGTACCCGGTTATATCTCAAATTCAGGCTCAAAACACCCAAAAATTCGATATTTTTGGGTCCCAGAAGCGATCTGTACATGCATACTCCGTGTTAGAGTGTTTTTAAAGTACAGACCCAAAACATGCTAAAAAATTGATATTTTAGGTGCACAAAGTCAATATGTGTATGCATTCTCTGTACCCGGTTATATCTCAAATTCAGGCTCAAAACTCCCGAAAATTCAATATTTTTGGGTCCCAGAAGCGATCTGTACATGCCTACTCAGTGCTAGAATGTTTTCAAAATACAAGCCTAAAACATGCTGAAAATCGATATTTTAGCTACCCAAAGTCAACATGTGTATGCATCTTCTGTACCCGTCTATATCCCAAATTCAGGTTCAAAACATTCGAAAATTCGATATTTTTGGGTCACAGAAGCAATCTGTACATGCCTACTTCTTGCTAGAATGTTTTCAAGATACAGTCCCAAAACATGCTCAAAATCGATATTTTAGGTGCAAAAATTCGATATGTGCATTCATCTTCTGTACCCATTTATATCTCAAATTCATTCTCAAAACATCCGAAAATTCGATATTTTTGGGTCCCAGAAGCGATCTGTACATGCCTTCTCCGTGTTAAAGTAATTTCAAAATACAGGAACAAAACATGCTGAAAATCTATATTTTAGGTGCCCAAAGTCAATATGTGTATGCATCTTCTGTACCCGTGTATATCCCAAATTCTGGCTCAAAACCCCCGAAAATTCGATATTTTTGGGTTCCAGAAGCGATCTGTACATGCCTACTCTGTGCTAGAATATTTTAAAATTATACGCCCAAAACAAACTAAAATTCGATATTTTGGGTGCCAAAGTCGATATGTGCATGCATCTTCTGTACCCGTTTATATCTCAAATTCAGGCTCAAAACACCCAAAAAATCGATATTTTGGTGTCCCAGAAGCGATCTGTTCGTTTATACCCCGTGTTAGAGTGTTTTTAAATTACAGGCCCAAAACATGCTAAAAATCGATATTTTATGTGCCCAAAGTCAATATGTGTATGCATCTTCTGTACCCGTGTATATCCCTAATTCTGGTTCAAAAAACCAGAAAATTCGATATTTTTGGGTCCCAGAAGCGATCTGTACATGCCTACTCTTTGCTAGAATGTTTTCAAGATACAGACCCAAAACATGCTCAAAATCGATATTTTAAGTGCAAAAAGTCGATATGTGCATGCATCTTCTGTACCCGTTTATATCTCAAATTCAGGCTCAAAACTCCGAAAATTCGATATTTTTGGGTCCCAGAAGCAATCTGTACATGCATACTCCGTGTTGGAGTGTTTTTAAAATACAGGCCCAAAACATGCTAAAAAATTGATATTTTAGGTGTTTAAAGTCGATATGTGCATGCATCTTCTGTACCCGTTTATATCTCAAATTCAGGCTCAAAACACCCGAAAATTCGATATTTT